>VZRZ01003265.1:847922-1293119 GCA_013398175.1 Climacteris rufus
CCTTCCCAAACCTTCCCAAACCTTCCCAAACCTTCCCAAACCTTCCCAAACCTTCCCAAACCTTCCCTTCCCTCCCCAAACCTTCCCCTCCCTTCCCAAACCTTCCCTTCCCAAACCTTCCCAAACCTTCCCAAACCTTACCAAAACTTCCCAAACCTTCCCAAGGCTGACAGACTAAACTGAACATTCCTGGAGCCTGTGTTTTCATCAGCAAATGTGGGCCCTTCCATTTGCATCCAGCTCCCTCAAACTTCCCCTAGAGCTGAACAAACTCAGTTCTGTTAACACCAGCTCACCCTGACAGCCAGGGACTGGTTCTTGAAATAAAACACAGTGCATTTCCTCATATTTGCATTTTATACATCCAGGTTTATATCTGGGAAGCTGTTTGTAGTGCTGACACCTTTTGAGTAACTTCTACTCATCAATGAACCGGTTGCTACTTCCAACTGATCCACCAAATAGAGTTGTTGGTTGCAGAATAAGGGTTCTGTTTCTCAGACTTTTCCAGTGACAGACTCTAATTCACTCAAGAACTGGATTAAGGTCACACGCAAAATCTTAATCACTTAATTATCCGACCCATTAAGTGAAGATGTTGAAGGAAATTAAAAGGACTGCCAAAACAATAACAAAAAAATTAGAGACTACTGGAGAAAATATTTGGTCTAAGTAGAAATTGGACATTTTTTAGGAAGTTTTGATTAAAAAAAAAAATAAATTTCTCCACTTTGACACATGCACCCATCTTCTGTAAATACAAGTAGTGAGAAAAACCATTCATTCTAAATTTTATACCATAATGTCAATAGCATCATAACCTCAACAGATTAGTGTTTTTTAATTGTTTTACCAAAGTAGTACAGTTTTTACTGCCTTAATATAGTTTTTTATATCAAAACTCCTTTTTCTTTGTGCTGCTATGAAACAATTTTATACTTATGTTTTGAATATAACAGAATTACAAATTTAAACAAAACACATGTTTAGGAATGAAAGTTTTTTGAAATAAGAGACTTCAAAATTACCTTTTTCGGGCATTTTTCATATCTGTCAGCATTTTATAAAATGCTTCCTTACCTAAATTGTTACTGTAATTGCTTAGAGATTCTCAAAGAAATTCTAAGTCGAGCATTATTTTGACAAGAGTGGACAGAAAAAGAGGTGTTCTGCTCAGCTTCTGTGAAGACAGCTTTCAAAAGGGTTTTTTACTGTACTAGGAAATGTTTCACAGGGAAGAAGCTTCACAGGGAGAAATACATCTTTTTGAAAGTATAGTTAGACTGCAAAATAGTACCCTGGGGCAAAGGCAGAAGTTGCAATACTTATGAGGAGTATTCAACAGTTGGAGTGGGAAACAAAATCTCCTGACATACCTGAATGATGGAAACCACATTGCTCTCCCCATCTGATCTCCCTTTTCCTGCTCTAGATTTTTCCTTGTATATATATTTCCTTTTCTATCAACTAAATCTGATTGCAATGCCTCATCTTGGTGGGGAATTACAGATGCAGTGAAATAATGCAGGGAACCTAAAAGACAAATGGCCGAGCACTTTAATTTCACCTGCATCTAAAATAAGTGCTGGTGCACATTTAAAATTCAGGTGTAAACAACTCTTAATGCTCGGAGTGTGGTAATGCACAAGTTTAGTGATTTTTAAATGTCTTTAAAATCTTCTAGGAGGTTAAATCTGTAAAATTCTCCAGCTCCAGGTAGTGGATTTTTTTAAAGAAAAAGACATGGCATTGTTTGAATTTCACTTGACATGTAATTTGGTCTATAATTTAAGATATCAGGCTGTAATTTGCTGCAGGAGCCACCGCATAGGCCTGGTGTTATAACACGTCACCTCAGGAAAAAAGCCATAAAGAACGATGGCTTTTCAAATATTTGGTCATATTTCTTTATAAATATCAGAAATAGTAAGAAAATGTTTTCCAGCCCACAGCTATTTGTTTGACATTTTCTGCAATGAATATGTTCTTTTTATATCAGTGCAGATGGAATATACCTTGATAACGATATCACCTGAGAGCTTTTCCTCACTCACCCAGGCCCATATTTAATAGGCATCTGAGATCATAGAAATTTTATGATATAATGCAATAGATAATCAAACCCAGTGAAATTACCAGCGTTGGAAATTAATTCCACCTTTATAGCAGAGGCTCTTGAGGTTAAAAAATGTAGCAGAATGCCATGTAATGGAGAGACATAAATTTCACACGCACTAAAAATGCATATGAATAATGTCTTTAAGGTGTTTTTATATTCATCTAAAATGAAAGCAAACAAAGTAATACATTTTCTAGAGAGGCTGCACAGATTAATTTCCTCGAGAATGCTAAATTTATCTCAAACCTGATTTCTCCAAGTGTGCTCATTGATGTGAATTGGGAAAAACTGAGCAATCCTCTGATCAGCTTTTACAGCACTTTTGTGGTCCCAAGCCAAGAAAGGCAAGGCAGGATTCTCTCTTGCTCTATTCTCAAGGAAAAAAGAGAATATGAGGTATATTAGTGTAAAATATACAGAATGAACACTTTAAATATGAATATATTTGTCAAGACCTGGAAAGTCAATACTGGAAGAAAGCCACTTGCTGTGCTAAATGGTGGGATGAGGAATGTGTAGGAATTAGCAAAGCACAAAAAGCTTTAACTTTAGAAAGCTTTAGATCGCCTTGCTCCTTTCCTGAGCCAGTGAACTTCTTCAACTTCACAGCTACAACCCACCCTAAACTCCCCCTTCTCTTTATAAAAGCACATTTGGGTTCCTTGTGGCAATCCACCTCCATGTTCTTCTGGGTACGAGGAAAATTCTTCCTGACAAATTTCACTTGGGACTGAGGTTCCAGCCACAGTTCTTCTACCAGCAGCCCTCCAGTTCCTGTCCACGCCAGTGTCAAAGTGAAACCTTTTGGGGTCAGTCTGGAGAGCAGCAAAAGCTCCTGCTGTGCCCAGAGGCTGCCGGGGCACTGCCCAGGCTCCCCAGGCCACGGGCACAGCCCCGGGGCTGCCAGAGCTCCAGGGGTGCTTGGAAAACATTCCCAGGCACAGGGTGGCATTGCTGGGCTGTCTGTGCAGGGACAGGAGCTGGGTCAATGATCCCTGTGGGTCCTTCCAACCCAAGATTTCCATGATTCAATGATCAATAAATGTCACTCGTAGGAGGACAGTGGTTGAACACAAGAAGCAAAGCACGGAGAGCTTTAGCCCCGCTTCTTTCTACTGCAAAAAAATGAAAATGAATGCAATGGAATGGAAAATAGGATGAAGGCTATCTGTAAACAACTTTGTCTGAAGTTGTGCTGTAGGCAACCAAATTTACATGGAATGTCCCAGAGGGGAGATGGAGATTTTGTGTAGGTCAAGCTGAAGACCTCAGCACTAATATCACAGCAGGCAGTCCTCTAGATCCTGGACTATGCTGGACTCTGACTCTATTAAATCAAAGCTGATCAGTAACAGGGAAAGCTAAGGATTAATTAAGGATTAATGAGGAAAGTGTAGGAATTAGCAAAACAGAAGAAAAATATTAATATTTAAATAAAGTTAGCTCAACATCAGCTTCAGGAATATTAAAATATCAGTATGTTGGTCTATATATTGTGAAGCAAATTCCATCTTAAGTAGGAAACAGCATTAAAGGAGACTGGCCTTATTCCTTTAAAGTGTAAGAGAAACATGAAGGCTGGTTTTACAGAATCCCAGGATCCCAGGCTGGGCCAGGCTGGAGGGGCCCCCAGGGGCTCCCCTGGTGCCACCTCCCTGCTCCAGCAGGGCCATCCCAGAGCACAGGGCACAGGGCTGTGCCCACCCAGCTCTGCAATATCCCCAGGGAGGAGCCTGCACAGCCTCTCTGGACAATCTGGGCAGGGCTGGGGCACTGCCCAGGGCAGAAGTTCTGCCTCCTGTGCAGGGAGAGGGAACTCCCTGGGCATCAGTTCCTGCCCGTTCCTCTGGGGCCATTGCTGGGCCCCCGGAGCAGAGCCCGGGCCCTGCTCTGAGCCCTCCCCGCACACACTTTTACATTTATACTAATTATAAGTATTATGAACTTATAAACTTTAACCTTTAAACATATAAATGAGTATTAGTTTTAAAACCCTCAAGCTTATAAACTTATATTAGTTTAGTTGCATGGAATTTGGTAAAATACTGAGCTACAACTGTGAACTTGAATACAAGACACTTTACAAACGTGCTTTTTTTGTGTGTGTGCGGAAGGCACAGGGGGTACATGGACAGTGTGTGTGGAAGGCACAGGGGGTACATGGACAGTGTGTGTGGTCACAGAGCTGCTCTGCAGGGCCAGAGTGGCCTGGACTGCAGCTGTGGAGCCAGTGCTGGACAGTGAGTGCTTTGCTGCCATTTACAGCACATCCAGGGTCACACAGCCCCTTTCCACGAGTTTAAAGGATAAGCCATGCCAAGACCTGCATTTCCAGGGGAGATGCCTTCAGTCACAGCACTCCCTGCAGGAGAGGCCCAGGAGGAGCTGTGAGCAGGCAGCACAACCAGGGAAGCCCTGAGGACAGCTGGGCTGCCCTGCCAGGTGCTCCCCCTGTGCTGTCCCTGCCCAGGGGTGCCAGGCTCAGCCTGGCGGGGCAGAGCTCACGGGGTGCCTGAAGTCCTCCCTGAACATTTGGTCCTTGCAGGAGCAGCTGGACATCCTCTTGACACTCCCCCAAGGTCAATAATTCCTGCTTTTTGTAAGTGCTCCCACTGCTAACCTTCTACCTCTATTTTCTTTCCCCATTCTGGCAGTAAAAGAGAACACAGATGGAACAAAGAGTGATACCAGCTAATTTTAGTTTTAAGTGGGCATTTTCCCACAGTCTTCAGAATATCTAGGATTTAATAGCCAAGCAAATATGAAATACATTTTTCAAATTAATTAAAGCCCGTCCTTCTAATGAATCAATTTGAAAACTTTTGGATAGATGGAATTATGCCTTGCTTTCTTAGATGAAAAGATGGCCAATTTGAATGTCTCACAAAAAAAAGTTCTTTTAATTTCTTCCAGCTCAGCTGGTTGAAAAGTAACTCCAATTCTGCAAGATGTCTCTTGGCCTTAAAGGAATATAAAAGTTCAATATTAATCAGGCAACATAGATGTCTACTTGAGAGGAGCTTGAGAGGACAGCAAGCTGATTATTTTAGAAATTTTTTCATCTCCTGCAAGAACTCCATTTTCAAAATGAAAGTGAACACAGATGATCAAATATTTTTACATGCATAAAATCCCAGTGAACTGCCAAGAGGATTTTATTCATGTAATACAATGATTTATTGTCTCCCATGCTGAATGTGTGCTCTAAAATAGGGACTGTGGTGGCAAAAAATGCAATTTGGGCTCCATATATAGGAATTATTTTGTATCTGCATGCCTATTTTTGCCTATATAAAAAAGTCACACCAAAAAACCAAATTTGGGACTCCAGCAATTTAGTGCATTCTTTTAAAGCAATATAAACTTTAGAAAGCTTTTTTCCTAACAGAGACAGTGCAGTGACTAAAAAGAAAACTATCCTTAGGAATGACATAATGCCATAGTCAAAATCCTGACACTGGGGAAAACAAATGGCTGCAGCAAGACATCCAGCCCTGATCAAGTATTTCACAGCAGAATGGCTGTCTGGGACTTGAAAGAGAAAGAACATCTGGTGCACATTAAAAGAAAATTGTTCATCCCCAATCCTTCTAATTCAAGCAAACAAACAGCAGTTTGGTCACTGCTTTAGTTTGGTTAAACACTGGGTTATTAAGCACACCCTACACTCTTCACCCAGTGCAGACCTGGGCTCTGGGCTGCTGAGACCCCACAAATAACTAATTCTCCAAGCCCAAAAGAATTATCTTGCAGCAGCAAGGCTTAGAAAATTAATTTTTGCTGCTTTTATCAACTGGAATTTAAAAATCCATCCCAAATCAGCTAATTTTGGTGATTAAAAAATTCAAAATAAGTTTATTTTAATGTGTCAAAAAAAAATCACTGTTTAACTTTTCTGTATGTCAAAGTCAAGTTAGATTTCTCAGTCTCTAATAAAATGTGCACTTGGTCCTAAGTATGTACTTTTTATTTATGACTGCCTGGCAGCCTCAGGGCCGTTAATTTGCTTGTGTGCAATTGGTGTATGTGATACACACCATCATTGCATTCTGAGCATGAGACAGTCTGGAGCTAAAGTCTTATTCCTTCAAGAGTATGCAATTATGGAGTATGATTAAATTACTTTGTAATTTATTAGAGGACTTACAAAGCCAGCAAGCATTGAAAAGATATTGCCCCAGCGTTATTTCATAGTGAGCTGTGCGTTTCCCATTTTCTCCCGGTGCAAAAACATATGTACACACCAAACTGGGTTTTTTTCTTTGCTAAAAAGTATTTTTATTGAGAGAGGAATATTGCCAATGCCAAAATTCCACTACAGATTATTTATTTGTACGAAATATAATCGGCACGAACCCGAAACTCCCGGGACTCTTATCCATGGCTATACTATTTTAAAAATACTGTGTCAACAGATTCTGAAGAACAGAACTTTCTTATCACTGTTGGCAGACTTTCATTCACAGCACGAGATAAGAAAAAAGGAACTTTATTATAAGTGTTTCATACTGTGGTTTATATAAACTCCATCCCCTAATTCTATTTATTCTATTACCAAGTGAAAAAGTGAGGAGACTGTAAATAAATCTGGATTGTGCTATTCTGATCTCTCAACTCAGCTTGTTAAAAAGGTGTTACACTAATAAATGAGGTATTAATTTGTGTTCCTTTATAATTTCTGCTTTGCTCCAATTCATCTACATAAATTAGATCATTTAGATCTAATGCCTACATGCCTCTACACCCTCACACTGTATAGCAGATCTGATTAATGTGAGCACCTTTTATCAGTCAAGAAAATTCCCCAAAATAAGGAATATTTGATTCAGCATAGGTTTTCCTATTGTCACAAAGACGAATATCTGCTTCTTTTTATTTTTCCCGAAAAACATAACAATTTTAAAAGGAAATAAGAGCCATAACAGAAAAAAAGGAAATTGAATGTGTATTAATGAGAACTAGACAGCTCTCATTTCCTCAGGGTAGAACTTTCTAAAGCTTAAATTTCCTTCCTTAAATAAGTAAGTGTTAGTCCTGCCTGGTGCTAACTGCAGAAGGATTAAACAGATGCAGAAGATAAAGACTCATCTTCTGTCAGGAGTGGAAGGGTTCATCCATGTAATTGTTGACTTCGGGAAGCCTCCAACCAGATGGATGACTTCAAGCACATATTATTGATCCACTTTTCTACTTAAGCAGGAACTTAAATGCTTGCCTAATTATTTTGAATTATGTCTGTAAAAAGGCAAACAAGATGCAAAGACAGCCTGACGGTGCAAGCCCGTGTTTTCTATATCTGGACAACTCAAATACCACCATCTGTTGCTTTCCCTAAAACAATCCAAAGTAATAAAGACACCCTGCCTATTCTGATTATGTGTGAGTCATGTTTGGAGGAAATATCAGAGAAATGTGGGCAGCAGCAATGTGTCAGTTATAATGAGCCTCCTCTATAACAACTTCTTTCAAAGTGAAAATGAAACCCATTCACGAGTTTTTTAAACCCAGGGATACAAATACACAGGGACCAAGAGGTTAATTATACTTGCAGTCAACATGCAAACAAAACTAATTCAGATTAGTCCAAATAACATGTTCTAACCAAAAATGTTTCTTTGAATATAATTTTACATTTTAGCTCACACTGTCCAAAATATATAAATATTGGAGGTTTTACATAATTTTTCAAACCAAGACATGCAATCACTTCGATACAGTGGGTTTCTGATTTATTCTCCTACCTTGTTTCTGCACCATACCTAGAGCTTTAAAGAAACTGCTCTATCGTGGACACCTACTGCAGATGTATCAGTTGAATATAATTAGAAATAAAGTACACACAGTATTTCAAATGTCCCAGAAGACTGTTTTCTCAGTACAGTTTTTCCAGCATTACTTGATGATATTAAATAAATATTCCAGACTTCTGTCTTTTGCTTCAGTGTGAATTCTTCCACCAGGTGAGAGACATGCTAGAAATCCAGAAGACAAAAGGCAGCAGTTAGGAGAGCAAATTATTTCAGAGCAGGTGTCCCCTGAACTGGAGCTGAATAGGACAAGAGATACCTCGCTGCTTCCTGCCTCTGCATAAACTCTTGATTTTATAAACCTACCACACCTAATGCTCTGTTTTCCCTTTTGGCTGCTGCTGAACAAGAACAAATCCACCATTACTTCACATCTTTTTCTCATTTCAAAGTAGAAAATGCAGAGTCCATCGCTTTGAATTTACCAATTCCCGCACTGCAGATGGCTTTGGCTTTGTCCATTGCCATTTGTCTGGTTCCTCCTCTCTTTGCATCCCTCCTGCTGCTCCTCTTTGTTCCAAAGAGCACATAGACACATGCCCAAGTGTCCTGAAGCTGTGTCTAGATCCACTGTGACTCTCATAAAGCCTTCTATCACATATATTTCAAATTTCAATTCAACAGTAAAAGGTTACCCACAAAGTATACAGGACATACTTTTTATCAGCTTGGAAGATTATGATGATATTATGTTGTATCTATAAATGACTCCTTGCCAGAAGTATAAATGAAAGCCATACTCACTTCAGTTAAACTACTTAATTTGGACATACAAAAAGGATAAATGATTAAATATTAGTATGTGCACTTTCAGGGGCCTCTTAGGGATGTTGCAGTTCCCAAGTTTCCTTCTTGTCTAAAATAGGATTTAGAGGTTTTTAATAGAATTTAGATGGGTTTAAAATCTCCATATGTGAGTTGTACTTTTACTGATTTATTGCATGAATTTCCTGTTGAATTTTTATGTGACACTTGATCTCCCCTGAGGGACCTGTTCAGTTCTGATTGGATAATGCAAATTTCCAATGGAGATTAAACACAAATGAGTATGAAATCAATTTATTATAATAAGGGAAATTGAGGTCTGAGGTCCTGCTTCTCTTTTCTTTTCTCCCCCAACCAACCCAAGACTGTCAAATGAAGGGTTTTTTAGTAAAAGTTTGCCAACAAAGAACAAAGAAAATTAAGAGCACATTTCTCAATTACACATTGGAAATTAGATAAAATATTGTTCCAAAGTTGTTTGACTTCATGTGCACAAGAGAGTTGTTGGAATAGTTTAACACAGTTATAATTACATCACTATGGAGCCAGTGTATTGTCTTACATGATTTCTTCAGAATTCAAACTCATTATCAATTTAATGGGAAACAGCCTTTGTCAAAATCTTGTGTTCACATCTCCACCTTGGATTATTAATTCTAAACATGTGACTGAGGGCACTGCTGCAAATGGAGATGATGGAGTGCAGTAAAGGATGTTTGGTGTCGCTCACAGATGCAGCCTCACTGGCACACAGGGGGAGGCTCACGCACAGAATACCAGCCTTGGCTGCTTCTGAAGCAATTCCAAAGGATCCGTGGCCTCCAGTGCTCCTCACTGCACACACCCAAGCTGGCTCTGCCAGTGCTGAGCTCCTGCACAGACAGAACCACTTCTCCTGCCTGCATTTATGTGTCACAAAAAATGAGAGAGCTGTGATTTGCCCAAAGAGCAGTTATGAACAGGGAATCAGTCAGCTGTGCCATGCAATCCAGGGTGAAAGATCACTTCAGAATGGCTGGGACACCCAGTGCCTGCTCCTTGATCCCACAACAAAGGCTGAAAAAGTCTTTCTGGAGCACAAACATTCCCTCACTAATGCAGACACACATGTGCAGGAAGTTATGCACCCTGAAACAGCTGCTGCTATTTGTGCCCCAGATGGTCACAATATATTTCCTAAAACAGTGGAAATTCCATACCTCTGTCAGAGAGGTTTATGCAGAAATTCCATCAGTTCCACAGTATCCACCGTGCACTTTTCAGCCAAAGTGAATGAACAATGTGAAACATTCAATGCCATGGGAATGGCTGGGCTTCTGCCTTGTTGTATTGGGAGGGAGCCTGAAAAAAAGATGGAGAGAGACCATTGACAAGGGATGGAGGGACAAGACAAGGGGGAATGTTCACAATGCCAGAGGGCAGGGTCAGATGGGATATTGGGCAGGAATTGTTCCCTGGGAGGGTGGGGAGGCCCTGGCACAGGGTGCCCAGAGAAGCTGTGGCTGCCCCTGGATCCCTGGAAGTGTCCAAGGCCAGGCTGGACAGGGCTGGGAGCAGCCTGGGACAGTGGGAGGTGTCCCTGCCCATGGCAGGGGTGGCACTGGATGGGCTTTAATGTCCCTTCCAACCCCAGCCATTCCATGATTCTGTGTTATTCAGCCCAAAAACCTCTGACTTCAGTGGGCAGACCCAGACCATGACCCACAAGCCCACATTATTAATGCATTAACTGAGCTTGCTCTGAGTCATTGCTGCAATTTTAGGAAAAAGCCTCCATGTTATATCCAAAAAAAACCAAAAGGAAAAAGATATAACTTGCATGAAGAGCCAACCTGTAAAATCTGCATCTGATTTAGTCCATTTATTTTTCCTTTGGCTGAATTTCATTAACTTGATCATTGGTAGGCCATTGATAGGTACAATGGTAATGATGACACTGATCCCATCCACCCAAATTCTATCTGTGCAAATTTGGGAATGGCTGAATAGGGACCACAACATCAAATGGCTCTGATGAAAAATAATCTGAGACATCTACCCCTGCAGTTAACTCCCTTGCCTACAGTTTTAACAAAAAAGTTGCTGTTTGTTAAGTTTTGAACAGCAGGGGATACATGTCCTGGAATCAATACTGCCATTTCTAAATGCAAAAGACATGTATTGAAAGAGAGATGAGAATGTGAGTACAAAACCCCCCAGAACATAGTCCTTGATCTCTTTGGTGGGTTTTAAAAGGGTTTCAGATTCTCTCAAAACATTCACCAAAGTTGGGCCAGAAGAAGTCAAAGTAATTTAGATCCAATCTCTTTTCAAGAATGAAATGAGTAGAAGTTTTATTAAAAGGAAATGAAGAGGAAATTGAACTTTCATATTTCATGGTGCAATTGTGATGACAGAAAACAATATTCACCAGTAGAAAGTTTAGAAGATAGTTATTTATATGTCTATGCTGCTCTGCTGGGGGAGTTTTTTCACAGTGGAGGGCAGATAATTTTTAAGGATATAATTGATCTGTAGTGGAATTGCCTGTTAGATATTGCACAGAAGGTCTGAATAAAAACTTTTTCCATTCTGAAGATCAGGAATCAGAAACATTAATTGAAATATGTACTTTAGGAGGAATTTTGACTGGAGATGCTTATGGGTAATGCAAATTCCACCTGCATAAAAGCTGTATAGTCCTGTATCTCCAGGACATGGAAAATGAAATCACTTGAACTGAAATCAAAGGGCTGAGGAAGATTGGGAATGTAATGGAAATGCCATCATTCTGCCCAGCAGAACAGCCAGAAGGAAAAGGCAGGCGCAGGCACAGGTGTGAATCCCAAGTGAGCAGAGAGGACAAAGAGAGAGATTTACTTTAGTCCCTAAAGGTGATGTCTCCATAGCTCACCCGATGGCTTGAGAAGATGGCTCTGGTTCAGGGGCTGCTCTGCATGATTTTGAACTCCTTTGCCTGAGCACAGTGAAGTCACCTCCCTTTCCACCCCCTCCACAGGAAACTGCTGTGAATGACCTTTCCTGGACACTGCAGTGGATGTTTAGGCACAACCTTTCACAAATGTCCGACAAATTCGATCCCCAGCACTTCAGGCTACTGAAGCAGTACTTAAATGCAGTACATCAAGGGAAGTGATTATTAAAAAGTGGCCTGGGTGACTCAGTCTGGGCCTTTTTGAAGCCAACAGCTGAAAGGATTGGCATCCTACAGGGAGATGTAAGCTACTATTTTTTCCCTCTTACTACAATGTAGCACAGCCTAAAAATGTTCATCTATGACAGGTGAAAGGAATGAAATTTCATTCTCACACTTTCTGCAATGCAAACATAGGTAAAGCACTCAGCTTAAAAAAAATTAATTAGTTTTAAAGTTTCCCAGTGTGGAAAAAAGTTTAAAGTTAAACCTTTTTCATAGCCTTAATGCTAAAATATTGCCTAAGAAAAGTAGTCAAAATATTCTTTAATGAGAAAAGAGAGAAATCTATTCTGACTCACAGAACTCAACAGAAAATAATGTGCTTTCCCTAATACACATCTATAACATCATTACAGCTGACAGAGGAAAAGAATCTATATGTAATCAAGATTTACCATTGCAACTGACGTTCTTCATGCTTCAATTTTAAGTGTGTACCTGGAAAATGTTCTTTATCTTTAGTAGAAAAATTTTCAAATCCATTAAATAGTTTTAATATGTCTGTGTTAAAAAGAAATAATCCTCTACTTCAAAGCTGTTCCAGCTCATACAATAGATTGTGGTGCCTGAGAATCGATGGTGGCAAGAAAGAACTGAATTTTGATTTTGGTTATAAAAATATAGACAAAAGTGCTGCATGATGTTATTAACCTCCCTTGAGACAACGGTGATTTAATCAGATCTATGACCACTAGGAAAGTGCTGGAAACCAAAGCATCACCTGCCACACTGGTTTGTCCATTTAGCAGTTGGGTTTGGATAAGTGGAGGACATGAGGAATCACATCAAAAATTAACATTAAGACGAGACTTGTAGAGAAGGCCATACAGGCAGATGGGAGCATGATGGCAGCTGAAAATCACCAGACTGATACAGATTAATGAAAATATAACAAAAATTAAGTGACACAGACATCAACCTGAAGAAGCAGAAGTGTTTCTAAATTATTTTAAAATTAGCGAAAAGAGCAAGAATATAATTTACAGTTCTTTCAAATTCAAAAGGACCTTGTGTGTAGCATGTTCAGACATTTTAAAAACATAAGGTTGTATGGGTCAATTGCAGCTTTCCAAGGCATCTGAAAATATTCCAGAATGGAATGGCTTTGGACATTCTGTTCTGTACCCTCACTGCGAACACAGCCAGCTTATTACATTTTTCAAAATTATTTCTATCCAAATGAAAACATCCTGCTTACATTATGCTTATTTAGTAATGATGCTCATTATATTCCCATTGAATCCTTAAGAAATATTATCTTTCTTGAATAGAGGCATAGGATGGAACTTAAGGAGATGTAGGAATTGTGACCAGAATGAGGATAACTGGGTGATAAACACTTGTCCTGGGGTGGTTGGACAGAGAACAAATTCCTGATGATCATATAGACTCTGAAATGGCAGGACTGCTTACCCAGGCTCTTTTGCATGCAAAGATTCCAGAATAATCACATACATAAACTCAGAATCAGAAAGTAAAAAATAAAAATACACAACGAACAAAGATTTGATCACTCCTTACAACATGGAGAAAAGGCCACATTCTAAACTCCCTTAATATGAAATTAATTCCAAGCGTGAGGAATGTCTCTGGCATCTCAGTCTCCATTTTTCAGTTTGTAAATTATGAGGTGTTCACTCCTCTCTGGGGACTGAGCTTTTAATCACACAGATGTCCATTATAAATCCTCTGTTTACTTAGTAGTATAATAGGTGAACTCACAGCATCTTTGTGCTACAATAAATCTGCAGGCTCAGACAGAATGCTCATGATTACCTTCTAAATTCTTTCAAGGTCATTCTACATGATTTCATGCTACATAACATCCTTTCTCAGTCCATTTCACACTGAGAAAAGATCATGATAAACATTGATTTTTCCCTGCTGGTATTCCTGAATTCCACCACATCACTCCACCACATGCACATTCTGATACATCATATTTTAGTCGTTTGAGTCTAAGCTATTTTGTAGAAACTGAAAATTCAAAAATCCAAATATGCTAAGAAAAAAAAAGCTCACTTAGTGCAATTATTTGAAGATTATACTGAAAAAAAATGAGAAGAAATTGGTATTTCTTCCAGTGGGAAAGGCATTACTGGAAGTAGATAACTGCACACAAAACCACGCTTCAAACTGTTGAAGAATTTAAATGTTAAAACAAATAGACAAATTTAGATGGAATATTTGTTTGACATGCTTCTATTAGCAAATGATCTTCATGAATTATTCAGCATCAAAAAAAGACATGAATGCCTGAAAGAGCACAGAGACCCAGCCCTGCATGTGGTTCCTCCAGCATTCTGGCATGAAAGTAGTGCAGAAGGTGCTAATAATACTGCTCTCAAGAGAAAGAGAGAGGATTCCTGCAAGAAATATTCACAGGCACAGACAAAAATTAGCTGCTTGATTTCTACTGAATCTTATTGCCTCAGGTGACTCATTATCTCAATGACTTCCTGTCTATGCAGAGATTTAAGATTAATGGATTAAATTCCCTAAATTCTTGGTGAATTTATTAGCTAATAAGATACTGCTATTTGCCGTTTGATTAAAAATTGTCAAGAGTTCACTTTATCCTTTTATAAAGACCAGAATTATCCTCTTTTTGTGCAAACACCCGTTTCTGCCTGCCTTGGGAATAACAGGAACAATGCCCCTCCTTATGTTCTTCTAATGTGCTACGGCCGTTCCTCATTTAAAAAAAAACAAATGTTTTTGTCATAGAATGAGAGAATCACAGATATTCTCATGTCCTGAGTTGGAAGGGACCAAAAGGATGATCCAGACCGGCTGCTGTCCCTGCCCAGGCAGCCCAGCAATGCCCCCCTGAGCACCCCCGGCAGCGCTGCCCAAAGGCCCCTGGAGCTCTGGCAGCCCCGGGGCCGTGCCCATGGCCTGGGGAGCCTGGGCAGTGCCCCGGCAGCCTCTGGGCACAGCAGGAGCTTTTGCTGCTCTCCAGCCCGGCCCTGCCCAGCACTCCCGGCAGCTTTGGGCCCTTTGTAGCTCATGGTGCCCAGAATGGCCCTGGAGATGGAGCTGAGGCTGCCCCAGCCCACAGCAGAGCGGGACAATCCCTGCCCGGCCTGGCCGGCCCTGCTGGGCCTGGTGCCCCAGGACAGGGATGGCCCTGCTGGGCCTGGTGCCCCAGGACAGGGATGGCCCTGCTGGGCCTGGTGCCCCAGGACAGGGATGGCCCTGCTGGGCCTGGTGCCCCAGGACAGGGATGGCCCTGCTGGGCCTGGTGCCCCAGGACAGGGATGGCCCTGCTGGGCCTGGTGCCCCAGGACAGGGATGGCCCTGCTGGGCCTGGTGCCCCAGGACAGGGATGGCCCTGCTGGGCCTGGTGCCCCAGGACAGGGATGGCCCTGCTGGGCCTGGTGCCCCAGGACAGGGATGGCCCTGCTGGGCCTGGTGCCCCAGGACAGGGATGGCCCTGCTGGGCCTGGTGCCCCAGGACAGGGATGGCCCTGCTGGGCCTGGTGCCCCAGGACAGGGATGGCCCTGCTGGGCCTGGTGCCCCAGGACAGGGATGGCCCTGCTGGGCCTGGTGCCCCAGGACAGGGATGGCCCTGCTGGGCCTGGTGCCCCAGGACAGGGATGGCCCTGCTGGGCCTGGTGCCCCAGGACAGGGATGGCCCTGCTGGGCCTGGTGCCCCAGGACAGGGATGGCCCTGCTGGGCCTGGTGCCCCAGGACAGGGATGGCCCTGCTGGGCCTGGTGCCCCAGGACAGGGATGGCCCTGCTGGGCCTGGTGCCCCAGGACAGGGATGGCCCTGCTGGGCCTGGTGCCCCAGGACAGGGATGGCCCTGGTGGCTCTGGGCACTGCTGGCTCACACCCAGCTGCCCACGCACCAGGACACCCAGGTCTCTTCCCATGGCTGGTCCCCAGCCTCTTGTTCTCCAGTCTTTCCACATATCCAGGATGGCCCATCCCAGGTGCAGAATCCGCACTTGCTCCTGTATAACTTCACACCATTGCTGATTCCCAGCCCTCTCATTTGTCAAGGTCTCTCCGCAAGGCCTCCCTGCCTTTCAGGGAGTCAACAGCTCCTCCCAATTTAGTATCGTCTGCAAAATTTACTCAATATTCCTTCAAGTTGTAAAAGTGGTTTGGTAGAAATGAGATGGTTTCACTATTCATGGGTCTACCTTAGTGATGAGGTTTTGCTCCTGGTGTCATTCTACTCCCACACTGAGTTTTACTCGTTCTTGCCATACCAATTAAAACCTATACCAGACCTGTTTATGGAATGTGTATCTGTGTGAAGGAAGATGCTTTTCTTCTCACCACCTCAAGAAACTAATCCTTCCACAGGGTATTTCTCAGCTTCAATGACAAGTTTAGGAACTCTCAGAGCTGGCGCTTGCTTGTAGATCATCATGTTTAGTAGCAACCAACAGATTTAGCCAAACCCTTTTTAGAACCCATTTACACTTTCAGGCTCCACAGTCTCTCATGGCAATAAATTAAACTTAACAACACACTGTGGAAAAGGTAGTTCCTTTTATCTGCTTTAAACCAGAAGATGTATTTGGGATAGTCTCATCTGTAATTTAAGGACAGATTATCAATAGCTTTAGAATATATCAGAAAAACAATATTTTAACTAAATGAAGGATAGAATTCAAGTCTTTGGTGACTAACAAATAGCAGTTCCAGCACCCCAGATCAAATATTTCACTCCACAACTGGCATTTTCTTCCCTTCAGCAGAGGGATGTGCTCCGAATACAAAGTGATACATTTTCTATTGATTTCTACATCCAAACTAGTCTTTTTTAAAGAGTTCTAAATTGAAGACAGCCCTCCAGAGTAGACAGAACTGGGCCTTGGATATACAGTGACTGTATGGAATGGTAACTCTGCCAGGCACATGCTAAAATCCAGCTGAGCCTATTGCAGCTTCAGAGAGTCAAGGCATGAGGAGCTCTGGGTGCTGGTGACAACAGCACCCAGTGGGTGACACCTTCAAGGGGTACCAGCAGGTTCCAGTGCAACACCACGAATTTGACTTCAGCCACCCCAGCTGATCTGTGTCTTCCCCTGCTTGATCACCCAGAAACCTCTGCAATAGTCACGCTGGTCCAATAGTAATAAAGAAAAGCTTATGAATAAAAAAAGTTATTTAGCTCAGAACCATCTTCTCAAGATGTGCTTTACACGTTTTAAAGTGTCTCAAACAAACAGCAGCAGAGATTTGATTTACAATCACAGGGTGAATGACAGGGGAACTACTATCATTGCCATTTTTATTATCTAGATATATCATGCACCCAGTTTTAAAAACACAAAAATATTTGAGTTGAAGTTATGACTGAAAAAAGCAGGGCCATCCAAATGGGCCAAGGTAAAAGAATCCCTGTTTATTTAGAATCATAGAATCATAGAACTGCTTGGGTTGGAAAGGACCTTGAAGATGATCTGGTTCCACCCCTGCCACGGGCAGGGACAACTTCCACTATCCCAGGTTGCTCCAAGCCCCATCCAACCTGGCCTTGGGCACTTCCAGGGATTCAGGGGCAGCCACAGCTTCTCTGGGCAACTTGTATCAGGGCCTCCCTGTGCCAGGGCCTCCCCACCCTCCCAGTGAGGAATTTCTCCTGAATATCCAGTGTAAACCTACTCTCTGCCAGTATGAAGCCATACCCCCTGTCCTGTCACTCCAGTTCCTGATGAATTGTCCCTCTCCAGTTTCCCTGTAGTCCCTTCAGATACTGGGAAGCTGCAATGAGGTCTCCACTCAACCTTCTCTTCCTGTCAAAAATTATTGTGGAAATCCAGAGTGACTTCAGTTTACTAAGTGATGTGATCCGTTATGTTCTTTACTGGAAATGTTTGTTAGAGTCCTGCTAAGTTTAAAGCACTTGCAAGACAAGCATATTCACTGGGTGATTCGAGATCACAACTGATAACAAACACTATCCCTGAAAGTGCAGAGCATGAAGGATGTACTTTATATTTATTCTTTTGGTATTTTTTGTTGTCCTTAGGTTTGGTCCTGGAAGGGAGGGGTGCTTTGCAAGTGCAGCAATCAGATTAGCCTTTCTGAGCCGTGTCAGCTTCCTTGAGCTGGAATTATGGCAGTGCTTTCTGCTCCTGTAGAAAATTAAGAGATGCATAATAAATGTACAGAGAAATCTATACCGAGTATGTTATTAATCTACATTCCAAGTCAGTACTAGAAATATACTTCTAATGTGGCAGAGATACTTTACATATCCCACAATGAAATTCAGTGTTGGAGTAGGTACATTTTCAGAGAGAGTCCTGAACACACAAACAAACACACACCACTATTCCACTTAGAGCCAGAGCTTTCATTCCTCATCCTATCAAATCTCACTCTGCAGTCAGTTGTCTTAGTCTGATTTACACCTTGGCACTACAACTACTGCACACAGAGCCCATCAAATTGCCCAGATTGCTCCCTGAATAGAGACAGCTTTGTGAAAGATTTCTCTAGAGCAACTGAAACCACTGATGAAGGAATTTGTGCTGGAGGTCCTGTGTTACCACACAGGCACATCCCTGGTCCTAGGTAGAGGGGCAAGGAGGGTTAAACCC
This sequence comes from Climacteris rufus, assembly GCA_013398175.1. NCBI lineage: Eukaryota > Metazoa > Chordata > Aves > Passeriformes > Climacteridae > Climacteris > Climacteris rufus. The sequence goes on from VZRZ01003265.1 coordinate 866,378, forward strand.
AATTACTCCCTCACAAGGAAGATTTATGAAGCAGAAGTGCTGCAAACTGTGGATGGGAGACCCCACTTGGCAGTGGGAAAACATAATTTCCTCTTAGCCAGCAAACCAGCCATAAGCTGAAAAGGATCCTGATTGAGCTGCAGGGCAAAGAGTGAGACAATTACTGCTGAAAAGTGGAATACAGCCATTGCTGAGAGTTACACTTGGAGCAGCAGGTCCTGGGATCCCTTGAAAGGAGGCTGGGAAGAGATAATGCAACAGGTAAGGAGGGAGAGTCACTGACACATCAATTCACATTCTGGTGCCACGCAATTTTCTCACCGGTTTTGGAAAAGTGCTTCCTGGAATGAGTGGTTCAGAGTTGCAAATTTTATGCACTGGAGGGCAAACCAGGTGTCCTCATGAGGCTGTAAAGATGGGGTCTGCAAAATTAAACCCTGTCCTAACAACTTAAACCTTTCATAATAATGTGAAGTTCTGAAAGTTTTAAGGGCTAAAAAAAAAATTAAATGGCTCCCAGGAGGATTAATTCAACAAATAGAAAGTAATAAGATCACCAGCCCCAGGGAAACTGAGCAAGTTTCTTGTGTTCAGAGACTGAACAGGCCCCTTTGCAGAGCACATAAAGAATAAAAGGTAATTTTCTAAACCTACAGTGAAATTCAAAGTGAAAACTCAACAACATTAAAAACCAGGAAGCAGTTCCTGGTAAGGCTTCTGACTTCATACCTTGCAAAGAAGCAGATGTAACTCTAAATGACTTTGAGAAAGCAAGTAAAAATGTACTTCTGAAGGCCATCCTTAGCCATGAACAGATGTAACACCCCCACATCCCCTGGTGATTTCTGCCAAATGTCTGGAAGACAAGCAATTCAAACCATTTCCAGAGAACTGGTGACGTACGAGTGCTTGCAGAAAATACATCAACCCTTGAGCAATTATTTCACTTCAGTGCAGTCTCTGTTCCAGTCTCCTACCAAGGCTGGTCTCCCAAGTGCTTACCAGAACACACTCTACCATTTGGAACGTTTATTTCTCTCAGTTATCTCTTGCTTTGAAGTTCCATATCTGTGGCTTTCTTTCTTCAGAGCCCAGTTCAAAGAGCAGATCAGAGTGATCCTGTGACAACAGAAAAATGAGCACTATTAGTAATAAATCTCTGCTTCCCCACTGGAGCATGGGCTTGGCATCAGCAGGAGCAGCATGTCTGATATAACTACAAATGCCCAAGGAAGCAGCTGTTGTCAATTATCAATATTATCATTTCTGAAACAGTTTTGCAGTGATACAGTGAAGGGTTTGCCTCAACTGAGCAAGTTTTTTTCTAATTTCCAAAGGAAGGAAGGTGCAAGAAAAGAAATTTGATCTCTATTGGTGCTTCTAACAGCATAAAGTTTGAGGATATTGAAGTCAGGCAACAAGATAGAGCACTGAAATGTCCAGCTGTAAAATTCAGCTCCAGTTGATGCTGTGGGTTTATGGCAATGCCCAGGTTTGTGGGGCTGCAGTGCAGCTGTAGAGCCCGTTTGGATCCTGGCTTATTTTATTTCTCAGAGTTAAAAAAAATGTAACATTATATAAATGACACCTCTTTGGCTCTTAAATCACTTGGCTGTCTATAATGGCTGTAATAAATGTTTCCTATTGCAGTGCTACAAAGAATGGCCTGGGCAGTTTTAGCCATTTGGCTGTGGCACTCACTGGCCCGTGATTCATGGCACACTTGTTATTTATTTGCAGAAGCTACAAGGCAAATGTGCTGGATGAGAATAGTTCTTTAATGTAAAGCATTAAATTAAAAGCTCACCCTCAGGACTTTGACTGCCAATAGTAGTAAATGGATGCCCAAGAAAACACAGGAGCTGTTACTATTTAAAAATAAGCTGTTTGATATTAAACTTCTGTATTTTACAGCAGATTACCAACCCTGTCCCCCTTTCAGTGTTATAGTCCATACCCTTGCCATGCAGTTTTGCATGGATGCTGGGAATAACACTCACCTCATTGTACAGGTATATATCAGATCATATTCTTTCATGGTTTTGCTTTTCTGTAATTTCAGTCCTTCTAGCTCAGGTGTTCTAATGGCTCCTGTGAATAGGAGCCGTTGGAACACATCCTGTTTATAAATGTTAAACATTTATAATTCTTACAATTTAAAAAGATCTCACCCAGAGGGTGGTATTGCTGTCCTCATGAAGTGCATGGAGTGCAGCTGAGGCACAAGAAAGGTAAGCTTCCAATTTTCAGACTGCCTTGCTCATCCTCTAGGTCAAGGACTATGCCAGCTTTGGAATATTTCTCTCCAGGAATGACTCAGGACTCGACAGATTGTGGCAGATTGTTCAGGAACACCACCTGAACTACAAGACTTCCCATCCCACTTAAGGATATTCTGCTCCACCCAAATTATCTCAGAGCCAAGATCCGACCTGAGGGTTCCCAATCACTTTGCCATTACAGTGTTTCTGAAGGAAAAAAAGTTTGTCAAGTGATTCCAGCAAGTAGGAAATCAGAACAATCCAGCACTGCAGAAAGAACTGCTGTATTTAAACAAACAAGCAAAAAAAACCCCCAAACAACTCAAACCCTGTAGCCATTCTTTCAGATCCTCATGGAAAAGCATAAATCTTTTCTTTATTGCTCAGGTTAGGAGAAAACTGTGGAAATAAACAGCTAAAATGTTAATAAGACTATTTGATAGAGCAAATATATGCCAAAGATTACAAAACTTCTCTTTTTGTGTTCTATCAAAAGTAATTTTCAACCTGCAAAATTTTAACCCCCCCCAACAAACAAGAAACCCAACACCTCAAAACATGCAAGTAATCAATATGTTTTAATAATTTCGTTCATTATCTTACTAATTTGTTTAAACCCCCCCACAGTAGATACATTGTACAGCAGTGCATTTATAAATTCAGTCATCTGCACTTGTTAACACCTAACATTTATCACCAGACAGAGCTCAAGCCTTCCAGGTGTGATTCCAAGGCAATATATGTATATTAACAGGAAGCCTGAAACATAAACACAATGCCATTATCTCCCAAAGCCTGCCAAATGAACAAGATAAATATGACTTCTTTTTCCTTGCAAAGAGCTGGGAAAAAAAACAAAAAAAAAAAAGAAAAAGGAAAGATTTCACGTTTCTGTTCAGAAATAAATTACTGCAGAAATTTAAACTCTTCAATTTGTTCTATATTTGAAGTAAATCTGCTTAATGTGGAAACAAACCTGTTTTTGAGACATGCCTGTGTTGATGCAGTTGTTACAGAAGTTTTCTACTGTCAGCTGGATGTCTGATCACACTCAGAAATACAGCAAAAATGCGACCTTAGCTAAGGAAAAAAAGCAACCAAAAAAAAAAAAAAAAAAAAAAAACAATTATTGCAGATCTCTCCCCCCAAAAGGCTCGTTTTTACTATCAGTTCTAGTAATTCCGTGAGAAATAGCAAACTGAGAAAGATTTGAAGGAAAGTGATAATTTTCTGTAAGGCCAAGTTTTAAATATCCCTGGAAGAGGAGCACCACGGATTCCAATCCTTGGGGAATTATTTCTTGTCCTAGTAAAAGATCAGTCAATAGAGATAAATGGAGGCAAACACAGAATTTGTTCCACTTGAGGACTGAAATGAAGTATCAGTATTTAAATTTAACAGCACCAACGTGTTCCCTTATCCCAGTGGTGCACCACGGAACGATCCACAGGGATGCAGCAGTGCAGGGTGTGCCACGCTCTGGGCTTTGGGCAGGACGAGGTGGAGACTCTCACCTGTAATCCCAGAACCACAAACAGATAAGGAAACTGAAGAAATATTGGGAGTCCTGGCTGTGACACAAACCTGGCCAAAGACTGAACACTGCAAGCCCTGTGGCAGGGACAGAGAGAGAAGGGCACTGCAGGCCACAGAGCAGGAAAACCCTAAACCGGAGAATGCAGAGTGATCAGAGCTCTGGAAACTGCTCCACGGCCACAGTGAAAGATCTAAAGTGCATCAGGGTTCACCTTGCTGGGGTTTGCTGCTCTTACAGATTAACTCACCCTGAGCTAGGGCGTGAATTTCCCAGCTGAACCCTGAATAAATTGTTGTTTAGCAACTATTAGAGGGTCCAGTTAAATGGACCAAAACACCAGCACAGCGACCCAAAGCAAACTCCAATGTTGAAAAAGTCCTTAAACTCATAATTTCAGTCACCTCAGACCAGGAGCAGTTTGGAAAACACACCTCAGAGGATGGGCAGGAGGAATACAGAGCTGATATATGCTCCCCACAGGAAGTTCTCAGTTACCTGATAATCTAAACATTATCTAAAACCTGGTCACTATAGCAAGAATAGTTCCTGAACTGTGATCAACAGTATTTTTTATGCTTCTTCAAAATGTATAGAAAGTTTTGATTCCTTTGTTTCTAATTATAGAAAATTGAATTATATTGTTTTAGTTTGTCAGGACACAAAACAAAGGAAACAAACCATTTCTTAGAGTATTTTACCTCTCCATTTATTTTCAGAAGGGGTGGAAAGGTGTAGATAATATTCAGAATACCTTAGGGTAAGATTAGGTTAAATCTGAATCACGGTTTGATTTCAGCAGCCCAATAATTCCTCCAGCAGTTCCCACACTGATATTTCAAAATTACCACTCACTGGTAATCACATTACTGAAATCCATATCTAATAACATTTCTGCTGCAAATAATGGAGAAATGAAGTTAGAAAGCATCTGATCTTGTAGTACATCATCCAAATTGAATGCTGGAAACCTTGTGGGAAGTTGGGTATTCTGACCAAATTCTGCCAATTTCTGCAAACTTCTCTTTTTGCAAATCGACGGTAAAACAATCTTAGATTTAGGATCAGAGCCAGAGTTATATTTAAGGATGAAAATCGAATATATGTGGTTTATACATCTTTTATTTATTTGTGAGTTACTCCTTTAAGTTTCTGTGATCTCAGTGAGGCTGAAGAGATGCAGAGAGGAGATTCTGCTGCTGTGCTTTCCATCACACACAGCCCACGTTCTCCCTTCCATCTCAATTAAAAATGCTGTGGAACAAACCTGATTCTCCATTCTGGGTGCAAAAAACAGAATAGGAACAATGAGGGCAGGAAGGGGAAGAGTGCTGCCTCGAGGCAGCTTCAATCCTGTCTGTACTTTAGGAGGAAACCTTCGTTCCATTTGCAGATGTCAGCTTGGACAGCTCTGCTGATCCCTCCAAGAATGGCAAGTGGACAGCAGCACCCTTGCTCCTGATTTCACGACAGGAGGTGCCAAAATTATACTCTTGTCACCTCTTGTTGCTGTAGGAGCGGGAATGGGGGAGAAAATGAATCACTTCAGGTACACTAAAAAGGTTAAATTAAAATTTAAGTAAAAAAAAAAATATTAGCAATGACATGGAAGAACCTGAAAATCACTTCAAAATGAGAAAGAAAAGGGAAGTATATAAGGGAAACTTCTTTCCTTGATATAATCTTTGCTGAGCAAGTCCATCTTTGCTTGCCTTCAAGATAAATTATGTTCAAGGTAACTGAAGCATAAGTGTAAAATGTGGACACTTGAGCAATTTTTTAAAAAGCAAAATCCCCAAACAAACTCCTTGTTTTATTTGTGCCTGATCCCAATAACTATCTTTATTTAATTTGCCTTTAATGTAGCATCTTTTAAAATGTTTCAGTTAAAAATAGCAACTCTTATCATAGATTTTGTAAATTTAGAGCAAACACCATCATTCTTATCCAAGATATTTAACACAAACACAAATAAATGAAATCATATAAGATTTAAATAACTGTGGTCTTGACATTGGGTAAATGCTTGTATGCTCTTCTGAAAGTTTTTAATTATATCAGTCCTTCCCTTCATAACTCTGTAAGTTATCCCAACTTAAAAAGAATTAATTATATATTAGTCTACTCAAATTAAAAAAAAACCTACATAATTTTTGCTTTGATTGTTCACTGTTTTTATCTTATTGTTATTGATCTTATATTAAATAATTGGTTATTGGGATTTGTTTATAATTATTTTTCTTCCACAATTTCTTTTTATTCTAAGTCCTTCAAATTTAGATTTGGAGATAATTTTTCACATGTAATTTGGTGCATTCAACAGACCAAGCTGAAGAAATTTTGATCTTATTTTTTTAAGAAAACCTTGTCCCATAAAAACATAACATTGTCTGAAACTAGGGAATTGTATCAGAATTTCAGATTGAGCCCTAATTCTGGGCATAGAATCTCAGAATCCCAGAATGGTTTGGATTGGAAGGGACCTTAAATCTCATCCAGTGCCACCCCTGCCATGGGCAGGGCCACCTCCCACTGTCCCAGGCTGCTCCAAGCCCCATTCAACCTGGCCTTGGGCACTGCCAGGGATGTCCTGGAAGTCCTCAAAATAATTCTTTTAAATTAGCTTAAAAGGTGAAATAACTGCCAAAGTCACTTGCTGATCCAAGTTATTTGGGAGGTGGGAAGAGATTTTGTCTGTCCCTGTACATACTGTTGTAGGCTTCTGGAAAACCAGGCTAAAATCTTGTATTTCCTGATGGTAAATGCCACCAGCACTCCAGCTTAAGCCTGTTCCATGTACACAGGAATTTTTGGCACAGAAATGAACAGCCTGCCCATTTGGCTTTTTCCTACAGTGTGAAACCAAGTAAATATTTCTTGCTGTGAGAGAACCAATGTGAAGTGCACTTAATACTAATTTTTAAATTGCACTTAATGGAGATCCCAGCTTTGAGTTCTGTAACAGCCTTCCTGCAGAAAATCTCTCCAATAACAGGCAAATGCACTTAATGATGTGCCTTGTTTCATTCTCATTTGACAATTATATGTCTGAAAGAGAAAAAAATTAAAATTTATTTTATCAAAGGTAAGAAAAACACAAGGCACACCCACCATGATGGGATTAGAGTCACTGCAAAGGATATTTTATACTCATCCTGACCCACTCCTTCCCAAAGAAACCAGAATGCATTTATACCTACATGTTCAGTTTAATAAAAATGAGAAAACCAGAATATTTCAGCATTGTTTGGCCTATAGAGGCATACCATAGACTGTATTTTGGAACAAGGTGGAGTCACTTCACTGGAGTGATGTGCTACAATGAGAAATTCCACATAAGAGAGAGATTTAATAAATGGAGATGTAGCTACTATGAAATTATGTAATTAGTGAAGGAAAGTGCCAAGTTTGTACATCACATGAGGCATCTGCCTTCCTTCCCTTCCTTCCCATTAGAAATTAAGGTCAAACATATCAATTAAATTGGTGGAAAAAATTGTATCCTGACCAATGTCTTATTTTGATTACTTGGAGTCTAAATTACGCACTAAATTACATCTGGTATCCTAACATAAATGGAGAACAGTGTAATTGTCTTCTGAATCTGTGATTTTCTGAATGAATGATCAGTGCAACAGTTAATTCCCCTTGCAGTTATTGAGATAAAATCAAGTGATAAAGTAGTACCTCAGATTCTTCTTCTGTGTGAGAATGGTAAGTCTGGGCTACCTGTCCCTGGCTTATCCTTTACTACAGCTCTGCAGGGGAGATTCAGATCATATTCTGTATTCTAATATAGAACCAAAAAGAGAAATTAAAAGGTCCCAGTTGTTCCCTCCCACATCTGTCGCTGCCAGACCATATGTGTGACAGCTTGGAAGGGAAACTGTTTGCTCCTTTCTTATATGACACCTGTTATTTCAAAATCATTACTTCCTACCTTGAGATCTAGGGGGGAAAATGTTCATAACCCAGGATCCAGAGCCACATCCAGAGTCCTCCTCTAGTCCTGCCAGTGTAGCTCATAAATGAGTTTGTTTCCTGTTGCTTCCTTGGCAAATCCTGCATGAGCTTTTCCCAATAATCCCATGGTTACCCCCAAACATTCTCAGTCACTCTGCTGACAGGGGGTTGCACAGGGGTGAGGGAGGCTGTGGAAAAGTTCTGTGAGTGGAGCTTAATTAGCCAGTGCATTAATGAGGTGAGGCAGAGCAGGACTCTTGGTCTGTCTGCCAGCTCTGTCTCACTTCTGCAGGACTAAGCAGCAAAATACAATTGTTCAGCTCATGACAAACGAAGGCAGATCCCAGTGAATCCACCCAGGGAACTGCTCTGCCTCAGAGTTCTGGATGCTCAGTTGTCACATCAAGCCATCAGTACAACCCTTCTTTATCACAGAAATCCTCCCATATTGATAACACTTATCTTCTGCTTGCAACTGCTGATCTCACTTAATGAATATTCATCTTGCAAAGTCCAGGAGAAAGTATTTGGATCATTTACACAAGGCACTTTATTTTATTTATTTCATTAGAAAAGGCAGTATTCTTATCTGAACAGCTCTTCCATGTGGTTATTAATTAAAATCCAATGCTTCTTGAGTAATATGAAGTTTCAGCTCCTTCCTTCACTGCATCACAAAGAAAGCAGATTCTGATTCTTCATAAAAATATCGCTATATCCATAAATCCCGATTAATAGATGAATATATAATATGGCAAGTACTTCCCCAAAACTCTGAATTAAAAACAAAAAACAAATGTCTACTTCACTGATTTACTTACACTGATAAACTTTTAAACTCTCTAGACACAATTACTGTAAGAACCCCATGGAATAATTAACTTTTTGAATAGTATATTGCCCATTTTGTCTATAAGACAACTTGTCAAAAAAAATTATGATAAAAATACATATTTTAAATAAAGCAAAATCACAGGACTGTAATCTCAAAATATTAGAGAATTAAACACCCATTTTCTGTGATTTCTCTCTCATTACAAACAGGAAGTAAATATAATCTGCATCTTTTATTGCCCAGTGTCCTATAAATGCAAACCCAGTAGAAAGTGCATGAACCTTTCCATGAGTTTGATTTTGCTACAGGTGGAGCAGCAGGCAAGAGTCTGCCCTGCTTTATCCCAGGAGGGATCCCTTTAGTGCTCTGGCTGCACAAACAATCAGCTGTGGCTTTCCCTCCCTCCTCTCTTTCCCAAGCCTTCAAGCAGATTGATTGCTCTAACTACATTTTCCAGGATGCCTCCCTTTTTTGGGCACCCACATTAATGTTAACTCTGAAAAAATACATGTCCTCAGTAAAAAAATATGCAGGAAAACAGTATGGGAATCACAACCCACCAGGCACTGGGACCATCAGTTGCCCCATGAGCAGAAGATGCTGGAAGATTTTCCAGTTCAGTATCAATGCAGAGCAGCACTGAGGAATTCTCAGTGCTGGCCGATATAAAATTCCCAAAATATTTGTCTTTTCACTAGTTCAGATATCAGAAATAGTGTGCCAAATCATAATGTTGTCACTAAACTGAAACCTTCATTTTCAAGTGTTGCAAATACTATTAAGAGAAAGCTGGGAAGTGCACTGAAATTCAGTGTGACAGAGAGACTGCACAGCACAGTTTTGCACAAACCCTAGGGAAAAACCAAGGAGTTTGTCCATGAGGAATGATGCAAAAGCACTTCACACTGCTAGGAAACAAATACACAATAATAAAAGCTGATTTAATTCTGCCTGAAAGTAGGTGTGATATGGTTACCTTGTAGATGTTTGCAAAAATCAAATTATGTCATAGGAAAACATTCCCATTTTGCCACAGGCAGACTTGCCCAAAAGTCTCAGCTGGATTTTATCTAGGGTCTTGATTGACAGAACATGTTATTTTTTCATTACATCATGAACAAGTAGAGGTTTTCCTGCCCAAAGAAGGAACTGTCCCATTACCTCAGCTCCAGTGGTATTCCAGTCCCTCCATTGCTTCATTCTGTGTGGACCTTTCCCATATCTCTTGAGAACTTATTTGTGTCATACAAAAATGATAATTTGTTTATGAAAACACTTGACTCACCCACAAACAGTTTTAAAGTTTATACTATATAAAAGAGCACAATCGAGCTATTTGTTAATTGTAAACTTGCTGCCACAGAGTGTGAAATTAATTTCAACAGGTCTCCTGAATAGTTTAATTTATTTTCTGTAATAAAGACAGTCGTGATGATGATGATGATGATAACAATAATATAATTCCATCCATTATGGAATTCAGCTGCCCCCATGTTCAAATCAGACAGGCTACTTGTACATTTTGTCCTGTGACACTGGTGGATATAACTTTTCAAGAAATAAAGCTGGGTTTCCCTCCTTTCCCTCAAATGCATTTTGACTTCTGCAGTCAAAGGAGACATGAAGTGCTGGGAACAAAATCAGAATTCACAGAATTAGGAAAATAACCTAACAGAGGCTGGATAGAACCTCAACACATGCATTAATCCTCCACCTTCCCCCAAACAGACCACAATGATGTCTTTCCCAGCAGATAGTTGTCAGCTTTGCTCTAAACTGTTCCTAAATTTGGAGACTCCAGAAGTCCCTGAGGCATTTTCCCTCAGTGACAGCCTTAGAGCCATTAGAGCAGTTTCCTGGTCGTGTCTGACCTAAGCTGTGCTCATTAATGCCATTATTCCCATCCTCTCCATGACGGATGCGGTGGAGTAACGAACATACACCTGCTCTTTTGCAATAAAACTTGGTGAATAATAAAACTAAAACTGTCTTGTGTTTAGTGCTCTTCCCCTTAGGCTAAACACCCTTAATTCATTTATATTTTTATTCAAAAGCTGCTCTGATATCTTTTGAAGGTGTTTTAGGAGCTGTCTTCAAATAAGCCACAACAACGTGTCCTCCTTGAAATGCCGTGCCCCAGATAGACCACATTCCTCCAGTTTGCTCTCCCTCATCCTAACCAGAGGTAAAATATTGCTTCCCATCTCACTCTGAGTCCACATAACTACGTGAATTTACAGCTCAGTGCAGATGAGACAGGAAATAAACAGATGAAATAACTGCTCTGCCATTACAGCCTTATCTGCTGCTTTGCTGAGATGTCTCTCTTTGATTCCAAGGATCAAAAGGTATTTTCTTTTTCTCAGATCTAGAATTGTTTGGAATTTGTCAGAAAATGGCTTTTTCTCACCTTGAGAGGAAATGAATGACACTTTTTTCTTTTTGCTAATTCTTCTCAAAAAGGAGATGAAAATCCTTTGGATGAATAAATTTCATTTATGCCATGCTAGATCCTTCTGAAATGCCCTCTTAACAAGAAGAAAATTTTTCTTTTTCCTACTCTGTCCGTTACTTTACATAAATACTTATTTTGCCCATAAAAATAAAATTAGTACTTTTTTTATTCCTAATGACAGTGGAATTGTTGCAAATATTTTAAAAGAAATTTTATACAATTTGCTGTCCACAGAAAGGATACAAAATATGTTGTACTCCAAACCTATGCTATGAATTCCACAAGCTATTAAAATAGATTGTGTAAATGTTTAAATAAAAAAAGCACATTAATAAAAAATATTATTTTCATACGTGTCCTAGGCAACTTATGCCCATAGTCTTTTGGGACTTGGAAATTATTTAAAAGCATATATAACCCCCCCCAAAATGTGTGTCAGGGATCATTAGTGACTTGAATATATTTTATGCCATGTTAATTGACTTCACACATCATCTCGATATAAATTCAAACTAGTCAGAAAAAAAAATTGAAGCAACATTTATTATTCTGCAGTTACATACTTGATATTTTCCTGTAAAATATCTATTTCATACCAGATGCCAAAGATCTCTAAAAAGCCACCAGTATGAGCTCTTGAGCTGATCCAAAATTCTGATCCCTACTCCAGAGACATGCAACCAATAATTTCATTTTGTAACCTCTTATTGTTAAAAAAAAGGAGAAATGTAAAACCAAAAAAGAGTATGACATGAAAAATCTGTGAAAAATAAGAATATGGATCTTTCAGGCTGATTCTGTACATTACTAATGGTACTCTTGGGTATCCTCACTGGTGAGCAGGGACAGTGGTGAGTCACTGGGAAGCTGCAAGGACACCACAGATGCAGGTCCCCATTTTGCATGTCATATTCAAGGATGAAAATTTTAGCCTGAAACCACATTGAGGTTACCCACTAGTTCTCTGGGTTTGTGTTTTTTTGAGGTCACAAGAGCTACAACTCTCCTCATGTGACATGAGCCAGAAAAATAAACCCTAAAGTGAGGGCAGTGCGGATATTTTTTTTTCTAACTTCTGTGAGAACTACACTGTCCCAACATTGCAAGAATTTGGAGACATTTTGAAGCCCAGGAACAGTAAATGGGAGCCAAGTAATATGTCTTAAAATATCTTATTTTGGGCCTAAATCCAGCTCTGTGTGCAAAACATTAATTTTTCCCTTAGTGCCTTCAGTGAAGAGAGCCCAGAGAAGGAGCTTCCACAGCACAGAGCCCATTCCCAGTACAGACCCTCCACCAAAGAGGGGCTGCAGAACCAGGACAGTTTGGTAATAAATCCATTTAGTCCACTGTGTGGAGAGATGTTTGGTCCCTTTTCACACCTCTGTGTGAGGAATATTGCACACAACGGGATTTGTGCTTTTGCATGTGTTTATCTAGAGCAGGCCACGCTTTTAGACGTGACATCCTGGGATAATCAGAAATAACTTAACCAGAAATAACTTAATCCTGCCCGTTCTCTCTCCACCATGGGGAGTCTAAACTGCCCCACGTGAACTCAGAGAATCCCAGGCTGGGCCAGGCTGGAGGGGCCCCCAGGGGCTCCCCTGGTGCCACCTCCCTGCTCCAGCAGGGCCATCCCAGAGCACAGGGCACAGGGCTGTGCCCACCCAGCTCTGCAATATCCCCAGGGAGGAGCCTGCACAGCCTCTCTGGACAATCTGGGCAGGGCTGGGGCACTGCCCAGGGCAGAAGTTCTGCCTCCTGTGCAGGGAGAGGGAACTCCCTGGGCATCAGTTCCTGCCCGTTCCTCTGGGGCCATTGCTGGGCCCCCCGGAGCAGAGCCCGGGCCCTGCTCTGAGCCCTCCCTGCACACAGGGACACCCAGGGCTGAGGGCCCCTCTCAGCCGGGGCTCCTGCTGGGGTTGTTCCTGCCCAGCTCCCCCAGCACGAAATTACAGATCAGCTGAGCCCAACACGATGTTTTTGATGTGCTGATGATTGAGAAAACCGTAAGTGGAAATGGCGCTTCAAATCTACTCTGAGAGTGATCACAAGTATTTCTCCAGATTTTCCAGCAGGTATTACATTACCCTTGAGGGCTCACCTGAAGATGAGAGACATTCAATTTGAGTGTTGTTCCTTTTAATCAAAGGTTGTCAATCACATGATATTATTTCAACGAAAATTAAGCAGAGGCTTGCCCATGTCTGCTTGCTGGTAATGAACAAGTGTTTCATATGTTGCTTTATTTGCATTTAAGTCCAGGTTTTCATAAAAATACCCTGGAGTTTTAGGATTTTTACTAACATTCAGTTATCACTTCCGAAGTGCATCGTATCCTAATATAAGACTTTTTGAATTTAATATATTGCTGACATTAAACCAGAAGATTTTCTTTGTTTCTATGAGTTCAGAGTAAAAAGACAATAATAATAATAAAAGATCATATAGAAGGAAGCTTTAGAAAAGTTCATAGAAGGTGAAAACAACTCAAACCAGTAATTTTCTGGGATTTTTTTCTTTTAAAGAGGAGATTACATTTAAATTAATATATTTCACTTGTTTCTTCTGTTTAATGTTAGACCGTTTGTGTACAAACTAGATAATACAAACCTTCCAATGGTCTCATTAACTTTTGTTTAGTTATCCTGTAATGAAATGATCTGTAATTTAAGTAACAGACAACAAACTCTACCCTTTGTTTTAAATCTGTTTCAGCTCTTCAGGTATCTGAAATTTTCCAGCTCAAATGTGTTAATTAAAATGTTTTTCCTCTTACAGTAGCATCTGTTTCCAATTAAATGATCACTGTTTAAAAAGTCAACAACAAAACCCATGTTTTTACTATAGCAAGAATAAAATAACCCACTGTACAACTATAAAAAATAAAAGTGCTCACACTGCAATTATCTGAAAGGCTGAATTAGGCTGGAAACTGCAGCTATTAAGGGCAGTCATGCAGAAACGTGCCCTCTAGCACGGAACTTATTTTAAATTATATCATACACTCATATAATGTTTTGGTTTGGAATAAACCTGAAAGCCTATCCCATTGCCACCCCTGCTATGGGCAGGGACACCTTCCCACTGTCCCAGGCTGCTCCCAGCCCCATCCAGCCTGGCCTTGGGCACTGCCAGGGATCCAGGGGCAGCCACAGCTTCTCTGGGCACCCTGTGCCAGGGCCTCCCCACCCTCCCAGGGAACAATTCCTGCCCAATATCCCATCTGACCCTGCCCTCTGGCACTGGGAAGCCATTCCCCCTGTCCTGTCCCTCCAGGCCCTCACAAAAAGTCCTTTGTAAAAGGTCCCATTCCTCTTGTAAGTGCTCATTTTACCACGTGAATCTTCAAATTTAAAATGAGGCAGTTTTTGGTGTATCTTGAAATTTCTTGTTTTCATCTTGTTAACCTGCAACCTTTTATCAAATAAGATCAGCCAAGTTCACTGACAACCTATGCAAAACAGTTCTGTTTGAAATGCATTATCACAGCTCTTACCTACTTTTCCTTCTTTCCTGTAAGCCTCAGGTCATTTCCTGCACATTCAGAAATCTATGCAGGATAACCCTGGGAGATCAGGATGAATGGGAGGACAGTGTGGTCTCTTTTGGGCTGGAACTAAACCTGACCTAGGGCCATATGTGGTTCCACTTCAGCTCCTCCATGGTTATAGCAAGGAAAGATTTCTTTGGCTTGGTTTTAAAGGATCATTTTTCCCCAAAAAGTAAAAGCTGCATCAAGGTGAAGAGTTTATTCTATTATTATATTATCAGTTTGGAAATTCATAAATTAGGAACATGGACACAAAAACACAAGACTGTGGAGCAAACATATCCAAAGACCTAATTGTGCAAATTTCCCTTCATATATTTGAATATTGTTCTAGATTTATTCTCTGAAATGGGAGACTGGGACATTTTTACTTCTTGGGAGTGTCTAATGTCTCTCAGCACTGAGTAAACACAAAGTAAGCAAAGTGTTCATGTGCAGCAGTGCCCCAAACCCCTTGACTGTGTGCCTGAGCACAGGCAGGTGTGAGCTGGGCTCTTGTACACATTTACCTCAGCTCTGAAGAGAAAAGGAGGGAAAACGCAGAGTGATGGGGAGCTTGGTGTGCCTGGCTGCTCCAGCAGAACAAGGGGCTGAGGATGGGCAGGCTGGGAATGATTTCCCACAGGCAGAAAATGCAAGTGCAAACCATGCTGGATTTATTCCGTGGGTAATCACTGGGTGGACTCTGCTTTGAGTGGTGGCCAAGTCTGAATGCAGCCCTCCCTCAGCATCCCTGGCACTGGGATGGGATCAGCACTGCTCCTTCCTGCAGCCCTGGCCTCTCTGCACGCTTGGAGCAGCATCCAGCCATCTCAGGGCTGGATTCCCAAAGCATTTATCCCAGCAGGGCTCTGTCTCTTCTTGGAGCCCCCAGTACTGCTGCAGTCCAAACACAAAATAAAAGCAACAGCATAACCACAGGAAGGAACAGAGCAGTTAAATGAAGTACAGACTTAATACATGCCACATTTTAGCAATTCCCCCTAACCACACAGTCCACAAGAGGCCATTTCTTCTAGAGTGGTTTGATTATTTGGTTGTAGTAGACAAAATTTTAGTTTAGTTTACCCTCTGGGATTAAAAAAAAAAAAATAGGTCAGCTTTTCATTAACAGAAAAAAAAAAGAGAAAGTAGTTAATTAAAAATTGTTATGATATGTTAGACCATTAATAGCAAGATCATAAGCACAGTTAAGTAGGTAAGAAATCAGTTACTATGAGGAAGTAGGCCAGTAACACATCATGAAGTGATTTAACCTGTCTCTAATTAATGGAAATTCTGCATCTGTTTTATTCACATTATTACAATTTATGACTTCTCCTTGACTATTTGTCGTTCCTCATTCCTCAGACTTTGAAGTTGCACATCGTTTGCAGCCTGGTACATTGCCAGCTAAAATAACTCTCATTTGATAATAAGCCCAAGTGATAAGTTCATTCTTACCCTTTTGATAAGCTTGTATTGAAATCTATTATGTCTATGAGTCCAAACATAGCTTCCTCTTTATTTTATTTTAATTTTTTAAAACTTAGACAATTGGTCAGAAACAAAGCTTTTGCTTCTTTTATTGCTAAACAGCAGTAGATGTTCTCCTGCTGCCTAAAGACCTAAAATATAACTGAAAACTGCCTTCTTCCTTTAATGTCTGAAATTCTTAGTTCCTGCTTTGAGCTGACATTCTCTTGCCACCGACCATGCTTTACTGGGAAGTAGAAGACATTCATTCTTTGTCACTTATGAAGAAATTTATAATCATGTAACTGCAATTTCCTGCAAATCCAAATCACCTACTGTACCATCATTGGGTCTAAATAGTCCTGCTTTATCTACAGCTTTTTGCCTGGAATCTCTGGGAGAACAAATATGATACTATAAAATTAATGGTGTTCTACTATCTCCTCCTTTACAAAAATATTCCTGGATGTCCTGTGAAGCATTTAAAATTAGCTACTGACAAATAGGAATAACTGCAGACTGAACAAGTCTAACCCATACAGTCACAAGGAGAAAGGACTTAAGTTAAATTCTGTAGTCCTTGCAAGATGAATCTCCTGTCCAGCTGCTTCAGTTTTCACATTATTTGTATTTTTATGTATGAGCCAAATGGTGTGGTAATTGTAAATGAGGAAAATAAAGTGAGGAAACTAAAGTGAGGAAAATAAAGTGTCACACCCAGATGTGTATTATTAGGCAGAATATATGAAAATTGAACAGTCAGGATAGAAATCCTGTGCCCATGATCCATCTGCAGGTGGCCTGACAGGAGGAGGGAAATCCTTTCAGAGCTGTGCATGGGCAGCTTATTTATTCTGATATTTTTACTTTTCCTGAGAATTATTTACTCTATTATTTTCTCTCTCATATATCACCATAGTGGCTTGCTGTGTTGAGATAGAGACAAGGAAATTAAATTTTATAAAAATATTTACAAATCTAGTCCTAGCTGCTTTTCAGTTAACAGAAGGAATATATTTTCCTAAATTCCGGAGAAGGAATACACATGACCTGCTAACACACTGTTGCATTTGATAGCTTGATAAATCTGAAGAGGTCTAAGAATAAAGAATGAAAGATCACAAAAAATATTATTGACATACTGAAATAGCATATTCAAACCCATTTCTTTAATGAAATATTTGAAAGTGCACTGCTTTCTCAGACCAGGCAAAAGAACTAGAGCAATCAATACTAAGTTTGGTAGAAAAAAAACCATACCCAAAACTTGTTATTCCTTTCAGCACAAGGCAGACAGGCAGATTTCTTAACTGCTCAATTAAATTTAAAAAAAAATGTCACCAGCAAGCTTCAAACATTAAGAAAATACACGTTGAAATAGGCTTCAGTACAAGAGCTTGAGTGTGACATAAATACAACTGTGCAAATGATACTTCTGTAATAATAAGGAGGCATCTGTCATTTCAGTGCAACCCTGAATGCTGGAAACAGTAATGGATAAGAGGAATTAATTGCTGGTCAGAAGGTTTAGGACAAAGATAATCATATGTCTGAAAAGAAGCTTTACTAATCACACAATGATTGTTCCTTCTTCCCCTTAAAGGCTTTTAAAGTGCACAGCTATTGCGTGATGTGGAATTCAGAAGGACAATCCAGATTATCATTTACATGCTGTGCTTCAGAGATCTAACAATAATCACAGGGTTTCCATGCAGCAAATGCAAGAGTCTCTTCTTGCAGCCATTAGAGGAATTTCACCCTGGTAGAGTTTCAGCAAATTGCACTAATCTCAGTAATTTTCATCAGTGCAGGCTAGCAGAGGGGACAGGGCTGGGGTAGGGATCAGGAATTCCCAATTGCCTCATCAGATTTAGTGAAGGCTGACAGAAGTCAGAAGTGCAGGTTTACAAGAGGAACAGAGCCCTGTCTAACCAACAGCCATCCCAGGGGAACTCTCTGTAGAGGGCTGTTATTCCTGTATCCCTGAGCACAGAGTGCCTCCTGCACTGTCCCAGCCCAGGGGCCCTCCAGCCACCACGGGAAATATCCCAGTGTCACTGGGGACCACCACGGGAAATATCCCAGTGTCACTGGGGACCACCACGGGAAATATNTACAAGAGGAACAGAGCCCTGTCTAACCAACAGCCGTCCCAGGGGAACTCTCTGTAGAGGGCTGTTATTCCTGTATCCCTGAGCACAGAGTGCCTCCTGCACTGTCCCAGCCCAGGGGCCCTCGAGCCACCACGGGAAATATCCCAGTGTCACTGGGGACCACCACGGGAAATATCCCAGTGTCACTGGGGACCACCAGCAGTGCTGCCTCCTGGGCCTCTGTGAGACTTTAGCCCCATCTGTAGTAATTCCCCGTTTCACTGGCAGGCAGAGACCCTCACGAAATAAATACATGGGTATCTTTAAAAGAGATGTTTACAACCCTTCTCCCTCCTCCTCTACACAAACAGTACACCAAAGTGCCAGCTCATCAAGTGGGGTGATTTACAACGCATCACCATGAAAAAGCAGCAACATTAACAAATATAAAGTCTTTTTCTTTTTCTTGGTCTGTACCTTCCTGTCATGCTCTGACCAACAAAAATTCCTCTACCTGTTGTTTCAGAAATTGCTTGATTTGCAAAGGGAAATTTACATCCTTTCTCACTTCCTATATTTTGGGTTTTTTTTAACAACAGCTTTTATGTTTCATTGCTACAGTTTTGGCTCAGTCAGTTTAGCAAAGACAACTGAATAACTGAAAGAATAAAAAAAAGTACCATCACACCCATCCAGTGTGAGGGATCTTTGCTGCAGGCTTTATGGGAACCTCTGGGCATCATCACTTCACACTCTGGCTCATTCTGTGCTCTTAATTTCCCTTTGGGATCTGCTGGCCCAGAGGAGTCAGAGGTTTCCAGGTGGGATCTACTTCCCTTATATATAGAACTGCCCACTGCAAGTTCTCCACTTTGGGGAAGATGAAGATTCTTCTCACCCAAGACAACAGATCCCAGATACTTCCCTTTAATAGCTCAACAGAACAAATTTCTATTTGTAAATATTGAACTTGAAACTCCTGAGCAAGTCCAGCAGGCCATGTAACCACATGGCCAGTTAAACAAATACTTATTAGACTTGTATTTATGGAATTCTTTATGGATGGCAACAAACACAAATCACACATTTCAACATGAATGTATAAAATAAAGCTTCTTTAAGAAAGCATTTAAATAATCTCAGGAACTATAACTTGTATTCAAAATCTTTGGACCCTGCTGCTGGTGCGTGCAATTTTTAGGATCTGAATATTTGCTAAATGAACAATTCAACACCAGAAAACCAAAACCAATCAATCAAGACATGTGAGTAAGACTGTTGTCTTGCATGAACTCATTGCCTCAGAAACTGAGAGCCAAAGCAAAAATATCTTCGTTTAAACGAGCTTTAAAATCAGCTAACATTGGGTGGCTTCCCTGGAAAACTCTGGTGAGTCACTCCAGTTCTTTAGGCAGACCCCAGCAGATGGCATCAGCTGGCCAGCAAAGCCACACACAACTTCTCCTGGAGCACGAAACTTCAGTGTGAGGAGGCACAGATTAACCAACAACTGAATTCTTACTCCCATAGGAAAAAACTGGGACTGAAGAACTGGCATCCATTGTTTGGAGAAAAAAAAAATGGTTCATTGCTGCAGAAGAGTTAAGAGCTACACTTAAGATCTTACTTTTATTAATGAGCATTTTAAAGTATGAGAACACCTGCACTGTTGCAAGTGGGGGTATTTCTCCCACATGAAATCCCAGATATTATATCCCATAGCTGGCACAATGAGATCCAGATTTAAGACTTGGAATCTAGGTGCAACTATAACACAAATACTGCTGGTAATTAGTAGCACTTATGTAGAAGATGAACTGGAGTTCAAAGAAATGATACAGAGAATGAATCCAGATCACAAAAAATTACTCTATCTGCCTCTCATATTTGGAATATAGAAATTTTTATGATAAATATTTGATTTTAGATTTTAAAAAAATATGCAAAATGAAATTAACCAAGAGCAGGTCTTCCTTAGCTGATAAGAGATCTTGTATTTATATCCATGCAACAAGTGAAAGCAAAAAAGTTAGATGCTCTACCATAGGTTGCTTATTGAATAGTTTTTAATCTCATGCTAGTTTTCAAAACTGTGGAGTTCTCCTGCACTTTGGGATTGCTTAAAATACTTCTAGCACTGAATAATTTATCATGCTAATAGAATTTGTTGTCTTGCTTGTAATTAACTCCCTAGATTCTATTTGTAAGCTCATTGTTATCATCTATACAGTGATATACCTAGAAACCTGGATTTCTGTGATTTAACCACCTCTTGAATAAATTCTATTTACACCTGTGCAAATAATGAAAAGGTACCTAAAGGCAGCTTTCAGTTTTCTCACTTCTTTACTCATTTCCTCAAGAGCTAGAGGCTTTATAATGAAAAGTCCAAGTAAGCTATAGTGAATGAGTAACAAAATGCTGTTATTCACAGCACGTGTAACTTTTATTAGTGATTTGTGCTTTTCCCTTTAAAGAGTGGGACGTAGTCATCCACTTAAGAATGAGCTTAATATTAGCCACAGGAGTGGTGCTGTTATGTACAGATTTCATGAACACTGTTGGACCCAGAGCAGCACTGAGGTCACAGAGCCAGGACCAGGCTCAGCTGAGCTAGGCTGTCACAAATTTGGTGACGTGGTTGATAGGGAGGGGTTTAAGCCTCTGACAGGGAGGGAAGTCAGGTTGGGGCTGATTCTCCTGCACCAAGAGCATCTTCCATTGGTACTGAGCTGCTTCCTTAATCCCCTTTTTCTCCCAGAATAGAACAGTGCTTCCCCAAAAACACTGTGCACACCAGAGCCTGCTGCTGCTTGGTGGAACTGAAGCAGCCCTGCTCCCTCAGCTGCCCTGGGGAAGAGGAGGGTGAATCCAAAGGCTCCCTCTGCACATTTCCCACCCAAGCCATGGGAAGCCCCTTCTCAAAGTGCTGTCTGGCTGGGCACCCTCCTGACCACAGCTCTGGTCCTGGTTGCAGATATTGAGCCTCCTGCAATGGAAATGGAAATGTGAACATTCCACAAACTCCTGGGGCCCTCCCTATTCCTTCCCCTCATAGCATCTTTGGGGGCCCAAAGCAGAAGGTGGTAAAGCAGAGGAGTAAAGCTGGATGAACAAACTGCCTTATTTGATTTCATTTTCTGAAGGTATTTTGTAGCTCAGCAGTGCAGTCAGGATTCTGTACCCAGGCACCTGTTAAGTGGGTCTACGTTTCAAGGCTTTTTTTTTCCCTCACAATAAAAGCAGTGAATAAAATGTTCAAGATAAAACAAACGTTGGGATGTGTCTGCTTTCTGTCTATGCCTCCAACACCAGCTGATATCTTATTTTAATACACCACCATTCTATGGAAACTTTCCTTTGTAGCTGAACTCAATGGTATCATAATGTTGAAGGAAATGAGATATTCTGAATCAACAGTGTTACCTTTATTTTTGGAACTAGCTGAACACATGGTTCACTTATCACTATGTGATAACATTTTTCTTTTGTTGATTTATTTCATGTGTGGTAAAGCAAAACTATCAGATTTGATGTTCCCACTTACTGAGTACTCTGTGCCTTTTCAGCCTCTTACATTCAGAGATTTCATAGCACCTTACAGATAAATACATAAATATTTACTTTTCCCTCTTGCAAAATGATCTACACTTGCTATTACTCCACTTGTCATATAATAAATTAGTATCTTTAGAACTATTTTAATGTTATTTACTCTTATAATTAACTCCATCTTTTAACTTTAATCAAAACATTTTGAATGCAGTCCAGTGGCTGACTGACTGTTTTGATTTACTTTGCTGGAGACAGGCTGAGATACTTGGGTAGCAGGAAGGGAGGGGTTTTATTTCACTGTCTGTTCAGAAAAGGATTTAGCTCACAAAGAAGGAAAAAACCTGGAAGAATTAGGAGCATAGATCTCCCATTCATCCCATGACTTCAGTCACAAAAATAATCGAGCCCACAGGCTGCTAAAAGTAGACAGGGATGTGGTGAGAGGTACTCCAGATGTTGGTGCACAGAAGTTTTGCATGAAATGCATCTTCTAATTAATTTTCCATGACTGCACCTCGTCCACTCCCCAGGGTGTGTTTGTGCTGTGTTGTCTGGTGGGGCCTGGGCTGGAGGTTCAGGGTGATTTCACAACCTGCTGACGCCAAGATTCTGCGTCTCCACAGCAATAATTGAATCATCCTAGAGGTGACCTCTGTGTGGGCAGCTGCTGCAGGACCTTTTGAGAGGTGTGTCACTTCCCTGGGTGTTTATTTGGAAAGGAGATTGTTTTCCAGCACATTGTGTGGGTCTCGTGTGCAGAGGGAAGGAGATTGTTGAGCTGGGAGTGGAGCTGCCTTTGCTCCCAAGGGGCAGCTGGAATATTGCACCTTTTCTCCAGGTGTTTCTGAAGGACACGGACGTGTCTGCCCACACTTCATTGGTTTGTCAGCTGATGGGAAACCTTTCATAAGTTCTGAACAGAACCACCAACTACAAGAGTGTGGCATGGCAAAAGAATAGCCATTAGCAAGTGATTTGGTTTCATAGTTAAGAAACCAATATTAAAAACGACACTATTCCATTTGAACCTATGTGTGAACTGTCAGATGTGACTGTTGTGTACAAGCACTACTCACAGTGAAGCTGTTTTACAGATGTGTGTAATTGCTTCTTGTAAATGACTGGCATTTTATTCCAGAGAACTCATTTTCGCTTCTCTGATCACTCTCCAGTTTTCTATTCCTTCTCACTGGCATGTCAAGATAATTCCTTATAAGAGTCATTAAAGGATAAAACCAAGATATTATAGAGAAAAGCATCATCTTACTATTTGCTTGCAAAAATAGGTAAATAAGAGAAGAAAAACATTGATCCACAAGAATTTCAACATCAGGCACTCAATTTGAACTTTAGGAATTATAAGTTCTTCCTTTTGCTTTCACTTTCAGAGACACTTTAAACACACATGAATACAGAAGCAGAAACAGGTTTATTATGGAATACTTGGGATGCGTCATTGAATCATTTTGAAGGGTATCAGAGAGATTGCCCATAGCCTGTTAAAAATTAAATGTACATCATGTGCTTCTGGTGTTATGAAACAATAAAAAATTACAGTAGTCTTCTCATTCCAAAGGGCTGAAATAGGAATAGCTGCTTCAGATCAAACTCATCATCATGTAGGAACATTTAATTTCAAAAAGTAATTATGTACAGGAAAAGAAATTAGTGTGATCATTACTATAATGTTCTTCAATAAAGAACTTTGGCATATATTTTTATTAATTCACTTACATAAAGCATTTTCCTGCGAGAGTTTTTATTATCACTAGAAAAAATAACTCACCTCCTGTTGTGTCCCATTCCTTTGTGCTTCAGATGTACCCAGAATTTATCTCCTCCTCACGACCTCAGTTGGTATTAAGAGTCTTTAACATTTATACCCAATCCCTTGGATTTTAATTTTTTCACAACTATTCAACTTTGAGCATTTACGATGAAACTTCTTACACTGTGTTTGGAGTTTGACTGGAGTGCTTTATGGAACTATACAGCAAAAACCACACAATTTGTCAGCTGTATCATTCCTTGAAAGAGTTACCTAGAATCAATTTATATTTAAATCTCTTTCTTTCCATACCTATAAGAATTGCTGCTAAATTTCAGAAGTTGGCAAAACATTCTATATAATTGAAGTGAAAATTTCCATTTCTTTCTAATTTTAGATGGAGGTTTTATTGCTCCCTATTTGAAACATTTACATGCAATGAATACATCAGCTTTTTACTAGGCTGAGCTATATTATTTCATTTCAGGCAAACACAAAAGTGTAAAGCATTTCTGCCTTGTAAGCCCTCATTTACATTTAAAGAGTAATTTTAAGATAATAGGATTTTGAGGGCAGAATTTAGCTGTGGACTAGCTGTTTGCCAAGGATTGCTCTGTCTCCTCAGCAGGCAGGGCTTCTGCCCCTTGGTAGGAATGTGATTTAATCCACTATAGATGACTGCAACAGAGTCACAACGGGAACATTCAAGGTGACACAAATTTAGGAGAGAGGTGAGAAATGCAGTCATAAATAGAAACATGTGATGCCTGTGAAATTAAGGTGATAGGGCTGAGCTAATAAACTACTGGATTCAATGCTGAAAGACCATTTATATGGAAAATGTCTCTTTTATTGGTAACTTTTATTAGTAACTTCTCAGCACCTTTTGCATTCCTTTGTTCTGCTTACAACTAAGATGATTCCTAAAATAAACATGGAATTAAACAAATAATGGACAATGACCAAACATGCTTTTAATCCTTTAAGAATTGTATGTATTGAGAGTATTGAGAGTTTCATCTGCCTTGACCCTCCATCCAAAATGTTTTGTATTATGAGCAAGGCTTGCCTGCCTTTGGTGTGGCCCTTCCTTGTGGAGTCATTGGTGGCCAGAGCAGCCCTGGGGTTGAAGTGCAACAGATTTGCAGGAATACAACGACTATTTCCCTGCTAATTGCCATCCCTCAAGTGTCTGGTACTCAATTCTATCATGGTCTGTGGTCTGGATCCAGCCCCAAGCTCAAACTCCTGCTGGAGGTGGCTGGGGGAAACTGCAAACGGCTGGAACAGCCAATCCTGCCCCTTGGCACCATCAAGGCAAAGCTTAGAAAAGCTTTTAAAATCCCCTCTCATATTCAAGTGTCTTTGTCAGCACCTCTGATCCCTTTCAAGGCATAAGGTCAGTTTGGTTCACTTTCTGCCTTGGGCCAAACATTGCCCCCTTGGCTTTGCAGAGGAAAAGAAGAGGAGCTCCCATCAATCCTGCTCTCAGCTGAGGGCTCTGGTGCTTCAAACCTGCTCTGCTGCTGCTCCCTCCCACACCTCCAAACAACACAGTTCATTTCATGGAAAAACAGACAACCTATTCATTGGAAACACTATTGAAAATACCTTAAACTAGCAAATGTTAAGAAAGTTGCATCTCCATTTCCATTAGCTCTTAATTTCCATGCAGTGTAGAGAGAAGAAACCTGAATAATGTGTATGTTCCTCACACATAACCACAAAACACCGTCAGGAAGAGTTAGAGGGTGAGGATGAGTTTAATGTGGGAGCCATTGAAGCAGACCCTTAGGTAACCATAGATCTGCACCCTGGTTTTGGATTTATAATCATAAGATAGTTTGGATTGGAAGAGACCTTGAAGATCATCTAATTCCAACAATATATCACAGTTCCAAAAATTTATAGTTGCAGCTTAATAGAGTTGCTTTGGAAATCTGCAGTGGTTTGGTAGAAATTTGTCATATCCTGTATATTTTGAAAGAAATAGGCTAAAAAAATTGGTATTTCTTTCAGGAAACTTTGCTTTTGCAGACAATTTCCAGTTCATCCTGAGTAACTATTCCTACTCCATCCCACATTTCATCTTAACCACATTAAAATGAAGAATTGACTTTTCCACTGTCTATCAATAACAGATCCGTGGATATAAAATAAAAGTGAAATTGTGACTGAGATCCAGTATTTGAACTCCTGTGCAACTGCTAAATCAATATTTGCTTATCCAGTCCAAAACTCCTGAATTCAATATTAAAAATAATATTACTATATTTATACTCAATCAGAGCTACAGGGACTTTGTGTCCTCGTGCTTCTCTATGTATTTTTTAATCCCAAACTGTGTTTAACTCCAGTTTAGATAGAGTGACAACTAATCAAAAGATATGCCTGGTTCTGGAATGAGTAAATTCTATCTTACTTAAATCCTTAGGACACTTCCATTCCTTACAGTGCAAACAGTATCATATCAAATAATTTTAAGAATAATTTTGTGAACCTTACGTTCAGTTGTAACTATCTATAGCACTTTTCATGGATTTCCATGATAAATCTTAAGCTGAATTTTACTGACAGGAACTGATTGCCTTGGCCATCGTTTCATCAGGCAAATGCAGCATTGGCACTTCCACCCTGCAAGGAGAAAATGCAGGCAACAGTCTGGTTATCCACATTTACTGTCTGTGTTTCCATTTGATCCTGTACAGAACTATCATAGCTCTGTTAAGAAAAACACTTTTTTATTCTGTCCATATGTGTTGATTAATATTACTTTTTTATAATATTTAAGGCATTTATCTTGCTTATTGTAAAAATTATAAATGTGTTGCTAATACTTAGAAATCAGCCTCCTCATTCAGGAGAATAAATGGAAAAGATATGGGGTAAAAACTTAATTATGTGAAATGCATTGGAATATTTCCCTTTGGGTGAACTCATAACATAAAATGATAGAATCATGGAATGGTTTGGGTTGGAAGGGACCCTAGAGATCATCTCATTCCAACCCCACGGACAGGGACACCTTCACTAGACCAGGTTGTTCAGAGTTCCCTACTTATGTTTTTGCATAAGTGTCAAAAGGATTCTTTTTGGTACTTTTTCATTTATATGTTTCAATCCAGTTTGGAAGAGTGACTATCCTAGCAAAGTGAAGAGATTAGGTCTGTGTATAAAGAAGCAGCTAAACTAATAACTTGTGTATGTTTGAAGTAAAGAGCAAGCAACATGAAGTTTAGCTTGGAAAAGGAAATCAAATCAGCCTTCTCAGGAGATAACAGTAATTCAAAGCAGGGATTTCTTTTAGTGGAAGCTCAATACCTTTAGACTAACTGATGCTAAGGAAAAACCATTTCATTAAGGATTATCTGTCTCTTTTGCAGAGGCATTATTGAAGAGTAATGACTTTAATGAAAAGCCCATGTAAGCATCAAACTAAGAATTCTGGTGCTAAGACAGGGCAGCTGACTCCCTTCCCTTGGATCCCCCTGCTGCCATATGCATCTAATCCCGAGCAGATGAGCCTGTTTTTTCATGGAGAACTCTTCTCTCTGAATGGTGAACTCACAAAGAAAAGTTGGCCTGTGTTTCCAGGCAAGAAGAAAAGCGAAAGTAAAGACAATTAGTGAGTTGTTGTCAATTTTTACAGAAGTGGTGGACTCAAAAACCGTTAAAACAAATTGGGGAGAAACTCTTCCTTATCAAGCAGTTACCTCTATCCTGGTTTTCTTAAGGAAAAAAAAAAAACAAACAAAGAAAGCATTGCGTTTTCCCTGTTATAGTTGATATTTTCCTTTTGATTTGGTTCCAAAAACATATGGTGGAACAGCTTTCCTGCTTCTTCCCAACTTATTGACTTTGGAAGTGCACTGAGCACCAGCACAAGGCACCGGGGGGTGACATCTTCCAGCTTTATCCATGGCAGGATCACACTCTGTCCCTGTGCTCTCCTTGGGAAGGGAGGAGTGGATGGAGATGATTTGCCAGCAGTGAGCAGCGAAATGAAACCCTGAAAGCAGAACCTCCACACTGGGGGTGTCCCACCACCAGCAGGACACCTCACAAAGGGCTGAAGCAGCCACGTGCAACTGCTGGGCTGATTCCTTGGGAAAGCTGGAACGTGGAAATGGAAATAACTCTACAGAGGCAGCAGAGCAGAAGTCAGTGATTTACTGCCATGGCCTGCCCGTGGTCAATACAAACCAGACACAACCTGTTGGTAAACATAAATGCATTCTGATAATTAAAAATAAAAAAAAGAAATCCTGGCTTGATATCATAAGAATTACACCAAGTTACTCCAAACTAGAATGATTAAAAAAAACCTGTATGTAAATTAATACAATATATATTTATGTAAAGACAATAATACTGGACCTATTGTTTCTACCTATTTCAATTTTGTAATGACTCAAAGATTTTACCTGCAAAAAGTCAGGAGAATGAGAGAGATTTCATCCTCAGCTAAACTCTCTCATTTTTCTGGCCTGAAGTTATCCCCTTAACTGCCCATGAATTTCCTCAGAGGCTTAATATTGTTTACTTTTACTCCATAAAATTCTCAAAAATCCAAATGTTTGAGGTAATGCTCTATTGACCCTAATCTTTAGTATCTACAGATAGGCTGTATTGATTTCAGTAAGTCCAAATGATCTCTTTCCCCATACTCCCCGATGTGGAAAGAGAAAATCAGTTATTGCTTGGTCAAATTCTGTCTGATTTTCTTTCTCTTTTGAATTAGCAACTGTATAAATATGTAATATTTAGTTGTATTTACACTTATATCACTGCATTAACGAAGCTGAAATGGATCCAAACTTCCCAACAGAGTATAAAACAGTACTGAAACTGTGTTTTTACTATTGGTCTCATTTAGTGAGAAACTTCCAGAAATGAGGTGATATTTTGATAAAAATCCCTGTACCTTTTGACTGGTTTAGTCCTGAATGATGAAAAATGCAATGCAATAAAGCAGAGAAAGCACATGCTGTTGGAAACTCTGCAGTGAGGCTGGGTAAACATATAAAAAGTAAGTTTCTCAGGTAAACTTTTTGATGCCGTAATTCTTAAATGCTTTGTTCAGATGTTTATTGGGCAGCCATTTGGCACTTTCATGTTTCTTTTAAAAGTTAAAGTTCTGAGAATTTTAGTCTTAGATCAAGCTTGGTGTTCAGCCTAGGCCAAAAATCTTTCAATCTATGAGTAATTCTGATGGGAAAAATCTGGTTTTAATCAAACATGTACAGAACAAAAAGAGTCACAAAGAAAACCCAACAATCCCTCCTCAGCTAAGGGCCTCTTACCGGGGAATGTCTCATTCTGAATTCTGATATAAACTTGTAACTTCCACAATTTCAAAATCTTGAACATAATATAAATGGAAGTTGTTAACTCTGTAGTGAAGATAAAGTGTATCTGTAAATAAAATACGTATTTTATTTATTTGTTTTTTTTTCCTCAACATTTGATAGAAATACGTGTATTGCTACAGGAACCATGGAGTCTCTTTCTGAGGATTTAAACTTGTGCCAGTTCTTGTGGTTTCAAACACACGTTGGGACTAGACCACACAAAAGCACCACTGGTATGTAAACAAAGATATAAAAGCAATGCATTCTATTTTTTTTATGTTTGTTTTCTTCCATGATTTGTGGTTTCTTTCTTTTCTGATATCCAAGATTTTGTTGGAAAAACATCCCAGAACCACTGAGGTTGGAAAAGCCCTCCCAGCCCATGGAGCCCAAGCTGTGCCCATCCCCACCCTGTCCCCAGCCCAGAGCCCTGAGTGCCACGGCCAGGCCTTCCTTGGGCACCTCCAGGGATGGGCACTCCAAAGCTCCCTGGGCAGCCCCTGCCAGTGCCTGAGCAGCCTTTCCATGGAGAAATTCCTGCTGCTGTCCAAGCTGAGCCTGCCCTGGCCCAGCCTGAGGCCGTTCCCTCTCCTCCTGTCCCTTGTGGTCTGGGAGAAATGTCCAATCCCAACCATCACATTACAGGTGAAAATGGGTTGGTGATTTCCAGTGTCACTTGTTAAAATATTAAAAAAAAAAAAAAAGAGTTTTGCTTGTTGAGTCCATTGTGACATGAGGATCAAATTTACAGTTTTTTTCCCTGAGCAGTCCCCAGTGTCTGGCATTGCTGTTCCAAAGAGGTCTTTCTCACACTTCAGTATTAACCCCAAGTAAGATTTGAGCAGCTGTCAATCAATGACAGCGTCCTGGTCACCTGGCTGCAGTTTAGAACAGGCCAGCAGCCCAAGGGGGAATGGAGGAGGCCCAGGTTAATGCTGCTGCTCTCTCCTGGGTGGCAGGCAGCCTTTTTGGAATGTTATTCAAAGACTAACCCTGTCCTCAGCTCGTTTTTTTCAGCAAAGCCTGCAGTACTTGAACCTGTCTGCTTCAAGCCTTGATTAATGTCATTAGCTGCTGTTCTCGCTCTCTCCCCATAGCTGCCAGATGGAATGCTCAAGATTATTCTGCATCACTTAATTGGAGTTTATAATTAAAAAATGGTGAGTGCTATGGACTCCATTTTGCCCCTTTGATCCCTACACAAACAAACAAGTTTCCCTAATCAGTAATTCCCCCATGTCCCCTCTCAGAGCCTGCCTGAGCTCATATGCCTCTCATCTCTGCTGTATATGTTGTTTTTGCAACATTCCCCAAAACTGTGGTGACAAATTCTGGTCATGCATGTTTTTCCCTTTCAAAAAAAGTCATCCTACATATGGAAATGCAGCTCTTTCTATGTCCTCCTGTGCATACCTCCCACAACACGAAGCAAAATAGCAATGTATGCCCAAACCATACATATGGCTCCTGAAAAGTGAGCTCCAGGACTCTGGGAAGTTCAGCTAAGGATAGTTCTGAGAATTGACTTTCTGCATCATTTTTGGAGGGGAGCCAAACTGAGTAAAGGCAATTGTACCTCAGCTTCTGTTTGTAGCAGCAGTCAAAGTGTATGTGCACACACAGGAATGTGTGTATGTGCATGAAAGTTTGCACAGTGATTTTAAAGCAACTGCTTCTACATTTTTCTATGTAAACAGTGCCACTGCAGGCAGAGGTGACACAGAAAGAACTCTATATGCAGCTATTGCAACAAATGGATGGCTCAGACCTTCTGAACGTTCAATGCACACCACAAAACACTTCTAAGAATCTCCTAATACATGCAAGGTGTCCACTGAAAATGAGACACAGTGGCTGAAACATCCCCATTCAGAAAAAGAGGCAGAAATGTGAAAAGTTCCATCATTAGCCTTGAATCCCATGGTTGCAAAAAGGTTCCTAGACTGGAGTGGAACTTATTGGCATAGATCATTCTAGGTCTGACAGAAATTCTCCTCTGTGAGGGTGGGCAGGCCCTGGTACAGGGTGCCCAGAGAAGCTGGGGCTGCCCCTGGATCCCTGGCAGTGCCCAAGGCCAGGTTGGACGGGGTTTGGAGCACCCTGGGACAGTGGAAAGTTCCAACCCCTGCTCATTGAATTTGAGTTTCTTCCCAATATCCCATCTGACCCTGCCCTCTGGCACTGGGAAGCCATTCCCCCTGTCCTGTCCCTCCAGCCCTTGTCAATGGTCTCTCTCCATCTTCCTTGCAGGCTCCTTCAGGCCCTGCAAGGCCACAGTGAGGTCACCCCAGAGCTTCTCCTCTCCAGGCTGAACAATCCCAGCTCTCCCAGCCTTTCCTCCCAGCAGAGCTGCTCCATCCCTCTGCTCATCCTGGAGCCTCCTCTGGGCTCTCTCCAGCAGCTCCACGTCCTTGCTGTGCTGGGCCCCGGAGGTGGGGATTGACTGCCTTTAGCAAACACTGTTAAATGCACTGTCCCACCCTGAATTGTCACAGAGCTGCTCCAATCTCCAACGACTCAGCAAACAGCAGGTCCTGAGACAGCAACACAGAGCAAGGACAGCAGCACCGTAACATCATTTTGTGTACTTTGGGTGGATGATCCTTAAGCTAATCTTTCTCTGGAGACAAACAGTAGAAAATTGCTTTAAAAAAGAAAAAAGCAAACCTTCAGAAATGAAATTTGGAGATATTTTTCAATAGTAAAATATTAACTACTTAATTACCATATGGAGAGAAACCTTTTCCCTTCAAGTTCTGTCGAGAAATCTTTATGATTATCAGATTTTGAAATTAGTCACTTTAAAATGCTTTAGAAATATGGGACTATGGGGTACTTTTTCTTTTGTTAAGCAGCCTATGATTTATGTGCTGGATTTTTAATCATGTCATATTTCTTATGGAAGCACCTGCCCTCTGCCCCCCTCCAATTTGCCTCATACTAATTCTTCTCTTCCACAGCAAGTTTTATTATTTATGAAAGAGAGCTGCTTCAGAAGCAGCAAGAACTGAGGTGTTTAATGTCAGATGGAGCTGGAGGAGCTCTGGAAAGGCTGAACAAGGATCCACAATTCCAGAAGAAACACTCGATACTCCCTTGCAGGCCAAGAGGAAACCTGAGCTCCCGTCAAGGCTTGAGGGTTAAGAAAACAACTGTACCCATCAATTCATGTTCCTTTCACAGTGTCAGTAGACAACAAAGGAAAATCTAGTACACAGATTTTCCTGCAAAGAGTTTGGTCCTGGAAATGTTTTCCTGTGTTGTACAAATAATAAAGAAGCAAAGGAACTACAGAGTCTGGAGCAAGCAAAGCTCAGCAACGCTGTCCCTACAGGCTCTCCACACCTCAGTGAAGTGTTGCCCTAAAATGGATTTATCTGTACAAATTCAGGGCCCCAAACTGATGATATTTTCATCCATACAAAAAAATAATTTGAAACTGATGAAATGATCATCCTGATTGCTTAGTAACACAGTTTTCAAATAAAGTTATTCAGCTTCTAACTGCAGTATTTAGTGTTGTCCAAGTACAATGATGAGATACTTGAGATTCAAGTCTGCGTGTGTAATTATCTTAATCCATAAATTATAATCCATGAAGGTAATAAACCCAGTCATTTTGAAGAGCAACCAACAGAGCCCATAATTTTCTGCCGTTGCTCTGCTCAGGATCAGCAGCACACAATAGTCAAAATGCTGGCTGATAAGGAATGCTGCTCATCACCACCCAGATTAAAACAAATTACTTGATAAAACAAGGCCACTTTCATGTTGCACTTGTGGTTTCTTTGCCAAGTTCTCCTGGCAACTGGTAAAGAAGGGGAAACCAGAAATAGGGAATGACTACTGATTCCTCCCTTGGACAGAGTCAGATCTGGCTAGAAGCAGATTTCTTCTGAAATTACTATTATTTCAGCATTTTATATTTTTCTATGCAGAGCTATGATTGATAATATGACTCAGAAATAACCTATACTTAGCAAAAAGAGTATTTCTTTGTAATTAGGGTGTTTCTTTCCAATTTAGGCCAGAGTTATGACTGAGGTACTTACTTTTTTTTTTATTTATTTCAGTACTTTGCCTTTTAATCTTCTATTCTCATATGCTTTTTCTTTTGTAAATGTTAAGGTTGTAAAATAGAGTTTTATAAGAAAGAGTGTGGAATGAAGAGAGTGGAAGTGAGTCTTTATTTTGTGTGCCCATCACCCAAAGCTGAAAAGCAAATGCTGCACATTTCTGGGGACACTCCACCCAATTTTTGTGAGGGGCAAGGACATACTGTAGTGCTGTGGTTGTTCTTTGTGAATGACAAAACTCTAACAAGTAAATGAATAGTTTAGTCAAAAATAGTTTCCTAGGCCACAATCCAGGCATATTAAGAAATCAAGTGTGCCCCTCCTTGTTCCTCTGCTCTTATCTGCCAAATCAATGGATTTGGGGCACAGCACTCCTGTCTGGAAGTCATTGTGGGAAATAGTGTCAGTGCTCATTAAAATGCAATCTATAACCAAATGTTTGATTATAACATCTTACAATCATAAAACAGAATCACAGAATGGTTGGGGCTGAAAGGGCCCTTAAAGCCCATCCAGTGCCACCCCTGCCATGGCAGGGACACCTCCCACTGTCCCAGGCTGCTCCCAGCCCCGTCCAGCCTGGCCTTGGGCACTGCCAGGGATCCAGGGGCAGCCACAGCTTCTCTGGGCACCCTGTGCCAGGGCCTCCCCACCCTCCCAGGGAACAATTCCTGCCCAATATCCCATCTGACCCTGCCCTCTGGCACTGGGAAGCCATTCCCCCTTCTCCCAGCACTCCAGGCCCTTGGAAATTCTCTCCATCTCATAAGTATTCCTTAAAATGTCATATGCTCAATATATGGGATCAAATTTTTAAATAAGCATTGCTTGCTAACTCAGGAAAGTTGCTCAGAGTCCCAGGCAAATACAGATCAATCATTCTTGATCACACACAGATCTAAATTTCAAATGGCCATATGCAAGATAAGTGCACATATTGAAATTCACACCATTTAGTTGCAATGATTAAACCTAAAAATCTCACTAAAAATCAATGTGTTTTTTCAGCCATTTCCTGAGGACAGGATTTCACAACTAGCACTTCAGTTTAACAACACCAAATGCATTTCACAAAGGGACAAGCAGCAACATTTAAATAACAATTAAATACTTAATAAATTGCTGAATTAGGATTGAAGCACATGAATGATACTGGTGTTAAAATATCAAGGGGGAGGGGCTTGGTGGGATTGTGATATGAACTGAGGTGCTGAAGGTTGACATTCCCTTCACCCCCAGTGCCTTGCATCACTGGTTTCTAAATTGCTTCCACTTGCAATCATATCTTTATTGTGACCCCCAACACTAAAATAAGCAGCACATTTTTTGCCAGATTTATGAGCCCATTCATAAAAACTGGGACCCAAAACATCCTAATGGTTGCCTTGGCTACAAGTCCAGCTGAGAGGCACGGTGGTTTTAAATTCCAGGAAAGGCAAAGGAAAACACTCATGTGGGAAGTTCTGAGACCTTTCCAGAAGTGAGATTCAAGAGGTTTTTTCTTTTAGTCTTTTTTTTTTCTGTTGAAAATATTTCTGAGCTGCTAACAAGCAGGTCTCACCCACGTGAGCAGAACATCTGGCACCTCACCATGGGGTGCAAGTGATGGAGAACCAGATTGAAACAGATGTGGCCACTTTCCTGCATCAACACTCCTGCTGTCAGGGCTCCTTAGGCAGTACGAGAAACACCACACAGCCTTTCTCAGAGATCCTGCAAAACCACATGGAGCTAGCACACATTTAAAAATTTTGCCATCTGAGGAAAAAAATAAAGTGCCATTGATTGATATTGATTGAATTGCCCTGTCCTCAGCACGGTAATATTTCATAGAACTGTTAGAAATATATTTACTTTGCTCATTATAATATGATGTGCACAAATCTTTTATTTAAAATCCCTCAGTAAAGCTTCTGCATAATTAAAGTTCCTAATGCTTAAATACTCTTTCTGCATAATCATGCAAAGCCAGCCTAGGATTGTGTGGTCTTCTTGGCTTTGAGAATTAGAAGAAAACACTACAAGGCAAAACATGATTTTTTTATCAGACTGTGGTGTAATGACTTTCTGTGAGAAGGGCTTCCATTGTCTAAATTATTTTAAACAGCACTGCTTTTTATGGAATAACAATAGAACTCTTACATGAGGCAGTGACGGCTTTTAAAGTATCATAATACATAACATGCATTTTTTACTGTTTGTATCTGTGTTTTTAAACTGTTATGTTGTTCCAGAGAAACAAACAGGACCAGCACATTCCTAACTTCTCCTTGGATGAAAATCACACTGTCAAAAGCTCAGTTTTTGTAACCCTCCCAAAGATTAAATATAAGAACCAGGTAAAATTGTATTTTGCTACTTAGAGATGGGCTTCTTACCACAGATATGTCTAAAATATACACCTTTTATCAGCTGCCAAGACAATAACTTTGTTATAATCTGAGGTCCTGAAAGCACATGAAATAAAATATGGAAAACACACATTTTTTGCCACTTGTGATCAGTAGTCTTTCTTAATTTTGGAAAATAATTTTTTTCTTCAATGCTGGAAAGTGCCAAACCGTAGAGAGCAAGAAACAGAATGGACACTGTCCCTGCTAACAATAAAACCTGGCATTTCTTTTCAGCTATGGAAACTTCAGGAACACCCTTTTTTATAACTCTTCTGGCCATCCTGCTCTCAAAGTGACAGTAATTAGTTGCAATTCTCACAAAATAGAGACATTTCAGAAAATAAACACTCTCACAAATGATTTTTGATCACACAGATGTTTGGACTACTTTTCTTGCAGCAAAACAAGAGCTGAGCATTCCCCAAGGGATTCAATTGGAAAGTTGTGCAAGATGGGCTGTGAAAGAAGTAGGAGCCTGTGAGGTTCATACTGACCCCTCAACACTGACTTCAATAATGTATTTCTTTGGGAAGGCAAGAGGAAATATCCTGGTCCAAACTTTCCTGTTGCAACAGCTTTTTTTCATCTTGGTTGGTCCTCATTTCTTCCCATTGTTAAAGAGAGTTTGGAAGAAAATACAGGTCTGGGATGAGGGCGGTGAGGTACCCCAAGGGAATCTGCAACAAGGGATGGGCAATAGGCATAAATCCACTTGGAGTGTGACTCTCTTGGAAGCTGGCTCGTTCTTTCCAGGGGATTGCTGCCATTTGCAGGAAAGCATCAGGCTGCCCCTGTAAGAGAAGAGGAGAGCAAGGCCGCTGTGGGAGCAGCCCAGCAGGTTCTGTCTGCCCCCACAGGGTGTGTGCAGAGAAGGCTGAGCCATTCTCACCCATTTCGAACTCCCTGCAATAACGTGGCCATCCCCACAGCAGCTCAGCAGCATTCTGCCATGTGCTCCACTGGTATCCAGGCAACAGGGAGCCGAGAGTCAGCTGGAAGCAGAGGTGGGATGTAAGGGCAGGGGTCCTGGCACATTTTCAGTGACGAGGGTGGAGAGGGCAAAGGGCTAAAGATAGGGTATTGATTAACATTTGCATCCATTTGCATATTAAAATAGTTCACTTTCTTGCTTGCGATGCTGAACGTGATCTAACTAATGTATAAAGACACAGTGAGAAAGTATTTTAGGTGGATAGTTAACTGTAAAGTCCCATCTTCTTGTTATATGTATTCTTTAATTTTTCCCTTCGCTCTTCTACTCACCAGCCCTCCTAATTTGTATTTCTATTGAATATTGACTTTATGATAAGTTCAGCCCCCTGTATTAGCCAAGACTGTGGGAGCAGATGGCAGAAATTTAGGTACACACTATCCAGCTGTTAGTAAAGGTATTTTGGTTTCCTACACGTTATGGAATATTAATTACAGACAGCTTAGATAGAACAAGGACCATGGCAATTTTTCAAGCATGATTGCAGTAAAAAATAGTGACAGGTGTATCACTCCATGAAGAAAATACTTTTGTCACTTCTCTATTTTATCACAGAGACAATTCAAAATCAATGGAAACTTGGTTTGATACCCACAGATCCCTTGGAAAATTACATGTCGGGCTTGATATTGTATAACACAGTACAGAAATCCCAGTTAGCAAAGCAAACACATTGGCAGTGTTACATGTCACTGAATGAAATAGCTTCATTTAAAACATTTAGCTCATGTAATGTAGATCCCAGTTCTATTTAATTCAGTAAGTTGTCGGAACAGTTCTCCAGAATGGAAACAATTTTTCTCATTTTGGGAAAGAGCTTGTGTGTAAAAAAATCCAGAGCAAAGCACCTTTAATAGGAAGCAGGAAGATTGTTTTAGGTTGATATTAAATAACTTTTTTCCATATAAAATATCCTTTCTGCATATAAATAATAACCTGCACCCAGATGAGGGAAGTTACCTCCATTCCTTTGGAAACAAATTAAGGGAAGTACTTGAGTAAGCAGTGATTTAAGACTCAGAACTGGTGGAGACCATTTCCTACCATGCCACACACAGCCTGATGCCTGTGAAATGAGAGGGATCTCCAGAAATCACCTCACCTCAGCAGCAGCTCAGCTCAGCACGGAGCAAACTCCAGAGCTCTCAGGGAGGTGTCTCAGCTTTGACTGACTCCCTCTCCACACATGTAGATATGTGGAGATATAAATGGTTGAAAATGCATTTAGTTCTTATTTCATCCAGTGGATTAAAACATTTCAGTGGATTACAGAGTAATTCCTTAACCTGGCTGTGGCATCAGGTTCGAATGGTGTTCTGGATGAATGAAAGACAGGAAAGCACATTTCACATGGAGTCATGCCTGTGGCTACAGAAAACAGTCTGGAGGGTTAAGATTTAGTTGGGAAAACTAAGCCAGCTAATCAAAAAGTGCTGAAGCAGCATAAGTATAAAAAGGGCTTTTCATACTGTAAGAATTGTGCTGCTCCATTGCTTATGTCACAAAACTCAGCTTTGCATCCCTTGAACTTATCCCACAGTAGTACATCTTAATTAACTCCTGGTGGCTCATGGAGCCTTTGTACTTCCAGCAGAGCACAGGTGACCCAAGCCTGAGGTCCAAGCCCAAAACACAGGGTTTATAAACAGAAGGCTGCACATAAAATAGAAGAAAGAAGGCAAGATATGCTTGGACAAAAGCATTGAAGAATAATGGCAGCATGAATTACTCTTAATAGAAACATGTTGAAATTATCCACTGGAAAAAAGGATTGACAATAAAAAATGGGACTTGGTCCAGATTTATGTTCTCAATAGCTTAACTTTTTGAGCAAAGCTGGAATTGTTCTTTCTGGCTCAAGAGACCATGCAGGACAGCAAGCTGTTCCATGCGGTGGCAGGGTCTGAACCTGGGTTGGGGCAACCCCAGGATCAACCCAGGCTGGGGCTGAGCAGAGGGAGCAGCCCTGGGAGAAGGACTTGGGGGAGCTGCTGGGTGAGAGCTGGGCCTGCCCCAGCCCTGAACCCCCTGCCCTGGGCTGAGCCCAGCGTGGGCAGCAGCAAAGGGGGGATTGTGCCCCTCTGGGCCTCAGGTCAGACCCCCCCTGCAGAGCTGCCCCAGCCCTGGGCCCAGCACAGCAAGGACGTGGAGCTGCTGGAGAGAGCCCAGAGGAGGCTCCAGGATGAGCAGAGGGATGGAGCAGCTCTGCTGGGAGGAAAGGCTGGGAGAGCTGGGATTGTTCAGCCTGCAGAGGAGAAGGTTGTGTGGAGACCTCACAGCTCCTTCCAGTAATCAAAGGGGCTCCAAGGAAGCCAGAGAGGGACAATTCATCAGCAACTGGAGGGACAGGACAGGGGGGAATGGCTTCCCAGTGCCAGAGGGCAGGGTCAGATGGGATATTGGGAAGGAATTGTTCCCTGGGAGGGTGGGGAGGCCCTGGCACAGGGTGCCCAGAGAAGCTGTGGCTGCCCCTGGATCCCTGGCAGTGCCCAAGGCCAGGTTGGACCCTGGGACAATAGAAAGTGTCCCTGCCCATAGGAGGGGTGGCATGGGAGGAGCTTTAAGGTCCCTTCCAACCCAGACAGTTCTATTAATTTATGGAATGAGACTTTGCACTCCCATTTTCCTTTAAGGAAAATTTTAAGGCTGGATCTAATTCTTTAAATTCACCTGCCCACTGCCATTTCAGATGCTCTGAGCTTCTCTCCTCATCCTCGTGCTGGTGATCCAAATTGGCCTGGTGTCCTCTAACTCCTGCATCATTCCTGCCAGGTCCTTGCTGATGTTTGGATGTCAGATGGCACTAAACACCAATGATTAAGCTACTGATCCCTCAGTGTCTCTTGGTTTACTGTTATGACAGTGCTTTATTTATTTAAGTTAATATATGCAACATGAAAGTTCAAATAGCACTGAACAACTTGGACAAAAATTATAGAAAGAACAGGAAATACCAAACAGATGGAAAACCAAGGAACTTCTTGAGCAAGGATTTCCAAAATATAAAGCTCTAGTTACATAACTTTTAAACAGTCACTGAAGACATAAAAGAGTAAAAAGTGCAATTATATGTGGGTAATTCCTGAATAGAAGCACAGTTAATTCCAACAATCTAGTCCATGGACATAGTGCAAACATCTCAGCTGAATTATCAGATAAGATATTACTTGTCTGCACACTTTATATATTTGCAGCTTGTTTTTCATGAACAGTGACAGAAACCATGAATTAGTTTCATTCTTTTCTTGTCAAACTATTTGCTTAGTTTTTAAAGTAAGGAAATAACCCTTGTCAGTCATATGAATTGAGTATATAATTATGTACAAGAAGGTTTTAAACAGCAAAATATGATCATGTCAAAAAAGGTTGCTTAACTACCAATTTTGTGAAAGTCGTGATTTGAATATCCTCTGACTGATATCCCAACAATACACCTCATCTTACAGTTTGGATCATATAATTTCCCTTGTGAGCCTCACAAATGGAGAAAAAATACTTGGAAATTTTTCTGTCAAATTTTCCGTATTAAAAAAGTCAACATTTAAAATTTATTTGCCCATATTTCTACTTTCAGTTCAGAGTCAAAATCTGCTCCAAGTGTTTCCTATTTACAGATTTTTTGAAGTTAATAGGTGAAATGCAAGAGTTCTACCATGGATTTTTTTTTTTTAATATTTATTTTAAGAGCAGACCTTCATTCACTGAATTTTGTGCCTAATACAGCTCTAAAATAAATTGATTCCTGAGGATCAATTCTTCCTGTCATGTGCAACAGCATCAGGGATAAGTTCCTTTCAAAATAATTTTAGCACACTTTTTCTTCTTCAGTAAGACTTTGTATCTCATATAATTGCTAATATTTCTAATGTTAAAGAGAAGGTTCTAACAAACTTGAGCTGGTGCCAGTGGCTTCATTTGCCTGGGTAAAATGACCACCAGCTTGTTAGCAAGCACAAGCACCACTTGGGTTTATTTTTATTTAACAGCCTCTTACTTTTCCAGAACTACTATTTACTTTTTCAATAGTCTTCTTTGACACAAGTTTAATGAAACCTAGAAAAATAAAAAAAAAATTGGAAAAATGGGAACAAAAAATCCCCAGACTTAAAGAATGTAAATTATTTGCTATTTTTGTTAAGTCAAGGATTGGCAAGTCTTGCTCATATGGAAGGAATATGAAGAATCGTCTCTAAGGCTCCTAACCTGGAGCAGCTTTTCACTGTACACACTATTAAACAAAATACCCCATTCTGGCTCTGCTGTGTTCACATAGCCTGGGTGGGGAGTGAGAGAAGGTTGGGGAGAGAGAGGCACCCCTTGGTGATATTTAAAAAACACATGTGAGTGGAGTTTTGTGTCTGGCTTTTTGCCCTGGTTCTCGTTTCCAAGCCCAGCCAGCAGCAGCCTGTCCTGGGCCAGGGGCTCCCTGAGACCCCAGCACTGCCCACCCTCTGGGCCAGCCGGGGTGAGACACAGAGCCTTCCCTCTTTTCCAGGAGCCTGCAGGTCTGGCTCAGCTCCAGGGCAGGGCTCCAGTGCTGCACAAATCCATTTCATCTCCTGGGAGCAGGAGCTGCAGGAGGCAGCTGACACCTTTCAGACCATTGCTGCCATTACTGGCAGGCACTGGTGTCTGCCTGAGAGAGTGTTTGGACCCTGGTGCATCCAGACAAGAAGTTTCCCTCCCACTCTGCCCCAAGGACTTCACATGAAGTGACCTCAGGTAAAACAGGAATGGCCAGCCTTGAGCTTACATGGCTAGATATAGAAAGTCATACCCACCAATTAGATAACTAATTAGATACTACTGGCTCTCATGCCCTTTCTGAAAATCTGACTTTCAATACACACTATAAACTTCTAAGTATTAAAGAAATGGAGTCATGTCTCTCATTTTGGGAGCATTAACTGCTGGTAATAGGGGGGTTATACAGTGCTGGAAGAGGTATGTGCAAGCAAAGGCTGAAGTGGAAGTAATCAGTCTATTAAATATTTCACATACAGTGTATTTCCCTTAGATTAAACACATGAAGTCACTTCCAATGCAAGCTGAACAAAAAGAAGCAAAATGTCAAGCTATTATGTTAACATTTTCCAACTTCAGGTCTTTATCAGCTCTCTGAGACAAAGACCAAATGGAGCTTTCATGTCTGAACATGGCGAGTAGGATGCAGGTGGTGCAGCACTACTGTCAGACATTTGGATCATTCCTCATCAAGCAGAGAGAAAAATGTCAGCTGAGATGTTCACACAGAACTTGACATTTGGGTAAGCGAATATAACCTTCAAATCTGGCTTTCCTTTTACATGCAGCAGAAAAATACAAAAGTAATGGAGACAGGCAAAGCAGAGTTTGAAATAATCATAGCACAACATCTTATTAGTCCAGATCCTGCCTACAGGGTCTAATCCAAGCCTTGTTCCAGGAACTGTGTGTCACCTCAGAAAGGAACTATAAAAATTTAAAATAGAGAGCTACACTGTACTTTTCAGCTGCAGCCTAGTGAGGTTGTGATCTTTAAATAGGTTCTGCCAGGGAGTGCTGTGCCTGCAGTTACCACTTACAAATGCAGGACATGCAGAGCACTCCCTCTCTCCCTAAATACTTGTTAGAGGAACCCCAGCACTCCCCAAAGAAGAGGTGCCTCTCCCCCTGACATCAGGGCATCACCACCTGTAAAGCACCCTCAAAACTAGATTATTAAGTTCAGAATGAGAGGTGTAAACAGCACTGAAGGGTGGTAAACCATCCACCACAGTCCTCCAAGTCTGGAGCAACAACCTGCATTTTCCCCCGAGCTTTTCCCCCTCAAACAATTCAGTAGAGGTCAAAAATGAACAGAAAAAAAGAAAAAAAAAGAATGGATAAAATAAAGAGGAGGCAGTTTGGAAGAGCACTTTGATAAAACCCACACAACACAGAGGCAGATGCTTCATATTAGGTTTGCTTCTGTAATTTGGGTGGTTGCAACTCCATTTTCTTAAAATATTTCAGTGATTTGTGTCATATAATTAATGGTGCCTGAAGTTAAAAGTTACAAACAAAACCTGGGAAGTAAATTCACCTATTTTGTAAAAAAAAAAAAAAAAAACAACCAACCTTTTGGTAATATTTTATTAAAAGATTTCCCATTGACACAATTATTCTAGGATATGCACTTTAATTACTCCATTTTTCAATTTCATCAGAATTTTCCAGATATAGTTTTCCTTTATATAATTTGGAGAAAGTTCTATGATCATAGAATCTCAGAATGGGGCTGGAAAGGACCTTAAAGCTGATTTTATTCCAAGCCCTGCCATGGGCAGGGACACCTTCCACTATCCCAGGTTGCTCCAAGCCCCATGCAACCTGATAGCAGAGATGACACGGTGTACATAAACAAATATGAATCAGTTTTATTCCCCCAAACAAGACCTAAGGGAGGGTATTGAGGTCAAATAAGGGAAAAACACCAAACAGATCCTTTCAGGCACCTGAGAATAGCCCATCTCCAGCAGATCTCCACAGCCTGCAAGAGGAACCTACAAGGGTTGAATTTTCAAGGTGCTGGACACCAAGAAAATTTGGGCTCCAGGGAGGTTTTGGGCAAATTGGATCACTTTTGAAACATCTGTTCACTAAATGAGAATTGAGCTTTTGAAATTCATAGCTTAAATTTTCAACAGGTGCAAGCAAGTTCAAAATTATGTGCTTTTCATTAGCTTTTCTCTTTTTTGTTCTGTTATAGACTCACTCACTGGAAAACATGGTGTTGCTTTTAGTGTAATTCTCAAATTAAGAAAAAAACAACAAAACAAACAAGAAGCTTTGCTGTTGATAGTAAATTCTGCTATAGAACCTCAAACACCATCATGTAAGTCTCTGCCATGCAATCAAAATAGCTTCTCCTGCAAAAGAATCCACAACCAAAAAAGTAAATCAAGCAACCGCCTCTTCTCATGCATGAGAAGTCAGTTCAGCAATTACATAAAAGTGCAGAATCTAACAGCAAATAACCCAAAATTTCTGTCCTGGCAGACACTGAAATTATCATGAATCAAGATTTCTCCAAAGTCCCCAACATTAAGGAACAGGAAGGACATTAAAATCTCAACAAGAACAAATCTCCTAAGCAGGAAAATACTGGATCTGTCAAAGCAAACATGAACAGGGCAACAAGTCATGGATTTGTGTTATGACTTGTGTATATCTCAAAGGTCAAAAAGACTCAGATTCTTAGATTTCAAATCCAAATATTTTACACACTTCATCTCATCTGAATAAAGTCTGGCTAAGTAATGAACATGCCTACTCATAACACAATGTTAAAGCCCCTGCACAACAGCAGCTGTAGCTACATTCAATATGTGGATTTATATGACTTATAAAAGGTGTGTGTGGTATAACCTCACTGAGGCTACAGCAGAACACAACATTTGCATCCCAGGCTTCTGTCAGCAAGCCAGATGCCTTTGATTGCATAACAAAGTTATCATCACCTTTGGGCAGATTTTTCAGTCTGCAGCACCTCCTTGAAATCAAAGGGAAACTGCTCACTGATGTCCTCTCTGTTTGTTTGTTGTGCTGTTCTGGTTCTGTTTCCTCCTGACCTGACATATTTCCATCTCCTTGCATCATTCAGTTCAATAATTTCCTCCAAAAAGAAAAAAACAAAAAAATGAAAAAAAAACCCCAAAACATCAAAACCCTAAACTTTCATTTCAGTAATAGCTAAATGAAACACTGAGAATGACAAATGCAAAAGTTCCTCTTTTCACTTGGGTTACATTTCACTGCAGTTTCTTTTGGTGGAGATGAGCTTTAAATAGAATTGGCAATTCTTTTCCTCTCATTCCAAATTTTTTTGTCCTCTACCCCTTAAGTAATATTGCTTTTCATAAAGTTGCATATTTAACAACAACCAAAAAAGTTTTCAGTGCATATCATTAAAGAGAATTAAGCAGCTACTTTTAAGTGCAGTTGTTGCACTAAATGGGTGAGAGAATACTGTGAATTTTAGAAGGTGATTGGCTAATAAATGACTCTGTGTACAATCATAGAATCCTTTTGGTTGGAAAAGACCTTTAATATCATCGAGTGCCCCTGACAACCCAGCACAACCCAGCACAGCCACCACTGGCCCATGTCCCATGCATTTGTACAGTGGGAAAAAAATCAAATTTACATCTAACACCCAGTGCCCAGCACAAAAG
Organism: Climacteris rufus; assembly: GCA_013398175.1. Lineage (NCBI taxonomy): Eukaryota > Metazoa > Chordata > Aves > Passeriformes > Climacteridae > Climacteris > Climacteris rufus. The sequence goes on from VZRZ01003265.1 coordinate 910,859, forward strand.
GTATCAGTGATTGGGGGGTTGGGCTAGAACACCTTTAAAGGTCCCTTCCAACCCAAACCACTCCATGGCTCTACTACAACTGAGCATGGGATGCTCTGAGTGTGCTCAAGGCAGAGCATCACTAAATCCAGTGTATTTCCAGCACTGAGATGTTAACTCTTCGAGAAAGATGACATTAGAAGGACACTAATCTGTACTTTTTAATGAACATTATGCAAGATTAATAAAAAAGCCATGTGAGAAGTTCTCAGTTAAAGCTACCTGGGGCCTCAGCCCACAGGAGACAGCATTCTGTAAAATTAAATCCGTATAAAGAGTTTGAGAGGAGGTGTGAAGTCATTTGGAATATTCTCATTTTCTCCTGTGTGCCCAAGAACACACAGCAGAGAAGTTCAGATGTGCTTCACATAAGGTTTAATTACTTCCAGACTAGAATAAAGGTATTAAAATATGTTCAAAGATTATTAAGAAAAGAACTTTTAAGCAGATACCAGTTTTAGCTACAAATCTTGAATTCTAGCTGAAAAAGGCATAAAAGCGAAAATTCAGTGTCTTAAATAATATAATGCTGTTCCAAACTTTTATAAAATACCCGTTTTACAGCAATTTTAGGCTTGTTCTGCAAGACCTACTGAATTCTCCAGTCACTAGAGGTCACTATTAGTTTTGAATCCTTCAAGTCTGCTGACTTCTAAACCTTCCTCAGTATGTTCTAAATTTGAAAACTTGCCTTCCATGAAATATATTCATGTTTAAACAAGGGCACTTGAAATATATATGTAAGTGTCTTCCTCAGAAAAATATGTCCAGAAGAATTAATCAAAAGTTCTGGTTAGGACAGTGTTTTAAGATATTGATGGGTTCTTCCAGCCACAGGTTCATTGTAGTAACTCTAGCAATACAGAATATTGAGATGAGGTGCCCTCAAGATCAGCACAGATTATCTTGACCCTCATTCAAATCATAACCCATCAGAAAAAGAAAGGAAAATCTGGGAGAATGGCTGGACCTTGAGATATTTAGGTATTGACTCATCAGGAGTCCTTATCACAACAGAACAAGAAGTGATGATAGATATTTTGGGGAAAAAATTAAAAACAGAAACAAAACTGGTGAAAAATAAAGGCTTTTTGGATGTTGCCTGGTCCTTGTCTAATATTTGTTGCTACTCTGACCTACATTAAAGTAATTTGTGTGAGGGATTTGCTGCAGAGCTGTCACTGCTGCTGCCCCCACACCTCATTTCTGGCACTGAAGTCGCCTCTTCATTGTTTCCATTTTCAGCAGGAGGTTGCAGAGGGCGAAGACTAAGCACAAAAACCTCTTAAAATCATTTTATTTCTATAAATGCAAACCCAGGAAGACATGAAGTTCCTGGGTCTGACCAAAATCTCAGATACATCCAGCGCCTCTCCAGGACTCTGTGCTGGTCCTTGTGTGACCCAAGGGCTCCTGGGTCATCCCCCTGCCCTCAGGGTGGTCCCAGGGAGACCACAGTTTCAGAAGGGTGTGAAGGTCCTTGAATGCACCCAGAAGGAAAGGGCTGGAAGGGATATCCTGGCAGGAGCAGCTGAGGACTCTCAGCTTGTCAGGCTTGAAGAAAAGGAGGACGAGGGCGACCTCATGGCTTTGTACAGAGGGAAGAACCTGGTGCCTTGTGATATGGCATGTGAACAGCTCAAAACTATTCCAGACAACTTTTACACCATATATTAGGAAGCATTTCTTCCCAGAGAGTGTGGTCAAGCACTGGAATGGCTTCCTAGAGAGGTGGTCAGTGCCCCAAGTCTGTCAGGGTTTAAGAGGCATTGGGACAATGCCCTGAACAACAGGGTTTGACTTCGTGAGCCCTGAGCTGCTCAGGCAGCTGGATTCAGTGTTGGTTGTGCTCCCCCCGCACTGATATACTCTGTTCTGTTCTGCTGAAAGTCAAAGGAGGAGGAGTGAAGATAAAAGAAAATCTATATATAACATTCAAGAGACAGGTGAGCCAAGACTGGAGTCAAAAGTCAAATTTTTGCTGGACAAAGAACATTGAGACTCCATATGGGCTTAGGATTCAGAGTTCACAAAACAGAACCAACATTTTGGATGTGATTATGAGCACTGAGCAAATTCATTGCCTGGGAAGAGCAGATCATCAGTAGCTGAAGTATAAACCAGGTCTGAGCTGCAGGTGCCTCTGCCAGCTGCAGTGTTTGACACCAAAGATGTCATATGAGCAGTCTGGGTGCTGCAGAGAGAGCTGCAGGTGCTCCCCAAAACCATAAGATTCCTTTAGGTAATTCAGAAGAGAAAAGACTCTCTTCTCCCCTTCAAGGCCTTTCTGGCTGGCTGAGTTCCAGGGATGGTTTTGCCTTGTTTATATAAGATTAAGGACTTCTAGGAACCAAAAGGTATGAATATGTTTATTTACCTTCCCAATAATTTGTGCTCTTATAATGACCAATCCTTTATCTATTGATAACATCACATTTCTCACCTCCCCTTGCAGCGTGATCTTCACATTCATTTTCTCACCAGGAAAAGCAAACAACCTCCCCAACAAACAAAAGCAACAAAAACCTCACAACCATCGTCACAGGAATCTGGGAATTTTCCACACCTTTCCGGAGGCATCATCAGGGAACTGTAAATGCACTGTGGCTCTCAGCAGTTCCCAAACTGAGCCTGCAGGTGACTTAATGCCATGGCACAAGATGAACCCAGACATCTCAGCATCCTCTCTCCATTTCCATACTGTCCATCTCTACCTCCCAGAGCATTTTCTGGGATCTTTTTCCCCATTTAATCCCAGAATGAGAATATAAGACTACTGAAATTACAACAGTTTGTGTGGCTGGAAAATAAAATCCTGCCCAGGTGTTATGGCTCTAATCCAGGGTGAGCTTTATGAGCAAGAAGCCCCTTTAAGGGAGACCAAAGGAAAAGATTCAGCCAGATGTGCTCAGTTTGCACAACTGTTTCATGTGCTTATGCTCTCGGAAAACAAATGCTTAAAAATCATAAATCTAAGAATTAATTCCACTTCCACAATAGTAGAAAATGAGTCTCTCCTCACAAAGAATGAGAGGAGACAGCCTGAATGTGCTGTTAAAAGATATGAATGGATGTCTCAGCCATTCATATGTACTTTGTGCAGTAAACCCAGTAAAGAAGGAAATTCAGAGAAGGAACGTATTTACTGATGAAGAACAGGGAGACAAAACATGCAGCAAAACTAAAAATATTCTGCCACAAAACCCTCCTGATTGCAGAAAATGTAATCCCATAATCAGAGATTTGCAATCCTCGTGGCTGGCATAAAGACATCACATTTCTACTGAAGAATGGAGTCTGTAGCAAAGCATTCTTTGTACACAACAGTTTCAACAAATATAATTGTATATGTATTCAACAAATGTTAATGCCATTCTAAGAAGAATTAAAGCCAGACAGTGTGGTGAACACAAAGGTCAATCAGAGTTACATTAAAAACATTCTGTTCCATCTTTTATCAATTCAGCAGCCAAGGGAGATCATTGTGCTTTGGAATGAAAAGGGAATGTATGGGGGGCAATCATTTCTTCTTACCATAGACAAGGCTGGTAGTCAGAAAAAAAGCCTGTTTAATGGTTTTATTTGCAGAAAAATGCAAGTGAGATTACAGCTGTGCTAAACCACTGTTTGTCCTTGTTATTAAACAAAGCACAATCACTAAACATGATGGATGTGGAGAGAAAATAACCAAAGTTAGGTCTGGTTCAAGCCTTCACTCATTTCCAAATCATTTTCTTGCTTCAGGTCTGTTCATTTGAGGCTTCTGCTCCTAACAGAATTGTAATTTCTTTCACAATACATCGATTTTTTTTTCACTTCAACAAATTCAAGGGCTGACACTACTTTAACACTGATTTTACCCTGTAGTTTCATCCCTGGCTCCTAGTTAACCCTTGTTCCATAAGAGAGAAGAATAAGTCCAACCATCATGTTTTATCTATTTTTTACTGTTCTTGAGTTTGAGCAAGGTTACTGTGCTTCAATATTTTTTTAATTATTGTGTTGAAATTATAGTGACAGTGGTTGCACAAATAGACACATCAAGATCAATAGTCAATTTGATCTGGAAAAGCTTTCTTCTTTTGTAGAATGTCAGATAAAAGAGAATATCCATGGTTACTGCTATTAATATTTATACCACTCTCCAAAAGGAGAGAGAAATGCTAGACAACAGAGCTGGACATTGATTGTTGTACAGGTTATTGTGCAGCATTCAAAAAAGGTGCCTGAAAATGGGACTGAGAATAATTTCCCATGTTACCTAAAGCCCAGGGAGCTGAGGAGGGATGACAGAGTAAAGGTGGTTTGTTCAAGTGCAGAATATCCAATGCTTGGTGTTAAAATGCATTATTTCAGTGTTGTCCCTTTGAAGGCCGGGAGAATCCTGGAGGATGTTCTGCAAGGGCACAGGGATCTGGGTAGATTAAGGGCAAATCCCCAACCCATCCAAACCACAGGTTTCCCCCTGCCATGCCCTGGGATTTGCTTCACGTCTGTGAGTAAATGTGCTCTGTCCTGTGAATTTGGGCTGAAGGGCAGGATGAGTCCCCCACTCACAGGGACACAGCTTGGGGAGCCTGCAGGCCCACACAGGATGGGGAGGAAGAAGGCAAGGATGGATCATCCCTCAGCTCCATGTGCTTGGCCTCTGGCTCTGGGCAGGCTCTTCCACTGGGGGCAAAGGGTCTATCACCCAAAAAATCTTTAAGGGTTAAGTCCTGCCCTGAGTTACCCTCCTCAGGTAACGGGGAGGGTAACTGGGTCGGGATGGAGACATTAAGTACACACCAGCACCAAGTCTGGCCCCAGAAATGTCCACTAAGCCAGCCTGGGTTAGAGCTGCCACTGCTCGGGGCATGCAGGAGGAGGATTGCACACACATTTGCCTTTCTCAGGTCACAGAAATTCATAAAGGTTGGAAAAGCCCTCCCAGCCCATGGAGCCCAAGCTGTGCCCATCCCCACCCTGTCCCCAGCCCAGAGCCCTGAGTGCCACGGCCAGGCCTTCCTTGGGCACCTCCAGGGATGGGCACTCCAAAGCTCCCTGGGCAGCCCCTGCCAGTGCCTGAGCACCCTTTCCATGGAGAAATTCCTGCTGCTGTCCAAGCTGAGCCTGCCCTGGCCCAGCCTGAGGCCGTTCCCTCTGCTCCTGTCCCTGTTCCCTGGGAGCAGAGCCCGACCCCCCTGGCTGCCCCTCCTGGCAGGAGCTGTGCAGAGCCAGCAGGGCCCCCTGAGCCTCCTTTGCTCCAGGTTAAATGGATTTCACCCAGGAAATCTGCCAAGTCTCTTTTATCATGGTATCAATACTTCCATCAGAATGGGGAAACTGAAGACACCACACAAATGGTGTGAACCCAAATGCACACAGTGTCCTGAAGCCAGAACTGTTGCTGCACCCTGGCCATGAGTCAGTGCTGTGTAACAGCTGGGACCTGAAAAAAGGGGTGAAAAGAAAAGTGTTGCAGGAAAGACAAAATGTTAATTTAGCTCATATTTTTTTAGTATGAAACCTGTGTTTTAGGGAATGCTGTGCCCCAATGGGGACAACTGCACTGCATGGGTGGCACCAGACAGCTGAAATGTCTATACCTTCCCTAATCTCAGGAGTTCCATGTGCCAGTCAGGCCAGTCATCCCTGGAAACTCTCCTTCAAGTGGGTGGGTTTTATCAATAAACGTGATTAAACAACAAGCACAAGAGTACTTGTGCTCTGAACCTTATGGTGGTGCTTTATCCATCCTTCAACACAAGCTCCCATAATTGCCATGAGTGTTTTACAGAGGGAGTTACAGAGCAGCACCACTGCTGCTTCCCTTTCCCTGGAATGGCTGCAGGATAAGCAGCTCTGGTTTAAGCAGCACACGGATCAGCAATGAACAGCATTATCCTGGACAGTCTGGGCTCTGCAGGAGCTGCACTGTCAGTGGCCTTCAGTGCTTTTGGCTCACTCAGTGCTGCCACCACAGAGCACAAATGTCACATTTTCCACGCACACATGCAGTCATGTAGCACAGACAGCCAAGGCAAAAATGCCTTGGTCGTTTACTAACAGGTATCAAGCCCAGAACATAAATAAATCATCCACAGCAGTTACCTGCCTGGCTCCTTCCTCCCCAAAATCTCTTCCTGCATCAATAAAAGCCTCATTCTCAGTATGAATTGATTCTTTCTCCGAGAGCTGATTCTAATAAGGGAGATTAAGGTGGAGGAAACTTGTCTGCGTTGTCCCACGGCCTCTCTCCAGTGACTCCTGAGTTCGCCTGGAATGGATTGTTAGGCTGCTTCCTGGGAAAAATCAAATCTCAGCAGAACACGGAAAATACTTGTAGAACTCTGAGTAACAGGGCCACTCACATCTCCTGACATAGCAGTGTGAAGTTAGGGCGGAATAGGAATGAGTGAAATGCTGAAGGCAGCAGCAGCAAAGGAGACAAGAAGAGCAGAAAAGCAGCAGCCTTAGGAGACAAAGCCGGGGCTGGCGACAGACGGGAGCTTTGTGTGTGCTGGGGAGAGCAGGAGCAGCAGGGTGGGAGGGGAGGGACAGGAAAACCAGGCACTGCTGCACTGGCTGCTCTCCAGGAACACAGCCAGGGTGCTGTCCCCAGCCCCCGGCGCTGCGAAAAGAAATAAAAGCAGCCTGTGGGGACACTGCTTTGGATTTCCATCTTTAAAATGATCATAGAGTCACAAGAAATAATTGGCAGGGTGGCATCTAATAAAATTGCAACACACAGCAATGCTGGGCACAGATCCTGAGAAAAAGAAGAATGATTTTTAGTTGTCAGTGAGACACTGCTCAGGTACAGCAATGGGGAACAGAGAGCGTTTGTTTTCTCCCTCATCTTTGTGACTGACTTGTCAAACTTCAAGCTGCCAGTTTATTAATTAATTAGTCTGCTTTGCACCTTTAACGAGCCTATTTATACCATCATTTCTCATTCACATTTTCTCCTGCATGTTGCATGGAAATTCACGGCCAGTTTGGGCTTGTGGACACCAACTGTTGCTTCTAGACATTAAGATTAAAATTTGGGCAACTTTGACAAGAGGTCAGTGATTTTTTTATCAGTTCTTCAGAAAATGATAGTGGATTTTTTTTCTCTTTTCTTTTGGAAAATACATGAATATTTATTTAATCATCTTCTTTGATCACTGAATACCATTTCTTAGCCTCTAAGTGTTTTTTCCTAATTTACAGTACAAGGAAAGAAGGGACCCCTAAAGACTGATGAATACTTTCAAGTCTCCACTGCTTCCTAATTTCTATTTTTATTTATTATTAAACTTTACCTAAACATTTTTTATTCCAAAGGTATTACATCAGGAAAACATTATATGAAATATATAGACTTCCATTAATCAAGAATCAAACCCTTCAACCCTTATTTCAATATGCCTGTTTATATCAATTGAATTTCATTAAAGTTTGAAGTCAGCAATTCATTTACTTACATAGAGTTCTTAAATAATCATCCAATTTGTTATAAGCAGCCTAGATAATCTGAGAAGATCAGCATTCATTTTTAAATCTTGGGGGGTTTTTGGATAGGATTTAACTGGATTTTTTGGATAGATTTTGGCTCTCAAAAGCCACCTGTAAATTTATCAGATCAAGGTTTTTCCCAGTGAAAAATGTTCTTTCCAATTGCATCATCCATTGGAAAAGTGCTCAGGAGAAAGATGTGTTTTGACTGGGACTTGCAAAAATAGTGACCTGAAAATCACTTGTCACATGGGCAAAGCTTGGCTAATATTTGTTTAAATCAAATTACCTGTAATGACTTCAGTCTATTATACTTAAGTTGGCACTGTGCAGGTAGCTGCAAATAATTTTCTTTTTGTTTTCATGAGAGCTAGAGAAAATTAATCCTAATTATTTTAAATGGACTGTGCTGACTGTTTAATGTGCTGGTGCTTGAACAAAACACCTACACACCATATTGCACAGAAAGAAAGTTGCCACTCTTTTTAGGCCCAGAACTGGCTGGAGCATTTGGAGAGACAGAGACAGAACTGTGCAGGGGTGCAAAGCACCAAACCTCTACATTTAGAAGGTGTAGAAAAGGGATCAAGGCTGTGGGTGTGCCTGATGTGCAGCATTAGCTCTCTTAGTGTGGGCAAATTTCTGCATGGTGAAGGAAACATCATCAGCAGTTTATGACATATGGAGAAAAGGAGAAGAACCTGATTGTAGCCACATCTATGTTACAGTTAATGCACTTGTGCTAATGAGTTTGTTTAGAAAATATTTATGTTACAGTATGATGCACTCTCTTCAAGATCAGCTGTCTTCAAGCACTCTGCAAAACAACCATAACACATCTTCTAATAATAATTATTATATGATTTTTGCAGAAGCTTTCAAGGTCCTCAAATACAATAGTACAAAGGCTTTTCAAAGGAAACACTACCTATACATCCTGGATAATAAACCCACATTTTTCACCTTATCAGACTCCCATGTGCATTTTAAAATCCTGTTAATGATGGCACATTCTACCCTGAAAGTGCTCATAAATTTGTCCTGCTGCTTGCCTGTTATTGCTGCCCAGAGCTCTCTTGGGAATTACAAATCTCATATCCATAATCTGCTTTCACCATTTAAAAAAGCTGATTTACTTTATGATTTCCAGTGCCAGTGATGAGATAGACGGGGTCTGAGTTGGCTGTGCTGATGGTCTTTCTCCTTCAGGTGATCCTAATTAGGATTTCCTGCTTAGAAAAGACGATGCAAATAAAGAAAACACAGGAATTTATGCATAAGAAGACCTTGTGTTGTGTGAGTTGCCTTAAAGAGATTCCCTGGCACAGGGTGCCCAGAGAAGCTGTGGCTGCCCCTGGATCCCTGGCAGTGCCCAAGGCCAGGTTGGACGGGGCTTGGAGAAACCTGGGACAGTGGGAGGTGTCCCTGCCATGGCAGGGGTGGCACTGGGTGGGCTTTAAGCTCCCTTCCCACCCAAACCACTCCATATTCATAAACTCCATATGAATGTACTGAAAGGTCCACATGGCTTTTCTTCAGCTCTAGCATACAATTAATTCCCTTTTCATAAATCTACAAGTTGGTCTTAATAACAGGAGGAAGCAGGGCAGCTTCCCACTGCCCTGTTCCCAGAGGGGCTGATCCCAGCTGGAAGAGGGCACAGCCAGGGCAGGGATGGTGCTCAGTGCCCACCACAGGTCCGTGATGAGGGGTTCAGAGCAAATTTGGAGTTTCAACTGCACTCTTCCCAACACAGCCACTGATTGCAGACACACAGCAAAGCCACAGAGGTTTGCTTAGAATAATGCTCAAAGAGTGATATAAAAATAGAAAAGCAGGTGGTATTTTTCCTTGACTTAGAAAATATCTAGAATGTGAAAATATGAAGCAGAACACAGCTTCCTTTGAAATTTATATACAAAAAAGGATATATTTTCTGTTTATTTCTCTGTCTGTTGAGCTGAAAATAAAGAAATGGACATGCTCTGACAAGGCCAACTCAGTAATTTCCTCCTCTGAATTCATGACCCCCTGGAACTGGACTCACCTCTTAGAGCATTTTGACACTTTTTAAAGGCAAAGATGAACCATTACAAGATACATGAAAAAGAATAAAATCTTTTCATTTCTTACAGATGGTGGTGGTGGTGGGATAACTCAACACGAGTTATTTAAAAACATTTTGGAACTTGGGAAAGCAGGAACACTGCAGAAATATTTTGTATTTCCACATGAATATATCACACCTCAGAAAGTCTTCTTGACTTATGATTTGGTTAATATTGATCAGACTTCTTGTACCAAAATCAGTTTAATGGGAAGAAGAAAAGCTACTTTGCTATTTTTTAATGTAACTTAATGTATATCAACTATCATCATGATTAAGAGTTGTAACTGAGAACTGTGTATGTTCTTTAACACAAAGACAGAAATCAGATGATATCCAGCAATAAAAAACAACCTGCTATGAAATGAAACAAACCACAGAGGTATTAATTAAAAGCTTTTAGATTGTTAGATTAAAAACAGTAAATTAAACCATAGATTTTAGAGTTGTCTCCACATTACCTGGCACTTTATCTCCATGGACAGGAAGCTGAAATCAAAACATGTTTCAGCAACAATTTCCTTGTACTTGAGGAATTTCCAACTGAATCCATCTATCTTGATACTGACATAAATCCAATCTTCTCTCAATGACTAAATATGCAGCAGCAAAACTTTTTCTGAGTCCTTTCCAGTTCAAACTTCTGCCTTTTTGTGTGTGTTAGGAAATGTATTTAGCTCTGACCTTCTTCTGGTAAAACCTGTAAAACCAGAGCTGAGGCTACATCATCTCAAATCTCTGGACTGTGCAATGGCCTGTAGGAGGTAAAAGAATTAAAATTTCTTCACTTTCACAGAAAATATGCTTGGATGATATCACAAAACCAAAAATCAGATACTGAAAAAAAAAAACCCATGATGTGGCAAAACCAAAATCAGAACAGACAGATGGAGATGCAGATGGAGAATTGAACACTGACCACTACATAGAATCAAAGTTTAACATTACAATTACAACTTTATAGACAGAGATATTAGGCAACCTAAGGTCCTAGGACAAATAGCACTTTCTGGAAAGTTTCTGCAAAGACAACAGTTTAACATTCTCAATTTAAATATTACTGAAGTTTCTGTGAAAATATTTCCTGTGAAAAGTAGTGGTGCCCTGGCAGATCTGAAGCAGTTTCACATACAGTAGTTCATAAAATCTTCCATCAAATAGCTTGTGCACTGTGTAGACATCATGGGGGTCTTAATTTCTCCCTATTTTTTGCACAATTACCAAATGCAAAGCCTTGCCATATGGACCAGTTTTACACCTGTAATCCTCTTCACCTTATGTAAGAATCTGTCCTTGAGGAACAGGATGTCCCATCATGTAACAGGAGTTTTCAGAGGTGCACCTGAACCACCACTCCCATTAGCCAAGGACCACAGGGTTAATGCTGGACACTTGAAAAGCAACATAAATAAATAGATTGAAACCAGACATTAAAGGTTGAAGAGTATCAAAATTTTCCTTGTGATATAAAAATATAAAAACGAAATACTTCTGATAATTTCCTTCAGAATTTATCCTCAATACAGTTTGGTATTTTTGCATTTTGTCCAAATCATTGGAAAATTAATATTATATGGATATTTTGACTTTTACTTGGTTATGTTTATTAAAAGGTTTTCCACTTTTCAAAGCCATTATAGCTCCTAAGTAAAATACATGTTAATCAGATGCAAAGGGACCCAAAACCAACAGCAGGTGAAAGCCTGGGAAAAAAGTGAAGGCAACCTCTGAAGGCCTCTCTGATCCTTTTGGGTTTTGTTTCCAAATCTGGAGTGTTCAGGCAATGCTTTGTAGGCCACTAAACAGGAACAAAGATGCTTTAATATCAACCATTCAAAAATAGCTGTAGGACTGAGCCATTAAAAGCAGTTATCATCCAGCATTCAAGGCTGGATCATCAGCATTGCTGTAAAAAAGAGATTTTGCAAAAGCATCTCCATCATTTACCATTTCATACGATTCTTAATGTTATTTTATGCTGGCATTTCTCATGCAAGTCACAGACTTGAGAAAAGGTGCCAGGACCTGGTGTCTTGTTTCCACTGCCTTCCCCAAGTTTGGATTTCCATTTTCTTATGTAGCCTGGAAATTATGAGTCTTGACTCTTATAAATGTGAAAATTATAAAAGTCACAGGAGTTTTAAAGTAATTTTTTGTAAGAGTTCACTATTCCCTCTCCTAATATATGAATACCATTTAAAAAAAAAAAAAAAAGAAAGGAGAGAGATAAATCAATTTCTATAATTTGAAATGTTATTGTTATTTTTAAGCACAGAACACCAAAGTGCAGCACCAATATAAATTGAAGACTCCAGATAGCAAGAGATATTAACATTAGGCTGTAAAATATGCTTTTAAGCATTCTCAGATCTTTAATAAAATCATTCATCTCCAAAATGTTAACATATTCCACACAAAGTTCATTGGTGACATAATTTGCCAGCTCTCCCTCTCCTCCTCCTCCCTCACTGATTTGTCACTGCAGTTGCACTGAGAGGAAAAGCAGCACTGCCCGAACTCCTGAGCACAATTGGAACTGGTGAAAAATCAGGTCTCATGCTGCTCATGTTTTCTTTTAGCCTTTTTCTAACCATCTGCTAGTGGTACTGTTTTGTGCTCTATTTTCCTCTGTTAATTAGAAACAGTGGCAGTCAGGTTGTTGTTAATTAGAAGCGGTGACAGCAAGGTGGCATCTTCTCTGTAACACTGGAAAGTCTTCCCGACTTTTCTCTTCCCTGGGAGGGTGGGAGGCCCTGGCACAGGGTGCCCAGAGAAGCTGTGGCTGCCCCTGGATCCCTGGCAGTGCCCAAGGCCAGGCTGGACGGGGCTTGGAGCAGCCTGGGACAGTGGGAGGTGTCCCTGCCCATGGCAGGGGTGGCACTGGATGGGCTTTAAGGTCCCTTCCAGCCCAAACCATTCCATGATTCTGTCATTCTATTCATGCTCAGTTTTCCCTGTACAATTTTTTTCATGGCTCATTGTGGCAAAAATCAAATTATAAACACCCCACAGCCCTGGTGGACTCAGGTTACCAGCTCCAACAGCTTGGTCCAAACTCTGCAAAGTTACACATTCTTGCATAAACTATAATTGCAAAGTTTAATCAACAGGTTGTGCTGGATTTCACCAGTGTAACCATAAATAATATTTCCCCCCAAATTTTCTACTATCCTGACACTGTAAGGTTTATTTAGATCAGATCCTGAAAGTATTTACACATTTCAGGCATTTGATGACATCAGACCTACTTATTTTATTTGAATTGCTGAAAGTGGCCAAAATAAATTATAGTTTCAGAAATAAACTCCATTATTTTCTTGCAGGGTTTAATGCACTGAATCAGCAGATCATTGGGGAGTTCCAGGAGGCCAGAAGGAGGTGTGAGGCTGAAGGGAGCACACTGGGAATGGCCTCAGGACGGTGGGAATCAGTCTGGCTGTTCCCTTGGCACTGCACTGAGCTGTGTGGTTTTCTTTTGCCTAGGCCTAGAGTGAAGTGTCTGAGCTGATTCACAGCACTGAGCTGTGTGGTTTTCTTTTGCCTAGGCCTAGAGTGAAGTGTCTGAGCTGACTCACAGCACCTCTTGCTGGGCTCCCCAGAAGAACACAGTGTTTTCCACCTGGAACCCCTGGATTCCATGTGGGAATTGGTCTCTGCACAGACAGCTCTGGAGCAGCCCCACTGCAGACCCCAACCCTTCCAGATCCAGAGTCAGGAGCAAGATGTGCACACAATTTATGCTGTTTATTATTGTCTCCCCTAATTTTTTTTTTCCCATATAAAGTTTGTTTCATGTCAATCTTCTCTTAAACCCTCCATAGGGTTAAAAAATAAATGAAAATAAATTTAAATAATTCCACTTAAAAGTTGGCAAGTTCACCTCTTCCCCCACAATTTGTGTAATGGATTTTTTCCAATCTGCAAGTCCAGAGTGATTTGAACAACCAAAGGTCCAGACTAGTGCTGCACCAGCTGGGTCCTTCTTCTGTAAGGCAGTGCCATAATTGACAATTATCCAGTTAAGAACTAGATTTTCACATTGATTTTGTTTTCTTAGTAAGGATTAGATCCTATATGTATTTTTAATTCCATATAGATGTTGAGTCCAAATTACATTCATTCAATTTCCATTGATTTCAACTCTTATTTGTCTAATGGACAGCTCAGAATGGCTCTGTTTATTTTACTAGGGACTATTTAGAGGGACAAATGGCAATTGTGCTGACTTTTTCCCTTGACTGCCAGTTGCCAAGTGCAGGTTCCACAGAGTTTTTTCCCTGCAGTGTGTAGTAGGAAGTGCACATAAACAATCACTTGGAGTAGGCTGAGAAATTTTGCCATCTGGCAAATAACTCACTCACAACCATTCTCTGTTGGATCTCACTCCATAAAGATACAGAATTCCAAAATAAATAACTCATCCCTTAGAATTAACTATCCCTGGGAAAAGTGCTTTAAATTATTTCTCCCATAAGCAAATTGCAAGCATTTTGCCCAGAAATCAATATCTGATTATGTGTGTACACACACATTCATCTTGGATGCCTCTGGAAATAAACAGAGACGCTATTTGGGCAAGAAAAAGATGTCACCAGGTTTCCTAGGACTAAACAGCCACATTAAGAAAGCCCCAGTGATTCCTGTGACATCTGGCACAGCCAGGCTGCCTCTCAGAGCCCAGGGGGGCTCCATGGGCTGGAGGAAACCGGGGCAAAAAGGACTGAACTACTCGAGGTTTACTGAACCCAGCAGAGTCAGAGCTCCTGATTGCAGGGAACAGCAGGGACTTGCTCTGGAACCCTGAAATGAGGGGATAAATTAGAAGAGACCAACACAAGCCACCGTGAGGCAATATATTTGCACCTTTGTGCACTGATGATGCTAAATACACCACAATGTTGTCAGCTGAAGGCACTCTGTGTTAGTTTGAGCAGGTACAGCCAATTACCCGACAACAGCCAAGCCCCCCAAAGTGTCAGTGACATTGCTATTTCCAACCTACACTGATTTGTTTTGATAGAAATCTGTTTACTCTGCCTTGATAATATTCTTTATGGCCACGTTCAGACTAAAGCCCCTAATTTAAAGTGACATTACATTAAGGTCTAATTCAAGCTGGTGCCATTGAAGAGCAGAGCTGGACAGTCTGAAAAAAGCTTGTTTGACAGAGGTTTACTGATGGGTGACCCTACCTCAGCTCATTTAGGAGAGAAAATTGATCTAGTTTAAAAACTAAATTGGCTTTCATGGCTCTGTATGATACAAACAAAAGAAGTTGTGTGGTTAATTCACAGTGTACTGAGGATACCAGTTTAACCAACCAGCCAGGAAAATTTGGAAATACACTTTTATTTTTTAATTCACCTTGTTGGATTTGTGCCATCTCAACCTTTTGTAGTCTCTCTCCCTCCCCTTTGGCTGATCCTGATTGCTCTATTCTCTGTCAAGGAAAAAGATGTTGTTCAAATAATACATATGTCATTTTTCTTCATAATTTCCAATTTATCACATATTCTTTAAAAGTGTTTTAAGCTAATGTAGCATTTTAATTAGTAATTATTATCCATCTAGATGACTTGTATATAATTTAAGAATACATGAAAATTAATATATTATTTTAAACAAAGATTTCCAACGAAGCATGGAAAAATTGTTTAATTAATTTTAAATAATTAATGAAAGCTCCTGTAACCTAGAAACTGAAAATTTTCTAAAACTAGAGAAGATCCCTAAATTCGATATTCATCAATGTAACCACAAGCTCCTGGAATTTCAAATTTCTATCCTCATGGGTGCCTTTTCTTGCTTTTCTAAGTTAACCCAAATGGGTAAATTCAAATTATGAGGTTTAGAAAAATCAGATCCAAGTGAAGAAGCCGGAATTCTTTTCTGATGCTACTTTTTAGGTTTGGGAGCAGTGTTTGAGTCAGTGTAGAGCACAGACCTCATGAGCAATAATGACTTACACATAAATTAGCCATTGTGGCCCTAGTCACACACTGCCAGGTCCATAATCCTGCTAGAACCCCTGACTCCAGACTGCCAGAGGTATTTGTGCCTTAGCTAATAGAAAATCTCTTCTTTTGATATTTTTCTCCATCTGATGCAATTGCAGAAAAATGACTGAAACGTAACACAGGAGACATAAATCAGCTACAACAAGAACCCCACGAGAGGTGGAGCAGCTCTGCTGGAGCAGCAGCACAACACACAGCTCACAAAAGCCTTTGTCACAGTCCTGTGGCAGTGCCTGATCCAAACCTTGATAAACCATCAGCTGTCCGGTGTTTGGGAATGGAAACTGCCTGAGCTGGGGGTCCCTCTTGTGCTTCCTGTGCTTCCTGACCTCAGGTGAAGGATGAGCAACCCCCTCTGTGTGACACAGGGCAGGCAGCACAGGGGCTGGCAATACAGCTCTGTATCCACACAGATCCTGCCAAAATAATGGCAGCTCTGCAGGCACTGCAATATTTAACTGCTCTCCAGTGCAGCCAGTAGCTTGGGCTTTTTTTTTTTTTAATCGAGATTTTCAAAAACTTTGAGGAGTGTCTTACACACAACATGTGAGTGTAGGAACCATTCCAGTCCTTTGAAGAACAGTATACGAGAAATTAAAAATAAGACCAGGAGTATAAATAAATAAATAAATAAATGCAGGTGTGTAGTAGAGAGATTCTGCAATAACTATCAGAATGTCTGGTTTAGCCTCCACGTTTTACAGACTAGATGCACTTACCTTTGAGGGTTTTTGTCAGATCCATTCTTTGATGAATAATGAATTAAGTACAATTACAATCTTTCTTGTAGAGTTCAAAATGTTGCTGATATCTACCTTTTAACTCTTCCTCACATGGAGCAAGACTTTAACTGCCAGTATCAGATGTCTTTTTATTTTCTTCACTTGCATGCATCACACATTTTATGAGATCCTTGTTTTCTGTGCCAAACTACCACGACTTGATGAATGGCAAACTCATTCTAAAACATGATAAAAGTGTGACCGTGGCCCTGGAACATCTTGCATGCTCAGAATATGTAGCAGCAAATGCATATTCAAATATTTTAAATACTAATTTGTTTTTAAAATTGTCATTAAATAGACAAAATAAAAATCTACAAACCTGTTTTCCATGTCTCTATATCATTTCTCATGCACCACTTCAGTTATGTAAATTGCCAAGTAGTTCAGTTTGGGTTATAATCTCCACACTCAGTATTTTTCTCCAAAACACCACTATTTAAAATAATTGCAGTTCTCTGCTAAACTGTCCTGCATGCAGCTTCAGTTATATTACAGAGAAGCATTCATAAATTCTCACATTACTTCTTTCCTCCAAAACTTGTCTCAATCTTTCTCAGTAAAAGAATGTTTCTGTTCGATTTTGAGAATGCTTAAGTAGAAGAGCAAGTTCCTGTCGTCCTTTTATAGACAATATCCAAAGTTCTTCAGAAGAAATATGCAAGTTTAGCAGAAAATAAAAAGAGCAGTTTAAACCACTGACCTAACAGAGAACTGAGAAGAGACAAATTGGATTGACATAAAATGTTGATTGGCTTCAAGTTCATAGTGGCCATTAAGAACAGCAGTAAGAAAAATCAGAAAGAAAAAGAGTGGGCATAAAACTAATGATGAAAATTGTCAGTGAGACAGGAGTGAAATATATCCCATACTCACTGATTAGTCATTGCATCTAAAATGTCATGGGTAATATAACCAAACAACATTATCATTTGGGATCTCAAGAGCTACAGCTTCAAAGCAGAAAATGCACTGTCAATGATGATCAGAATTTTTAAGAGCTCTTCTTGCTACTAAGTACAAGTACAAGATAATACCAAAGCATTCATCTCTAGAAAAAAAATGGGAACTTTCCCAGAGATGACCAGTGCACAGATACAGCCTGTGAAATAACAGGAGAATTCAGTACAAAACAAGTACCAAGTGTTCAAATGATTAATTCATGTGTTTCACAGCGTACATGTGCAGGGTGACCCTGCTGACCATCAAAGCTGCTCTGCCGCTTCTCTGCTGGACAGGGAGAGGAGGAAATGCAGCAAGAGGCTCCTGGGTTGAGATAAGGACAGGGAGAGATTCCTATCCCGTTACCACCTTGGGCAAAACAGACCCATATTGGGGAAATTAATTTATTATCAATCAAATCAGAGCAGGATAATGAGAAATAAAGCCAAATCTTAAAACACCTTCCCCTCATCCCTCCTTTCTTCCCAAGATTAATGTTACTTCTGATTTTCTCTATCCACTCAGTGGCACAGGGGGACAGGGAATAGGGGCTGTGCTCAGTCCATCACACGTTGTCTGCCATCCCTTCTTCCTTCTCACTCCTAACGCTTCCCCTGATCCAGGGAGGGGTTATTCCCAAAGGAGATGGTCCATGAACTTCTGCAGCATGAGCCTGGGCTGCATGCTCAGGCTGCTCCAGCCTGGGTCCCTATCTTAAAGTGGTTCTGTTCTTGTGGAAGACACCTATCTCCTACTCATCAACAAATGAACAGACAAAAAGAGTAGCTACTGGGGCCATTGCTCTATGAACTGATAAGACATCTGTTAAGTGGACATTTATTTTTCTGTTGTATCCTATTCGGTTGGAAAATATTCAGAATAGCCTCTTACTTTAAATGTACATTCCTTTCAGCAAAGAAGTGGAATGAAGCATGTTCTTACAGAGATCACTGGACAATATAAGGGCTCTGCCTCAGTAAAGTACAAAACCTACAAAGTTACCTGGAACTTGTGAGCCAGGGGAATTTCATCCTCCAGTTTGGTGACCTATTTAACATCAAAGTTAGTGTTTATCCATACGTGGCATAATGCTTTAGTCTTTAGGGAAAAACTAATGATCTCATTAAAGCATTTAATGGAAAAGGGCTGTGTGAAAGTATCCTCCAAGCATCACCCTTACAGATTTTTGAAGTGTCCAGAAATGGAAGTTCTAGAACTTTCTGAAAACAGTTTTTTATCTTTAAAGACATCCCTTGGTGACACCTTCTATGAAGATGCCACCTAAAGAATTAAATCTAATTACTGTATTTTAAACAAAAATCTTTCAATACAAAATATCTCTGTTGAGCCATTTTGACTGTGGTCAGAAATATCTGCAAAAAAGTACAGGTCCATTCTAAGTGTCCAGTGCTTGGACACGTAGCCTAAATCCAGCTTTCTTAATAATGTAAGCAACCAGTGTCCTTCCCAAACAGACTGGTGAGTAGTAGTAAAGTAAATAAAGACTCTCAGGCCAGGAATTCATCAGGAATTCCATGGTCTGGTAGGATTTTTGTACACTTGCCTTTTGTGCAGAGGCTCAGTGTTGGGCAGGATGAGGCTGCAGATGCCCAGTGCCACTCACAGCTCAGCAGGTGCAGGTCTCTCTGGCTGCAGCTTCTCCCCAGTCGGTCTGGTGATGACAAAATACCATGATCAACACTTCCTGAATCCCAGAGGGCTGGGAACAGATGAGTTTGTAGCAAATATAAATTGATAATTAACGCTCTCCAAATTCCCCAATTAATGCAGACCAGCGAACTGTTACGGTGTTAAATATCTTAACTTTCCATACTCAGTGTGTCCTTTGACAATCTGAGAGGAGTCCACTTCAAACAAGGCATGTGATTAACCAAAGCTGCAGAGAATATTGGGATTATCAGCAACAGCAGTTCTGAGGAAAGCAGTTCAATCAGCATTTAGTTTACCACTTGATTTCCTCAGCATTTATTCTAACAGCAGAGACTGGACCATGTTTTAGCACGTGCAGTTAATTCTCAGTGGCATGTTTTCCTTTTGCACCATTGCCTGCTTGTTTAGATGTTTGCAGGCAGCAGAGGAATAAACAGCATAGGGAAAAATTATTACATCCATAATAAAACAAACAATCCTAAGATAGGCTTTGCCTTGAGCCAAAGGCTGGGCACCCTTAGTGCGTTTAGAAACAAATGAACAGGGAAAAATATATTTATATTCATGCATGTACTTGATTAAAGTTCACATCCATTACTGCATTATCCACACTGGAAATAGGTTAACCTTAATTCTGAATATATTGGGACTAAGTGGGTCTCCTGACTATGAATTAGTGTTAAAAACAACATGTTGGAAATTTGCACAGCAGAAAAGTACAGAATAAACTAGTTCATGTGTTGCATACCTGTGCTCTGACAACATATTCATCTACTGAGACAAGTGAGTTGACTTTCAGAAAACTGCAATAAGCATCACTGCCAGTTAAGCATGACCTTTGAAAGAAGGTACCTGCCCTTTCATCTTCAATACTATATTTTGAAAGGTAATTAAAGGAAAAAATAAGGGAAGAATGACACTAACATGACAGCTGTTGAGAAGGACATAAACAAACATTTGCCTTTGACAGCAGAAATCTAAAGTTTAACATTTGAAGACTTATTAACAATGAGAAGCAAAAGGTCTGTCTCTGAGCTCTGCATCACTGTGATATCAGAAACCCCTTTTATTGGCACTTAATTGAAAGAGAGGCAGTTACCTATCAGAGAGCACAACAACTGCATTCCTAATTCACTGGCCTTGGGACATGAAATCACATGAGTGTCTTCAAAAAAGCCATTAATTCATTTTGAATTGAAAAATAGAGAATGGATAGGTTAAAACTCAGGTAATGGAGACAATGATCTTTGAGAGCAAAGTCCTCTGGGGAAGAGCACTGACAATACCTTTTGTAGAGTAGAATTCCATAACTTTCACTACCTCCTTCCTGACTACACAACTTCAGGCACAACAACTGGCTGGTTGTGCTTAAATTGGCAGTTTTGTCCAAGAAAATAATGGTGGTCTGCCAACTGGAAGGAAGGCAATGCACCTTCTGTGTTTGCAAAGTCCAGGAAAGTTTGCCATAGACAACATCAAAACCAGAAAGTCCTTTATCAAGTCTGTCTTTGTAAGAGATTCAAGAAAATTTAATTGTATTTTGTTTCTTCCCTACTGTTGAATAGCTTGGACATGGACTTGCCATCCACTAATCACAGTGTCAATCCCACCTTTGGTATAAGTTTTCATGCTGAGTTCCAGATTTGACTTTAGCAACTCAGCCCTGAACTGCTACAGACAGTTTGCTGAGTTTTCAGGCAGAAACCCTAAACAAAGCAACCATACAATCACGGAATGGGTTGGAAGGGACCTTAAAGCCCACCCAGTGCCACCCCTGCCATGGGCAGGGACACCTCCCACTGTCCCAGGCTGCTCCAAGCCCCGTCCAACCTGGCCTTGGGCACTGCCAGGGATCCAGGGGCAGCCACAGCTTCTCTGGGCACCCTGTGCCAGGGCCTCCCCACCCTCCCAGGGAACAATTCCTTCCCAATATCCCATCTGACCCTGCCCACTCACAGTGTGAAAGTGCTACACTAGATCTCATCTTAAATTCTCCTTTAAGAAGATTGCCTCATTTCAACAAAAAATCAGTACAGAACCAGACATGCAAGATAAAAAATCTTTTTCTCCTTTCTCCCCTCCCTACCCCCCACCGAAAAAAAAAAACCCAACAAAAAAACCCCCAAAAAACCAACACCAAAAGAAACAAAACAAAAACAAACAAACAAACAAACAAAAGAACAACAACCAAAAAACCAGCCATTCCTTTATGGATTTAATCCTTCTACAGCTGTATTTATACCTTTTTAGTAATCAGGACCCAAGTTTTAGGTTGGCATTACTCCGTCAACTTCTGTGAGAGATACTAAGCCTGAACTGCTGCCAGATCAGTTGTGGTTGTTATACCCTGCTCTGCAGTTTTGTAGTTCTAATCAGTATTCAACAACAACAGGAGATTCCTGAATTTTCTCACTGGATAGTCTGGGTGGGACTATAAAAAGTAAGCAGTTCTGTGCTCTTGTAAGCAACAAGAATTTACACTACAACACACAGACTTCTGTTAACAAATCAAAGGAGCTTTACAAATGGACTCACCCATTTCCAGCAGCAGGTCTGCAGCTGCAAGGAGATGCTCAGTGAAACCTTCTCCCATATGCCTGGAGGGGAAAAAAAGGCTTTAAGGACACCAGCACAGCACATGTTTCCATCTTCTGACCTCTATTTGGGCAGGATCTGGGGGAACAAGAGGTGCTGGACAGAAGGCAGCTGGGCTTGCAGACAGACAGATGTTCCACGGTGTGAGAGGAGCAGTTTGGCAGAGGAGCAGGACTCACCCCACAGTGAAGTGCTCCATCCCTGACATTTTCAGAAGTGCTATCTACTTCCAGCTGCTCCAAGAAATCTCCTGGAAAATAAAAAACAACCCTTACATTTGTTTGTTTTCTCACCCGCCTTCCCCCCAAACTGTACACGTAAGAATACTGAGGTAGAAAGTGCTTTTATATTGATTGTTTTTTCTCTTTATATTTGACAGCTGGAGTGTTAAAACAGAATTCTGAGTAAATTAAAGCAATAACTAAATTACACAGGGCAGCTGTTTCAGCTATTTCCACAGAGCAACGCTCTTTAGAAGAGCTAATGAATCTAATGGAATCTAACAGACACTGCCAGAGCAGCAATAAGTGATTTAAAATGTAGGGGAAAGTCTCATATAAACAGCCTCACCAAGCACTAAATGAAGTAACACAAAACTCTTGGGGCTTCTCACTTTTAACAAAAAATCAAATAGATCTCTGTTCATTTATTACAGTGGTGCCCACAAGCTCTCTCCAGTACAGGACCTGTCAGAATTTCTATTATCCTTCTCATTATTGAAGTGTTTGTAACTTACCTAATTACAAATTTGCTCGAGGCTGTAGCTTGCTTTCACTTACTTCCTAGTTAATCCCACTTTCCCATTGCATTCAAATTTTGTAATGATTTTTTTGTTTATTCTATGTAAAAGCAGAAAGATGAGAGATTTGTTCAATTGCTGGAGTTCTTCTGTTTTGCTGTAAATGCTGCCTATAAAAGCTGGCATATGGGAAGTGTTTCACTGTAAATCATGCAAATGGGGCAAACTGGGTTCCTTTGCTGGGAGAGGAGGTGATGACTCTCCTCACCCAGCTCTGAGGTGGCAATTTGGGCAGTAAGCCTGGGGTGTGCTCTTAAGGGGGCTGAATGTTTGTTTTATAGCACTCTTGGGTTATTTTCATTCCTTACAGGAGTCCTACGGGGCAGGGAACTCCCTGCCAGGGTGGATTTGAGAGGGACCAAACTTCCCAATGTCTGAGGAAAGTCATTGGCAGTGCCAGCACAGCCATGCCCTGGGCAGCACTAATTTCACAAAAAAATAAACCTCATCAGGCTCTTGGAGAGACTCTCAAGATTCTAAATGCACTTCAAAGTTCTTCCCAACGACTTTCCATGTTCTGCCTGCCCTGGGTGGACCTCTGACTCCTCAGTGGCTTCAAAGGGCTGCCACAGCACTTGGAATCTGTCTGCTGGGTGGAAATCTTGCAGAGGGATGAAATGTCCCCTTACCTCCCTCAAAGGAGGCCAAAGCCTTTTGGT
This sequence comes from Climacteris rufus, assembly GCA_013398175.1. Taxonomy (NCBI): domain Eukaryota; kingdom Metazoa; phylum Chordata; class Aves; order Passeriformes; family Climacteridae; genus Climacteris; species Climacteris rufus. The sequence goes on from VZRZ01003265.1 coordinate 933,952, forward strand.
GTGGAGCCACTCATGGCAGTCAGGGATAGGAACAGCAAAACTAAACAATATCAAATAAAAAGTCAGATTTAAAGTTCCTGTGTGAAGTCCTCCCCAGGGATGCCTGCAGGTCTTCCCTAGGAGTGGCTGGAAGAGCTGCTCTCCATTCCTGAGGAGCATCCTCCAGCAGCATTCTCCAGCAGCATCCTCCAGCAGCATCCTCCCCTCCTCACTGTGCCCTTCCCAGGCCGTGCCCTGCCACCATCCTGCTGGGCTGGATGTCTCAGGGGAGCAGCTTCCCTGACAAAAGAGGGACATTTGATATTTTCACTTACATCCCATCAGATAAATCACTCATTTCCCTGCAGTTCAAGACTTTCTGATTCATATCCCATGTAAGAAACAACAATCTTTTCTTCTGTTACTCAAACATTTTCGTGACAGGCTTTAAAGCAAGTTTTTTAAATTTGTCACTTATATTTAATGATTACAAATATATGTCAATGACCAAACCTCACTTTAATTATATCAATGATTTCAAATATAAGAGATGAAATTTAAAGTAGCTTCTCCTTTTTAACTTGAATTTTTAGGCAGTCAGATTGAACTCCTAGTATTTACATTTCTTTGGCAGGATTTATAGTATTTAATTTAGTCTGCTCAAGCACAAACTAACTGGATCTGAGTACAAAATATGCTTGCATGCATTGCATTTTTATTACCTTTTTTATCAGAAAGACTCATCTCTGTATTTTTTACAAATTAGTTTCATTCATTTTTCAAAGTAAAGCTGCTAACAAATTAGTTTCATTCATTTTTTTCAACATGAAGCTGCTGTTCTGCTCAGATTCAGACACAAAACTGAGCAGTTCTGTGAGCTGACACCCACAGAGCTAAGAAACCTCTGTAATGGTTGAGATTGCACAGTGTATATCAAAAAAGGCAGATGTGTTGCCCCATGGACTTTTGAATCATATTGGCAATTTTGACTATAATTAATAAATAATAATCTCAGCATATGCTACAAGTTGTGGCCCTGAGCAAACACATGCAAAAGATAAGCTTAGTTACCATGTAAATAAAGGAAAATTATGTACATGTCTTTAAGTAATTTTGTAAGCAAGGTTTAGAACTTTGATTAATATCTAAACAGCTACACCCAGCAACATGCTAATCAGATGTCAATTACTTGCTAAAATAGTAACATTTATAATGTTAATTGAAACTAAACTTGCTATAATGATTTATTAATCCTAGTTTTCAAACTCTTTAATTATCTCACTTGTGGAAAGACCACACTCGTGATTCAAGTGGTTCCATTAAATTAACATCTTGAATAGGAATGCTGAGAGAATTTATTCAAGAACTGTGTGGTTTATAAACCCCATATCCTTTTATCATAAAGCCACTCTGATACAGTGTCTTAATTTCATTTCTCTTTAGAGGTAGGAAGTGAACAAATACCCTGTGTACAGCATATTAATCCATACTGAATTCACATAGACTAGTGTTCAAATTTCAGTATTGCAGAAAAACAAAGCCTGGCTGTTTCTGACACGAGGAAATCACTTGTTCTTTTTAATCACTGAAGCTTGACGTGGTCTTGACAAAATTATAAATTCTGATTTGTTAAAAAAAAACTGTCATGGGAGGTCACCTGAATAGAAGACTGTTTTAGTATGTGCTAAACAAACTCCAGATTTAAAGATTAAAATAAATTGTTCTGACTTCTCTATTATAACTTAAATTCTGATAAGTCAGTATTAATAAGTAACTGTCATGCACAACAGATATTCGTGATTTAGATAAATGAATATAATATGGGAAAAAAAAGGAGACTCAAATTTTAATACACTGACCATTTACCCTAAAATAAAAGTTTCAAACCTCTTTTCCTTAAACCCAAGTCAAAGAGAATTTTTGGGGATTCCGTATTTGAAAGAACAGACCTTGAGTTGCTCCCTGGCTAGTCTTAGTATATTTTATTTCAAATGCAACTTATTTTTAGTGAATTTCTGCAGTCATACAAAAGGGGAGAGAACAAGCTGCAGTACCTGGGAGCCTGTGACAGCACAGGCTCCCCCTTGTCGGAGAGCTGGGCTCAGAGGGACTCACAGGAGCCCAGATCAGGGAGCAGATGGGTCAGTCCAGTCTCCCCAAGCTTCTTCACTTTCCTCAGGCTCTGCCCTTGGTGCCAGGAACAGATGGATGAAGTCAAGTATGGGATTTCCATTTCTGCATTTCCAGAGGCTCCCTCATCAGTGATGCACACAGCCTGGCCTCAGAAAACCTGGGAAACCCCTGCTAAATAATCAAGTTCTCTCCCATAGCAGAAAGCCCAAATTCTCTCATTGAATCCCATCACAACGTTCCTGCACTTAAAACTCATGGCCAAGCTGAGCACAGATGCAACATCAACAACCTCAAGAGTGACACCACCACATTCTCGGCTGATCAGATCTATGTATCCTCCAAAGAAAAATTTTACTCTGTAGAAATCCAGCTCCTTTTTTCTTTAAGGTCTGATGAAAAACTGCTGGATTTCCAGTAGCTGAAGGGATCCTGCTAGAGAGATGGAGAGAGACCATGGACAAGGATGGAGGGACAGGACAGGGGGAATGGCTTCCCAGTGCCAGAGGGCAGGGCCAGATGGGATATTGGGCAGGAATTGTTCCCTGGGAGGGTGGGGAGGCCCTGGCACAGGGTGCCCAGAGAAGCTGTGGCTGCCCCTGGATCCCTGGAAGTGTCCAAGGCCAGGTTGGACGGAGCTTGGAGCAGCCTGGGACAGTGGGAGGTTTCCCTGCCCATGGCAGGGGTGGCACTGGATGAGCTTTGAGGTCTCTTCCAACTCAGGCTATTACATGATTCTATGATTTTATAACTCCCTATTTCAAAGAGCTTTAGACATGGTTCTTAATAAGAAGTGCTCCAAAATTTGTGCAGTGGACATCTTCGTACTTAGCAAGCACAGTTTCTTAGCAACTAAGCAGTGAAGTTTGAAATTAATGACAGAACATGTTAAGAGTTGGTTAAAAATTATGTAAGTCCTTGTCAGAAGGTCTACAATGAAAGATGATTAACAAACTGGATGACCCTGGCCCTCTGGGCAGCCCTGGCAGCGCCTCTGCAGGGCCGTGTCCAGCTCTGGCCCCTCAGCACAGCAGGGACAGGGAGCTCCTGGAGAAGGTCCAGGGGAACCTGTGGAGATGAGGAAGGGAAGGCTGGACTTGCCACTGTGTGTCAGCTACAGCAAAATCATCTCCTCTGATTTAGCATGGAACAAGGGGAACAAGGAATCAGCAGCTTCTTCAGGTTTACTGGTTAATAGTGGGATATTTAATGAATGCACTGGGTACTCTGTCCTTTAGACCACACTTCTGTTTTCTTTAGTTTATTTTTTTCTCACGCAGATGTGCACAAGCTTCATAAATGAGCTTCACCCAGATCTCAGTGACCAAAAGGCAAAGAATTGTAATCAGTTCTGATAGCATTCAACAACTGCCATTATCCACAGATAATGCTCTTGAAGGAGATGTGGTTATCTCATGGAATGGTTTGGGTTGGAAGGGACCTTAAATATCACCTCATCCCACCCCTGCCATGGGCAGGGACACCTCCCACTGTCCCAGGCTGCTCCAAGCCCCATCCAGCCTGGCCTTGGGCACTGCCAGGGATCCAGGGGCAGCCACAGCTTCTCTGGGCACCCTGTGCCAGGGCCTCCCCACCCTCCCAAGGAACAATTCCTCCCCAATATCTGACCTGAATTTCCCCTCTTCACCCTTAACTGTAGAGAATTTCTGCTTTGTATCCAATCCAAATCTAGTCTCTTTCAATTTAAAAACCATTATCAAAGAATGTTGGGGGGGCGAAATCTGGTTTGCCTGTGACATACAGCAAAGAACTTCTTATCCTGAAGAGCAGATTATATTTAAAAAATTGAACTAGACTTAAATTAATAATCACCTTATTCTGCTTTATTACTTCAATATTTCATCATATGTAAATCTAAATTCCTATAAAAAAATCATGGCTCATATCACCTTCCCTGTAAATGTTGATATTTTCACCTGAAGTGGTGTTGTCACAAGGAAAAATCTATTCCACTCAGAAACATTATGTCTAAAAATATATAAATGATGCAATAAAGCACTGCATTAAATATTTCAAGAAATCTCAATGTAACTGTGGATACAAATACATTCAAAGCACTAAAATTCCAAGAAACTGCTGAGAAACCATAAGGTTTACATTAATTTGCAATGTGCTGTCTCCTTGCTAATGTGCTTTCCTTCTTCCGCTGTTAAAGCTCAAAGAAAAAATATTGCTTTTTAGGTTGTCTCTTTTCTAAAGGATATGAAAGATTGCAGTTAAAACTCAGTCAGTGGTAGAATGATGCTCAAGACACTGTCTTAATAAAAAAATGTGATTTCTCCTGACACAGCCTAGCACTGGAATCAGCTGTAGGTTCCGTTTTAGGCTTTATATTCATGGAAAGACTAAAGGTTATCCAACTCTGCTCATAAAGGAGATTTCTCATCCTGACTCTGCAGCTGAACATTTAATATCCTCTCCTAGGACTAAGATCTGTTCAACACACGAGCAGGCTCTGCCCTGCTGGGATGAAGCAGAAGATGATGGATGGAGAGTTGGGGTGACAGAAGCGTGGGACAGACAGACCTCTGTCAGATCCAGTGCAGCTCTTCGATGAATTAGGTGCCTAAACAGCATTGAGATAATTGAGGTTACACATCCAGCTCACACAAGGACTTCACTGCATCCCCACGGGCCGCCTGAGCTGCCCAGTGCTGCTGCAAATCAAACTTCAAAAAATGTGTTGAGTAGGAAAGAAAAGACCAAAATGTGACTGTAAAAGTATTCACCATCTTAAGCCAAGATTAGCAGAGGGGGAGAGAGAAAAAGAGTGGGAAATTTTCAAAGAGCAGTCAGCAAAGCTGAGCTGTAAATGTGGAATGCAAGGAGCAAAAAAGCCAAAGCTGAGGTCCTGTGGAGTTGACCACACCAACAACAGCTAAAGGGGAAGGAGAGGCTTAATTCTTGCAGACACCAGCTGGCACTTCATCTACAACATCCTGGAAAGAGATGCTCAGACAAACTCCTGTTGTTGTTGTTGTTATTCTTATTAGCTATAAAGTTAAAAACAGCATTTAGTTAAATGTATTCTTGGGGATGGCAGAAATTGGAGTGAGATCGGAAATTTGCAAATTTAGAACTTCAGCTTTCAAGACAAACTTGCCCCACAGATTTGTTAAAAGAACAAAGCACAGCTGTACTTTATAAATATGAATTCTTTCTATGATGGTTGGACTTCTATTAATTGTTTACTAGATCCAGTATTCTCCAGTGCTTAGCTTATTTATTGCAATTTTTTTGCATTTCCCCTCATTCGTTATACTAAACATCAAGTGCATGCAGTGGGATTTTTAAATTGCTTCAGCCCAAGAGCAATCATTATATAAAGATGTCCTCAGGGTACTGAAATATCTACAGCACCTCCTTACATCGACAGGAGATGCAAACAGACACTGTCTCTTGTAAAACTGGATTTTATTGCTGTTCAAGAAGGAGACAAATGTGGCCTCTGGGTATCAATATTAAATAAAGGCCACTGGCAGACAATTAAAATCACAGAATTATAGAATCCCAGAATGGTTTGGGTTGGAAGATGCCTTAAAGCTCATCTCATTCCACCTCCTCCCATGGGCAGGGACACCTTCCACTGTCCCAGGCTGCTCCAAGCCCCGTCCAACCTGGCCTTGGGCACTGCCAGGGATCCAGGGGCAGCCACAGCTTCTCTGGGCACCCTGTGCCAGGGCCTGCCCACCCTCCCAGGGAACAATTCCTGCCCAATATCCCATCTGACCCTGCCCTCTGGCACTGGGAAGCCATTCCCCCTGTCCTGTCCCTCCATCCCTTGTCAATGGTCTCTCTCCATCTTCCTTGCAGGCTCCTTCAGGCCCTGCAAGGCCACAGTGAGGTCACCCCAGAGCTTCTCCTCTCCAGGCTGAACAATCCCAGCTCTCCCAGCCTTTCCTCCCAGCAGAGCTGCTCCATCCCTCTGCTCATCCTGGAGCCTCCTCTGGGCTCTCTCCAGCAGCTCCACGTCCTTGCTGTGCTGGGCCCAGGGCTGGGGCAGCTCTGCAGTGGGGGGTCTCACCTGAGCAGAGAAAATAGGACAGTGTGGAGAGAGGGGAAAAAACAACTAAATTGTGCATATCTGAGATTCTCCATCAGAGTGTGAGTGACACCTGGGACAACAAGAATTTCTCCCCAGCCCCAATCAGGTGGCCAAAAGTAGATTCAAAAAGCAACAGCTTTAATAGTGAACTCAGGAGGTTTGTGCAGGCTCTGGAATTCCCTTTCACCTCAGCTTCTCTGGGCCCTCCTCATGTTCATATCCCCTCCCTGGCACATTTCACCTGTTGGGATACTCCCAGCTCAGTGGGCTGCACTTAGATTTTTATTTGTCCCTACAAATCCACGGCAAATTTAGAAGCATTTGACTGATTGAAAAAACAGAATCATTACAAGGAGTATTTGTAAAGAAAAGATTATATAACAAGCTAAAACATTGGGAAGTTCTTTCTTTTATATTAGTCTTTTCATTTTTTTTTTATTTTACTTCAAAATTCACACATGTATCTATATTCATCCAAGCTGACACAGAACATGCAAATGCTCTGGAGAATGCTCCTCTTTGCCCTTTGCCAGTTACAGTTCTCAGGAATGTGTAAATGAGATGCAAGGAATAAAACCTGTTTGTGAAACAGAAAAAAGAATATGCACAATTTTATAGATGGCCAATATTTTACTTCTTCAGTATTTCAAGAAATGCCACACAAGAATCTGATTTAAAGGGTTCTCAAGGTAGTTTTGAGAAGATTTTAAAATCAGTAATGTCACTAAGAATAAATATCCACGTGTAATTTTGTATTCATAATGTGACTTATGTATGTTAAGAGGTGTACCCAAAAGTGACACACAAAGCAAGCACCAATTTGGCAGTCTATCAGCTCCATTGATTAAAATTCATAATGGTAAGAACTACACACAGACGGTTTGTCTTCATGTGTGATGGAAAGTGCAAACTGAGAAAAATCTGGAAAAAGATCTGGAAAAATATCTGAAAATCTGTCTGTGAAAAAAAAAATTTACAAGAACACTTTTTCTAAGGGTTGTTGGAAGAACTAAGCCAGCTCTGAATTATATTCACACAGAGAGTCTCACATGTCCAATTCTATGCCTGGCAACAGTCTTGGAAAATCTTTGGAGTGGAGTTTGGAACCAGGGTCTGGAAGCAGGTCTGGAAAAGCAGCCTTGATCCTTATGTATTGGTATGTGGGAGAGGGATAGATAAACCAAAATCAAGTAGATAATGAAAACACCTGCAGAATACACTTATTTTTTGGTGATCTGCTAAGGTTTCTCCTTGCTCCCAAGGCAAATTAATGCTAGAAGGTGTGGAAAGAGAGAATGTATCTAGAAAGGACCGAAGGATTTTGGTGCACAAAGGAGATGAGATGCAAGAACACAAAATCACCCCAAAGACCCTTCCCGTGGCTCAGGCCATGCCAGGAAAAGGGGAATCTTTAAAAGATGCTGAAAATGTTAGGCAGTAATGTGTAGAGGAATACAATATTCTGTTTTCAGATTTGTTAAAATCAACTTGTATTTTGGGAGGAGGATTCACAATATGATTAATCTGTATTATGTGTGTTGTTGGCTTATATCTGTTTTTATGTAGGACAACTGGGAGAGTGAGAGAGACAAATAATATAAATTACAAATACTATAATACTGAAAATTATGTGATAAGTTTTCTAATGAGTTTTGTTGTCTGTATTTCATGGCACACCCTCCAAATGCTAATTTAAGCAAAGACTCAAAGCCCAGAGCTCATCTATCATTAATAATTTTGTGGAACTGGCAATTACTAATATGTGCCCAGAACTATTTTACTTTATCAAAATGTCCTCTTAAAATTAGGCTGTCTGAAGTTCCTGATGTGCAAATTAAGCATGTAATTTATCTTGCCTGGTCTTCCTGGATGGCTTGATCAGTCCTGTATTGTCAGGCAGCCAGAGAGGGAGTGCTAAAAGTAAAAAAGCAATCTCTCCAAAAATCTATGGAAGGCAGCAATAACAGCCAAGCAGAAGGTCAGAGGTCACCAGCCTCAGTGTGTGGTAAGAAGAATAAGAATGTTCCCAGCCGAAAACCACGTTAATTTATGCAATTTCCAAGAAGCTTTTGTGTCTACTGGTCAGGGATTTTCCTGTAAGATATATTACACAATATCCTTTTCCACCACAAGGTTACTGGACCTTCTGTTATTTGCACCAGTGATGTGCTCAAGGAAGAGAACTTCCAGAACTTTCCCAACCTCCTTTTTACTCTCAGATGGGGCTACCAGACCCTGAAAGGGAAATTAAAGCAAGTTAAGCTCCCCTGGCTGACAGCTTCATCATCAAGCTGTAGCTCCTAACCAGACAAAGATTAGACTTAGCACACAGCAAGAGGGGAAGGGAACAAACAGAGACATCAGAGAAGACTAATACTTATTTTCCTCCTTAATTATGTGGTCACCTTGTTTTTCCAAACTCTCCTTCAAGGAGAGAATGACTCCGACAGCAGATAAACTTCTCTGTGGCTACACTCTGCAGAATGCAAGCTACCAAATCCCCTTGCTAGAGTAACTATTTCCACAGGGAAAAGTCTATTTGGAATTAAACTAAACCAGTATTGCTGCAGTTAAAAAGATTTTGCTGTCCTTGGAGATTTAGTATCAAATCTAAACAAAAAATTAACAACAGTATTGTGTGTTGCTGCCTGCAATTCCACATCACTTCTCACAAACCACTTGTGAACACAATTCCAACAGGTGTAATTGCAGGAGATAATGACTGGTTTAGCTATTTGAACCTGATAAAATAATCAGCTATAATAATTACTCAAGAACATTTAATATATTGGACATTTCATTACTGCTTTCAAAATTCTTGATATTTAATGACCATAAATAGATTGAAATGCTTTACATTCAGCTCCTCACCCTGTGGAATTGAAAGTAGGTTAGAGCGAAAAGTTTAGCAAACAGTTTCTGAGGAATGTTTTTGATTAATGCTAGCACTAACCTGGCACTTGGTTAGAATTAAGAGATAAAAATGTTCAAATTTACAATGCTTAAAGACTGCATTATCTTGTCAGATTGCTTCAGGAATATTTGCTGCTTTCTTTTTCCTTCTGTCATAACCTCCACTGTGCTTTTGTCTTCCTTTTTCTTAGAATAAGATCATTACAACATACATTGCCATTTATGAACCTATCCAAAATACATGAAAGCTCTCTGGAACCAGCAGTTCTGTCAGAGAAGAATGAAAGGAAGTTGGCACAGAGGAAAGCTGGCACTGTGCCCCCTTCAAAAACTGGTCCTTTATTCAGAAGGCTAAACAAAAATTGTTGGGTCCTCAGCCTTTTGTGAGGTTTGGTTCTTTCCCAACATTTGCCATGAAACTTCACATAAATCACTGGGAGCTGTTCATTTAGCTACATTAGAAAGCTCTTGGCAGTAATGACTCCTGAAAACAATAGGTCAGGCAGCAGAGGGAGAGATTCTTCAGAGCCTAAAGATTGGGATGGAGAACAACTGCCACTGTCTTCCAAAACTATTGTCTCAGGACTCTGGATTTTTAGGCTTTCTACACCAAGGCCTCTTTAAAGAGGATGATGTTCCCAGGGACTGCAATCCATGGTTTTGCAGGATTCTCAACCTTACAGCAGCTATATCACAGTCTGAACTGAATGACTTCACTTACATCACCATCTCTCTTACCTTTATTCCAGATATGAGTCTAATTATGTTTAGTTAGGTTTAATTAGCTATATTACTGTCTGAGGAGGATTCCTAATTTATTCCTCAGTCGTCAGAACTGACTACTTTATCTAGTGAGGTCCTTTTGAAAGAAACAAAATTAAAGCTGGTTTAATTAAGCTCTTTCTATGGGAGAGGTACAAACACATACACACAAACAACCTGACTCAAAGAAAAATATAAATGATTTCATGGAAAAAAAGTGTTCTGGGAGAGGGTCTGAGGCACTGCCAGCTTACCAAGAGGAGCTGTGGCTGCCCCATCCCTGGAAGTGTCCAAGGCTAGGTTGGATGGGGCTTGGAGCAGCCTGGGATAGTGGAAGACCAGGGGTGAAACAGGATGAGCTTTAAGGTCCCTTCCAGCCCAAACCATTCTGGGATTCTGGGATTATGCTGCCATTCTACTTGAGAGCAAAGGCAAGACCATGATGATCCCAGTGTGTGGTGGACACTGATCCAGGCACACACAATACCAACCACACTGAGCAGTAGGTCAAGGCACGTCCATCAGGAATTCAGCTGGAACTCTCCTGGCTGTTGGGGACATGGGTGTTTCACTGTGAGTGATCACAACATAAAATTAAACAGAGCATCTCAAGTTTCATACATTTTCAGATCTGTATGGATCTGTAAGTGAGCCAAATATGTAGCTGGATAAAAAGCAGTGTATAACATTGCATAATGTAGCTTAGAGCTAAAAGGGCTGCAAACACGGGACTCTCCTGTTTGAAATGTCTGTATATCATGTACAGCACAGAGCAGGACAAAGATCAAGGCAACGGCCTGAGTTGCAGGCAGAACACTCAGAAGTTATTATAGTTAGACTTACCTTAAACCCAGTATTTGTGTGCAGCAAAAAAAAAATCAATTTCTTCTGTTTACCTGGTTTATGTTATTTTCTAAATGTTTTAGTGAAAGGCTTCAAGCTGAGAACTCCAGAGAACTGCAGCCTCAATAACTTCTAAGACCATCACTACATTTTCACCATGAATTTCAGGATAGCCAAGACCTGTCCAATCTGCAAACTTCTCCCCAGTTTTGGGCAGCCATAGGTTGATACCATTTTTGGAAAGTTCAGTGATCCTCGATCCCCTTCCAGCTGTTTTCTGACAGGAAAATTTGGAACACAAAGAATGGAAAGAAGTAAGATTATATTTGAAAACATTTTGATTTCCTCACTTTCATGTGCTCTGTGCTTTAAACAACATTGCAAAATGGTTTATTCTCACTTTCTCTGATGAAGGAGGCCCTTACTGTAGTTTCATATTTTCATTCTGTATGAAGGACCTTTATTTTGTTTTATCTAACACAATATATAAAACAAAGAGAAATAAAATAGAAAAAAAACCCAACAAGAATTGCAAAAATCCTTATCACATGCTGCAATTCACTGTCTTTCTTGAACGAAATATATAAAAAAGTCTGGCTTTGAGATAAATATACCTTATAGCTGTTTTCTCCCAAAAGAACAGAAGATAGATTACAAACTTGTCAGTAGTTAAAAACTAAAACTTTCCCCAAGCCTGACATGTACATAATTGTGAGATTAGTGAGAGGTCACAAAGATTCTTTTTTCACTTATAATTATTTAATTTTCTAAGCGCTGACAGCCTCAGTACATTGAAACAGTTTAGTCTCAGAGGCGGAGGTAGCACAAGGCCTAGAAAGCTGCAGGGTGTCCTGTGAACACGCACACCCCACCTGGCCGTGTTCCTGCTCAGGGTCCCTGCCTGGCAGGGGGCTCTCCCAGCTGAGCAGAGCCAGTGTCTGCTGCACTTCCATTACATGGAATCAGTGATGTTCTTTCCCATCAGACTTTGTAAAAAGAGGGGAAAAACCAACTAAAATCCATCAACAAGTGAGAAACCTGCCTGTGGTGAGTGCAGCTTCCCGGCACTCCTTCCTGGCTCACTCTGCATGGTTCCCTTTCCCACGCTGGGCTCTCTCTCAGGGGTTTGTCTAAGAGGTTTGAAATGAGACTGAGGTGTTCTGCCCCTTCTCCTGACCTTGCTCTCCAGGCAGCCAGAGATGAAGGCAGATGGAATCTGAGCTCTGAGTTCCATCTCCCGTGTTCCTTATTCTGTGCTCTCTCAGAAATTCATCGCACAGAGGTTTTAAATGCCCTGCCTCATTATTAGCAAATCTGTACCACACTGCAACTGTTCTCACTTTCTGAAAGTGCCTGAGGTCCTGCACCCTCTGACAACACACCATGTGGAGTTATTTTCTCTCCCTTGCCTAGTTAAGAGCTTATTGATTGCCACTCACACACTGTAATGGATGGCTTTCCATTGCCCACATTTGCATTCCCTCTGCATTTTAGCCTCTGTTTCTGCTCTTCCCACTGATACTATTGTAATTTGCAATGTGTGTACAGGTGTGAAGGTCAATACACTTTGCTGGACACTGCCTCAGTGAGTTATTTTTCACATCTCCTTAAATACATCCTTGCAGCACAGAGTTTTTTAAACCAACTGCTAGAAAACGACCATCCCCAAGTCCTGCATGCTCTGCTGTTATGTCATTATGTTTGGTGAGTACATTCTCCCAGAATTGTTTCATGGCTGGTTTTCAGAATCAAGTGCTCATTTACAATAATTTCCTTTTGGAGATATTCTTCTGACTTTGGCATGAGCTGAAAGTAATTAAAAATTTCCTCTTGCCTTAGAGTTTACCAGATTTCCCCTTGTGGCACTTCCAGCCGGCATGATTAATGCTGTTGAGTGAAACCACTCCTATTTACCAGCTCACAAACAAATGATCACCTCTTTAGGTCACTGTGTCATGATGCAAGTTGTACAATGGAACTAAAAAAGTCAGAGTAACAACAGAATAGCAAAGATAACATGAAATAAGAACACAGTGGAGTGATCTACCAGCTGAGACACCCTCCAGGGTTCAGGTTTACAGCACATACAGACTTAAAAAGGCAGAAGACTTAGTGCAGAACTGCTACAGAGCACCTGCATGGAGACTTTGCTGCCCAAGAGATGAACAGGGTGGTAGAATCCTAGAGATGGAGGCCTTGGGCTGTCCATGCAGATAAGTTTTGAAATTTTCTGAATTTATCTACCTTTAATATTATCTTGACCCTTTGTTAAAAACTGTCCAAAATATCCTTATTTCATTTAATGCAAGGTGATGAGCTGGTTTCAAATTTAAAGGTCTATTAATCCATAAGTTAAAGTGCAACCAAGGATATCAGTGTAATTTTTTTTTAAGAGCTTTACAATAGAGAGTCCATATCTTAGAGTTTAGCTGTCTGCAGTCACATGGGGAGCAGTTACTGCATTAACTTTCTTAAAGCAGAATTTCAATGATGTTTTATTACTTTCAGCAGACACACCGAATTGATTAAATTCACAAGCTGCAGAAATGGTTTCTGACAGCTGGTAGCTACACACTGCAAGGACAAAGCCTTGTTAGGAATGAACTCTAAAGCAATACAAACTGATAGCAAAAGGCCTTTAGCTAATCTAGAGAAGGGGGAGTGAAGATTTTTTCCCTTTAGAAAGCAAGAATGAGCTGATTGAACTTTTCATATTAAGGAGCTGCCTGCCTTTCAGGCTCTGGCAGCTTGACCAGTGTGGAGCAGTTTTGAATGTGTCAGATAAAGACTCCACAAGAACACACAAGCAATTATTTTGTTCATTAATAAGTTCCAGGATAAATCAGAGCCTGCTTAATTTTCATCTCTGCCTGATCACTGAGACACCGTGGAAAGACACCTCTAAATAAAATATAGGTTATACTCCATTCCTAAACTACCAGCAACAGGTAACCATCGACTGGAAAGAGGCCACTCCATAAAAGAAACAAATGCAGTGCTCAGTGTCACTGCACAACAATCCCAGGAGAATAGAGCAGGCTGATTGCATTTACAAAATGAGCATTATTGTGTCAGTCCAGGAGAGACACAATGATTCTGTGCAATGCTAACCCACACACGCCTCATCAATTAATGGTTCTTCAGAATGCTCTTGCACAACCTGGTGTCCAAACCAGCACAACTGGAATTTCTGTTGAGTGCAAACAGACTAAATTTTACAATCGGTCTAAAATTGATTCAAATTCTTTTTCTCCCATATGTGGTGTCCTACAACCAAAGAGCATCTTATTGTTTCATTTAAACACTGTTATATCAATGTAGTCCTTAATATAACAGAAGTCAAACAATATTTAAAGTGCAGAGACTCTGGTTACTAATTTTTGTTTCAGTTCTGTGAGACTGTTTTCATGGAAAGAGCTCCAGGTACACAACACAGACCATGTGATTAACATTAACATGAAACATTTTATAGAAAAATTTTGCAGCAAGCACTTAAGAGATGCTGGATTCAGCATTTACCATAATTGCCATTACATGCAGCTTTTCCCCAGAGGACTTACCCAGAGAATGGTTTTATCTTGTTTAAATCTAACAGACAAAAATTAGGTGCTGAAATACAGAAGTTCTATGAAAATTCACTGGGTGGGCAAACAGTGTAATATAAAACAGAAGAAATATTTAAAGCAAAACAAAACATCATTGAAAAAATATCAGGTAGTCAGATGAAGAAGCAAAGATGCTTTTTCTTCTTATTGACAATTTCAAAAATAATGAGCCAATCAGGTTAAGTGACTTAGGAACTTTCAAACTTTCATTATTCTATTTTAGAAAGAAAAAAATATGCATACACTGATTTTTTTTTCCTCGCCTCATATCATACACTTTGGAAGAAAAATATTGTTATCCTGCTCTACATTTAAAAAAAAAATGCATGAAAAGTGAGTGGTAGCAGCTCTCTGATTCTCTGCCTGCAGATTGAAGAGCAGTTCCCATCAGCCCCAGTTCCCAGGGCTCCCATCATCCAGAAAAGTGCAAATTTAGCACCAAATCCAGACTGAAAACTCAAACTCTTGTCCAATCTGAAAATACTTATCAGGTACATTTTTATCTATTTAACAGTGTTTCAAACTCATAGTAAATATCAAATTACTGCACTTACAAAGGGGAAAAAATGATTTGCTTTTCAACAGGAAGAGAAATAATTCAGTCTATGGTATAACAGAACTAGAGATTTGGCTTCCCAAAGCTGAGAACGTGAGATTACAATGGATAAGGACATTCTGTTTAATATTTTCCTCAAACTGAATATAGACATGTAGTTTCCTACATATGCTCCTAAGGGAAAGCTGACCTTAGAATTCCCTGAGGCAAGCCCCCAGCACAGGCCATAGCTGGATCACCAGGTGGGAAGGCTGCTCTCTCAGGATTTGTGTTCATGGCTGGAGAGTTGGTTTTAATCCCAAGGGTTGTGTGCAGCAACCCTTATTTCAGTATTATTTTAATAGTATGGCCCAGAACATTCAAAAAACATGCTAAATTAGGATAAAATAATGAGGTGAGATATACTTGACTGACAATGAGTGAAAGAGAAACTCTGTACCACTTAAAATACAGTAAGCATTGCAAAATGTTTGAAATGCACATAAAATATTGTTAAAGGAACAAAAAATAACCAAAAAGGAGATTCTTTTGTCAGCAGGGGGATTTTTTTTTGTAGTTCATTAAGCATAATGGGGCAGATCTGAAAACCCAGAACTGCTAAAAGTACCTAATGCACTTTAGCTGGGATAAAGCAGCTCTAATTTGCATGTCAAAGTCAGACAGATACGTTACATGCAGCAACAAAACACTGCGAGGGCATCCTAGACAACAGCCAAATCAGGTTCCTTTATGCTTTTTTTCCTTCCCTTTTAAAATTTAATTTATTCATTACAGATTTCTGTGTGGATATCAGCAAACTATCCCACTTTGCAGCCTGTAAAGGATGAGTCAGAGTTTTCAACAGCTCACTGCACTTTTTCTGCAAATAAATACAAAAAAAGAAGGGATCTGTAGAAAAATAATAATTATCTTCATAAAAGCAAACTGCTCAGCATAGAGACACAAAAGCTTCCTTGCTAGAATATAAGTGCATTACAAATTTTAAACAATATCACTGTCTTGAAATAGTGTTTTGGAATTAGGCATTATGGAGCTGAGACCAGAATCATTTAATGTGACCTTTAACTGGACATGATTATTGCTGTAGCAGGGTGATGTAAACTGGAGCCTCACTTAATTAGCACCAGTATTACAAAGCCCCAGGACTAAATGATGTGGTAAAAACCCTGCAGCTCGCAGGAATGGCCACACATTTCTTGCTTTATATTTTTCCTGTGCAATATTCCTCATTCCCTCATTTCCACTATTTTATCAGTTCAGCCCACGCTGCCATCACGTGGAGGGAGGATCTCTGGTTTTATTATGAGCACAGCACCTGAACCAGATGCACTTCATACACTCATGGGATGGTTTGGTTTGGAAGGATCCTTAAAGATCGTCCAGCTCCAGCCCCTGCCATGGGCAGGGACAATTTCCACTGTCCCAGGCTGCTCCAAGCCCCATCCAACCTGGTCTTGGACACTGCCAGGGATGGGCCTTCATTCCCAGCTATGCCTGGAAGAACCCTCAGGAAGAACCACCACTGTTCTGAGGTAGAGAAGTACTTTAACAAGTCCAAGCCCTTTCTCTCCCAGACAATCACATTCACAGGTTGTCCCATAAGTCCTGCCAGACTCCTGGTTTGGAGCCCAAGCCACAGGCACACTAAAAATCCCAGTGTCAGAGCCCACATATCATTGGTAGCTGGATAACACCAGTTATAACCTTCATTCTTCCAAAAAATGAACGGATCTCTAAAGCTTATTCTTTCAGAATAGGAAAACAAACAATCCTTGAACAACTTTGAGACAATTGGGCTATGGGGGAAAAAAAAAAAAAACAACAACTTTCAGCTCTAGTCATGATTTTCCCTGACCCTTTTTCAAGCTTTATTTCACAAAGTAACACCAGATTTATAAAGATTAAAATGGGGAGAAATGTTGTGCCCAGACCAGTGAGTTTTGCTAGATTAACCTGATTACAAAGGCTGGGTACTTGTGTTTGGGTGACACAAGACAAATTAAGAGGCAATGGTAACAATGTCATTTTGCCCAGACCTTGCCATTCTCTTCAAATTGAAGTGAAAGGTCAGTGATGAAAGGTGTCTGAAAAATTCATGAACTCACTGGAAAGTGTCCTTGTAGTGAAACCCTTGAGAAGTCAAGGAGCAAGGAAAGCGAATTAACGCAAGAGCCCATTCTTTGGCCTGGCTCTTACTTGATTTCTTCAGGTCTCAAATTAGACCAAGGTCACACAGATCAACTTCCACTGCTGAGACAAAAACTTACCAGGATATTTTGCCCATCCTTTTGCCTACCAAATAACAAGGATAGTTAAAAGATGACCTAAACTGTAAAACACCAGTGGTCTCCTGAATCCTGTCACCACATCCCAGCTGAGGTTGGAGCACTCTCAAATGTCCCAGCAGTGGTTAATAATGAGATGTTGCGCATTCATGCTTGAAATTGTGGGTCATTTTTGATTAAACATCTTGCAGAGGAAATAAGGCATGGCATCTTCACAGTCAGTTTGTAGAGCAATATGAAAGTGCATAAAAACTGAACTTGTTAGAGGTGATCTATAAACTAAGAGGAAGCGACGGGGGAAAACCAGTTCAGCCAAACTGAGACTTCACTCCCTGCTCTTCAAAATTCAGAAAGGACATTTCATCCAGAGAATTGAGCTAAGCCTCCTGTAAAATGCTACTTTAGCTTAAATTTCCATGTTCAGTTAATGTCTAGAAAGAAAAAAAAAAAAAAAAACAAGTTCTCTTATTTGTGTCTGGAGCTACTAGAAGGTGCACATTTAAAAATGCAGGAATTTTAAAGATTTATGGCTGCTACATGCACGGAAGTCCTGGGGGTTTTTTGTGATTAGAGCTGATTCTTCAGCTTTCTGGACAATTTTTCCCCAAAATATTTTGAGACGAAGAAAGATTTCATGATTAAGGCACCAAATACCAGGTGCTTCCCACGCTCATTTCCAGACATTATTCCTAATTCCTGAATGACCCAAACAAATCAATACATTTATTGGCATAAAATATTAGTGTTCTTCTACCTTCTCTCTACCCTGTTCAGTGAATATTTTTTTTTTATCTCTGATCATCACTTTTGGCACATAAAATGTTAATCACAGTTAGACCCAGTAAGCACCACAATACAGACCAATAGCAGACATATCCTTTGAGATAACACAATATCCATAATATGAAGGAGAATATTTTTTTTTCTGAAAACACAGAAACTTCAGCATTTAAGGTCAATAAAGAGTGACTAAAGATTGGCACAATTTTCTGCAGTAATGCAGCTCATAGGTCATAGAAGATCAACAAATGATATTAAAATAACTTGCTTCCAGTTTTTGACTAAGAACATAATTCCTTCCACATCCAGTTGAATGCAGATAAACAAGGGAATAAGAGGTATCTTTCAATATCGCACAGTAAAAACATTTACAATTCAAGAAAGAAAAAAGAAAAACACACAAAAATCATTAAATTGGTTGAAAAGTAATAAATTTTTCTCTGGGTTTAGAATCTTGAGGGGTCTGATGCTTTTTTTTTGTACTGATGTAAGAACAGGAGTACGCTTTCTCCTAAAAAAAAAGTTTTAAAAGGTGCAAAAGAAAAAAAGAAGGCTGTGCCAACACAAGATTCTTACCTTGCACAAGATTAGAAGGTGAAGGAAAAAGAAATACCACTACCACCAACATGAGCAGTACCACTCCCTCCAACAGGACAGTGAAAGATTTGCTAGTGCAGTAGGGCACCAGTACACATAAAGACAAGGAACCTCTCTTAAATGCATACACAATTATTAACACAATTAATTAAAAAATATCTACTCCAAGGCTGTGTTTCTCTGCAAGACTGCAAAGTCTTTCAAATGTTGTGTTCCCTTCCTTTTCTGAGGGATTTAAACTTCAGCTCTTCCTCCATCCCCCCAGGTGTGTGGTGGGGGAGGAAGGCTCTTCAGCACCCACCCTGGCCTCCAGCAGGAGCTGGCCACCCCTAACCCCCATGAGATTTTGGATGACAGCCTGGTGTGCACCATGACCCTCATGGGAGGGGGAATGCAGTGTATTGCTGGGCAGGATCATGGAATTGGCTACAAACCCCCTCAGGAACCAGGGCTGGAAGCAGGATGATCAGGCTTTGGGAGTGGAACACACATGTCACCAGTAAAATTATCTTAAATGCTTGTTTTGAGAACCCTTGGCAAGACACCTCCATTGTGCTGTTGACTCCTAATCAGTCCTTTTAAACCTCCATATGTTTACCTCTGGCTGAGAAGGAAACTGCCAAGACCAAGATTTCTACAAATCTGCATGTACAAGCTGTGACAGACCATAAAAGATAATTACTAGTATTTGGCAGATTAATTCTAGCTGTCTTCAGCCTGTGCCTATCGTGTATTTTATAGAATTAATCTTTCATAGAGTTTCATGTTTGTACAGCATTCCCAGCGTGTGTCATTGCAGTTAAACCTTAATGAACTGCACAAGCCCTGCCAGAGGTGGGAGGTAACAGAGTCAGGTCCATCATGTCTGTTCCAGAGGCTAAATGCACACAACAACAACATAAACTTTGCAGATAATATTTCAAATATATATATGTGTGTGTTTAATTATATTCTTTACCTTGTGTCTCATTACTCATCCTAGAACAAACCTCTAAATGAGGGTGACACAGAACCATGCAGCTCTGAATTCTCATCCCCTCTGCAAGTCCCACAGCTTGGACTTGATGATCTTGGAGGTCTTTTCCAACCTGAATGATTCTGTGATATGATGATGGATACTGGGACTTCAGAAAGAAAAACCATCCTATTTACCCTGCCATGTTCAGGAATTTGATAAAGCCAAGAGATTGGATTTTAACCTTCAGATCTACCAAATCAATGTCTTGCATCCTAGAAACAACAACAAAAAAAAATTAAAACATGGCTGGAAAATGCATTTCAATTTAAATTATCTTAAAGCACAATGGCCCATCAATGAGAACTGGAGGCTTGCAAGTGTAGCATACCATTGTTCACAAAATGTTACAAACAGGCTTTAAAAAAATATCCGTGACTTTACAAGAAACAAATGGCTTGAAATATCTCAAAGAAGATTACAGATGACTGAGTTTATGCTCCAGGGTTTCTAATTGCTTCAGCTATCCCTAGTCCATCTTAGCTGAATAATATCATTTAAATATTTTAAGTAGTTTTCTTTAACAGACTCTTAGACTTAACGTTTCTGCCTTGCTTCAGGACAACATCTTTTAATTGCTTTAAATTATCAGTGATGTCTCCAGCATTTTCACTGAACATGGATTGATTTCAATTAACTTTCTCACGCTTTAGCATAAAAGCAGTCTTATTCAATTTGCCCTAATTAGATCACCAACCTCTTGGAGCTAAAGCAATGACAGTCATTAAAAGGTTGTACAGAGAGAGAGAACCAAGGTTGTTTACTGCATCGTTAGCCTTTTGTCATTTCCAAGCTGCAAGGAGAGTTTGTCCCTCTGTCCATATGAAGGATGTAAATTCAATTCCAGAATTTAGAACTTGGGGAATTCTACAGGAGCAAATTTTGTGTCAAACTCAGGATAGTTCTTTTGTTACTATTGCTTTGCACTGCTGCCAATAATGCACCTGCAACATTTTTACCTACACAAGTCACTGTTTTCCCACCTGGCAATGGTTGAGAAGGTTATTAGTAAATAGTGGATACATGTTGTGATGTTACTTCAGTTTACATCTCCTTGGAAATGTTTTTGCTTTACTGCAAGCTGTACACAGAACAGGACAGACAAAAAGCAGATTATCTGTACTCAGAAACTTCAGCTGGTTGCTGAGGTTAACAGGCATGAGGCAGAAAATAGTACCTGGCTGCAGGCCAGCTGCTCCAGAAAGGGGCATAAAGACATTCCAGAAAAGTTCTTGCAATTAAAAAGCAAACAACAGACAAGCTTTGCAGCCTTAGATGGGGAAAAAAAGAGGAAAGAAAATAATGACCTGTTGTAAATGGGTCTAAGGGAAGATGAGACTGCACAGAGTCATTAAGCCTGCTACTCAGGTATCAAGGGAATTCTGCAATACTACAAGGGCAAATATCCTCAAGACAGTCACAGCTTTTTGCTTGCATTTCAAAATCTACACCCCAGAACCTCAAAACAAATGTATTACTTCTAGGAGAAAAAGCCAAATGGTTGCAGAAAGCAGAAAAACAGGAGAGTAGGACAGTGGAAGAGAGAGAGGACCCCCAGTGTCCTCACAGTGTTCTGCAATTCCATAAAAGTACTCACAGAGAGAATCATAGCATGCTTTGGGTTGGAAGGGACCATAAAGCTCACCCAGTTCCATCCCCTGCCATGGGCAGGGACACCTCCCACTGTCCCAGGCTGCTCCAAGCCCCGTCCAGCCTGGCCTTGGGCACTGCCAGGGATCCAGGGGCAGCCACAGCTTCTCTGGGCACCCTGTGCCAGGGCCTCCCACCCTTACAGGGAAGAATTTTTTCCCAATATCTGATCTAAATCTACCCTCTGTCAGTGTGAACCCATTCCCTCTTGTCCAGTTCCTGATCAATTGTCCCTCTCTGGAAGACCCTGGAAGGAGCTGTGAGGTCTCCACACAACCTTCTCCTCTCCAGGCTGAGCAGCCCCAGCTCTCCCAGCCTGGCCCCACAGGGGAGGAGCTCCAGTCCCACCAGAAACTCTGTGGCCTCCTCTGGACTTGCTCCAACAGCTCCACGTTCTTCCTGTGCTGGGGCACCAGAAGTGGATGCAGCACTCCAGGTTTCACCAGAGCAGAGGGATGGGATCCCCTCCCCTGCCGCTTTTGAGGCAGAAGACAAGAGTTTGCCTATTTTCTGGGGAGACTAAAAGGGCTGTAGCACCTTTCCCTGCCTTCAGCACTGCCAGGTAGGTACAAGGTGTTCCACACTGCTGCTCCTTGTGCACATACTGTTTATAAAAGAGTCTGTCTTGGAGCACTGTGTGGGCTGGATTCAAAGTTAGGGTCAGAGCCAGGAAACTGGGTAGCTGCAGCACTTGGAAAGAGCTCTCCTTCATGCTAACATGCAAGTGCAAAAAAAATCCACAAAAATTAATCCCTTTAGCCATGGGAGTCTGGGTCAAGCATCTTCTAAGACTGAAGTAATATAATGCATTGTGGGCAAAGCTGGGATTCTTTTATGTATCCTCCTACATGAAAACGCATCCATTAAACCATCGCTCTGGAATTAGTTTATGTTCATCTTTTCTAGACAATACATGCATCTCCACAACAGTTCTGTTTAATTAAATATTGCAATGCTGCAAAGTCACTAGGGTATAAATCTTAGTTCCATTGAAATCACATGAAAAATTATTACATTAATCTGTATCTAGAGTTCGAAAAGGACAAAATTTTACACTCTCAAAGTCACAGGTATGCAAACGGAGCTAAAGTGCCATTTATCAATTTTCCTACATGAATGCGTTAAGCTCAGATTACACATTAATACATTTGAGTAAGTAGGAGCAAATATTTACCCATTATTTAGCCATAATAGCCTGTTTTCAAATTCAATTTCTCCAGTGAAGGTCTTTCCTAGAGTGAATCCTCCAGTGCTGGCACCTTGTGAACCTGCCAGAACAACAAAGTTATGGATCACTAATTAGCAAAGCAGCTCTGACAGGTTGGGATATTTCAAATTAAACAAAAGAGTTTGTTGTGACTTTTGTAGCTCCCCCAGCTCCCCCAGCCTGGCAGGTGATCCCAGCTGGAGTGTGGGTAACAGTCCTTGGCTCTTGGCTCCCACTTAGGG
Source organism: Climacteris rufus (assembly GCA_013398175.1). NCBI lineage: Eukaryota > Metazoa > Chordata > Aves > Passeriformes > Climacteridae > Climacteris > Climacteris rufus. The sequence continues at coordinate 956,582 of VZRZ01003265.1, forward strand.
ACCTGCAGTTCTGAGTCAGACCCAGGGAATGTCAGACCCAGGGTGAACATTTTTATCTTTTGTTTAATGGGATTGGGCAGTGGGGCAAGAACAAGGAGTACCTGGAACCTGGCAGGAGTGCTTCAGATGTATATTTTAATCCATTTTAGAAAAGCTGCACTGAGATGATGCTCTGTGCTGAAAGATATATTTGGGAATAAAGGAGACACGAACAATCTTATTCTGGATTATATATTTCCAAGGAGGATATTATCTCTGTAACGGCATTCATCTCATGTGGAACAGAACCATCACAAGCACGAGGTCCTGGTACTTCTGTGGATGTCATGAGGTCTAAATGCATGGAGCTCATTGGAAAGCAGAATTTCTAATTTCTCTAGAATATCTCAATAAGTTACTCAAACACTCACCAAGGTAAAAAAATTATTATCAAAAATGTGGAATATTCTAATGAGGTGGTGAGTAATGGATTACCTCTCTGGGTTTGGGGAGGTCATTTTGCATTGGCCATGAACTGGCATAAGAAAACTACACAGACAGCCAAAAGTTTTAAAAGTATTTCAAATGTGTTTTAAAATCCCATAAGATTTTCTCTCTCTCTCTGTTTAATGAGGTACAAGAACAGAAAGAATACATGTAGCAGGGGACATCAGTAACACAAACAGTGGCCCAGGAGGAAAAAAAGGATGTAGTTCCTTCATTAAATCTTAACTATTGAGAGTTAAGTTAAAGCATGTCATATTTTTCAAATGAACAAACATAATAAGCTTTGTGATCCCCTGCATATTTGCAAGCACACACAGATAGCTGGGATGCCACACTATCAATATTACAATGTGAATAAATTCAATAAAATCATTTCAACAGGGAAATTCAGGCACCTGGTGATGCTTTGTTGCCTCCCAAACTTCAGTTATATTTAAAGAGCTCTTTCTGAAAGATTTACTATTTATCCCTAAAAATTTCAGTGTTTAACAATGTTGAATGAATGATCATTCCAGGCTGAGATGGAATTTCTAATGTCGGCAACATTCCTATTTCCCTCTTTACTCCTTGCTCCATGATTAATCTTTTGCTCTTTAACTCTCTCAGAGACAGCAGCCTTCATATAAAAGGAAAAAGATATTCCCCTACAATTTCCCAGCCCATTTAGGGTAATTCCCCACAGTATATGGCTATTACTGATTTATGTAGTTGCACTTTATAAACCAATTGCACTGTTTCTTTCAGATCACCATATTAAGCTTGGTCTGTGAAAACACTCTGGGTCTCTTTTGGTGTTTATTTCAGTTACCTGTAAAGGAGTTTCAGTGGACAGCTCAAAGCACTGCTCATTCCCCAAAGATTTTATAGCCTGAATTACAGTGAAATGCTGCAGAGTGGATTAAACAATGATGTAATAGGGGAATTGGGCAGAATGCCACCAGTGAAATGAGCCTGTGTGGATGCACAGAGAGGTTTAGCTGTCTCTTTTCAGCTGCTCACTGCTGTCAGCTGCAGGGGCCTGTTGGATCCAGTTGTCTGCTGTACACCATGGAGGTCTGCAATACTTCCTGAGAAGGAAAACTTGACCTCAGTCCACCCGTGGGATAGAAAAGACAGATAATTATTTGGCTCTTTTTTTTTGTCTTGTCCTTTGCACTTCATGAGCACTCTCCAGAGTCAGTGTTTTGACATGTACAGCTGATTCCTGAGCTTCAAAAATATTTCAGCTCAACTATGGTACTTAAATAAGACAAATGGACAAATACAATGGTTTGGGCTGGAAGGGACCTTAAAGATCAGCCAGTTCCACCCCCTGCCAAGAGCAGGGACACCTTCCACTATCCCAGGCTGCTCCAAGCCCCGTCCAACCTGGCCTTGGGCACTGCCAGGGATCCAGGGGCAGCCACAGCTTCTCTGGGCACCCTGTGCCAGGGCCTCCCCACCCTCCCAGGGAACAATTCCTGCCCAATATCCCATCTGACCCTGCCCTCTGGCACTGGGAAGCCATTCCCCCTGTCCTGTCCCTCCATCCCTTGTCAATGCTCTCTCTCCATCTTCCTTGCAGGCTCCTTCAGGCCCTGCAAGGCCACAGTGAGGTCACCCCAGAGCTTCTCCTCTCCAGGCTGAACAATCCCAGCTCTCCCAGCCTTTCCTCCCAGCAGAGCTGCTCCATCCCTCTGCTCATCCTGGAGCCTCCTCTGGGCTCTCTCCAGCAGCTCCACGTCCTTGCTGTGCTGGGCCCAGGGCTGGGGCAGCTCTGCAGGGGGGGTCTCACCTGAGCACAGAAGTTCAGAGCTGCAGAGCACTGGAAACACTCTGCTTTTCTACACCAGACCCCCAATTCTGTTTCATTAAGGAGCTCAAAAGAACTTCAAGGGTTTAGAATAGTTTTGGGGTGAAGGCAGGAAGAATCTCATTCAGTGTGTTCTTCTGTTTCTTCCTTGGCTGGATTGAGTTTTTGTGTTTGTGACACAGTGATTATCTTTTAATTACCTTCGGAGTGGTAATCAAAACAAATGGACTTATCTAGTGATCACATAACTGGGATAGCTCAGGACAATTAATGTGATTTCAAAACAAAACAGGCTTCCAGTGCATACCACAACAATGTGCCTGGGTTTTATTATGATCTTAATTATAACATAAAGTCATACTTCCTTTTTCCTCTGAGCTTGAATTTAAGACAATGCAGTCCTTCTGCAAGTTGTATAAAAATTCTTACACACAATTCAATATTATAATCTGTGTAGCTTTCTATGTAAAGGTTTGGACTTCTCTGTTAATGAAACATGACTGAGAGAGATGGTTGAACTCCTCTTTCTCTCACTGAACAGATGCAGTTTAACTGGAACTGCCAGCAAGCCTATTCCAGTTCAGACAGACTGATAGAAAACAGAGGGTGTTTTCCTCTGTCCATTAATTCCTTGATCTTGGAGTTTGTGGAAGCTCTGCCTCCCAAATGAAAAGATCAATTTTTCTTTACCAAAGAAGAGAAGAAAAACCTAAAAAGTTGGCCGTGAGGAACATGAATAAACAATGTCTGTTCTCATTGTTTGAAAACATTTCCAGATGTTTGTTCTCAATTACAGCAGCTCTGTTTTGGGGAAGAATAGGAAAAGTTCCTTTGTTTATGGTGCCAGCATCAAAGTTCAGAGTTGTTGATAGAGCTGCTGCTCTAAATTTCAAGCAACCTATCTGGATCAGAAGTCCCTTGTCAGAGAAATCCTCACTCATCCTCAGGGAGAGGTAGAGAAAATTAAAGAAGTTAATTACTTTACACTGCTCTGCAGATTATGACTATTATACACGTGTTCAGTATCAATAAATACTTGTAACTCAAGAGATTTTACCATTAAATGTGTTTTCAGTGATTTAGCTCACTAAGATTCTTTGTCTTATCTTTGGTATCATAGAGAAGAGACAGTAACATGGGAACAAACCAAATCCCTGGATCTGGTGAATCCCAGGAACACAGAACCACTAAGGTTGGAAAAGACCTCCAAGACCATCAAGTCCAACCTGTGATCCATCCCCACCTTGTCACCCAGCCCAGAGCACTGAGTCCCCTGTCCAGTCTTCCCCTGGACACCAAATTTTATGGCTAATCCATAACTGTAAGGAGTGAGCCTGATTCCAGGTAAGGAGCATTCCCACCTCCTGTAAATTTGCTGAAGATGAATGCAGATATAAAAATCCAGTTGTTAGGTCCCAGGAAAGAGTAAATAAAATATACCATATCCACTCCCTGCTGAGTGACACAGCAAATCCCATGCACAGTAACACAGGACTGTATCCAATCTTCTCACATTTTCCACCCACAATTTATACCAACTAACCTGGCTCCTGAAATGTAATGAAAAACTCATAGGAAAAGCCCAAGGACTGGTCTGGAATAGAATGATTTAAGAAGCAGAAAATAAGAAAGGAAAGGTGAAAAGAAGAACAGCAGAGTGAGTGGCTGTTTCAGAGAGCTGGACATACAGCTCCCAGGCACCCTGCTGGGAGAGCAAGTGGAATTTCACATTTGTGTTCATGGATAGAATAAGTGAGAGAAGTTTTGAACAAGTTTCTGGGCAGATGTCCTTCTGTCTCCCTTACAGACATCAACTGATTTCTGTCCATAGAACTGTATTCTGAGCTATACAATGTAGGGGAATCTAAACACAGTAGTTTCTTGAAATGTGTCAGAGGCAGGAAATGATCTTGGATGAACCTGCTCAGTCTATGGGAAAGTTGTATTCAGTGCCAGCTGCTGAAATTTCATTAATAAAAAACAACTGGAGCAATCAGAACCAATGACACTCAAACCCTTCCTTCAAACTCTGCATTTAAATGAAAGCTGCCCTTAATGTACTTTCTCTTGTACAGGGTCACACATTTTACAGTAGAAAATCTGATTTAAATTACTTTGTTTAAAACAAACCAACAACCCCTCACCTATCCTAAAAACTACATTAATACAATATATTTATTCACAATCATAAGTGGGGACTCTTTGCCATTTTACCAGCTCTTCTTAATATTATTATATTTAAGCCATTAAAAGTGATTTAACATTTTAAATTATGTAAAATTTTAATTAACAATTTTTTTGTAGCAAAAATAATACAAGGTTCATCTGTTGCTAATTTTCCCCCCAAAAGCGGTATTTTTGACATGTTTTATGTGCAACCTGTAAAAACCACAATTGTATTATCTCATTATTGCAAATTATTATCAATTATTATTGTCTCTCATAGCATTTCTTCTTTTTTATTCTAAATAATTCACAGTGGTCACTGCATAAAAAGGTGGAAGAATTCTGCCAACTTGGATTACACCAGCGTTTTGTGCAGAAAAACTGGTTGATGTATTTCAACAAGAAATGCAGCATAAATTACACTTTTATACACTTAACTTTTATATTTCTCTCTCTCCCTCCATATATATATATATATATATATTCTACTGAAATTTCTGTTCTCTGTTCTATCACACATCCAGGCTTTCTGAGTGCATTGGACCTTTGGGATATAACCATGTTCCTTCGGGGGAAAAAAATCCCATGCTGACTATTTATAACATATTATTTGCTATTATATTTTGCCGTGGATTATTGAAATCCAATCAAAAGAAACGTGGGCAATGACACTTTGCTGATTAATTTTTCAAATACTTTTAAACATGTTACAAGTATGAAATTTTCAAAATGTTGAGAAAAGAGGGGAATATACAGGGGAAATACAGGGGAAAACAGGGGATAATTTCTGAACCCTTTGTGGCCCTCTTAATTTTGATTTAGTTACCTATTTATAGATTTTCATGTATTTTAATGATGACAGATGAGCTTAGAAAGACTTATCCAATCCTGTGGTTCCCACTTGGTAACTGCAGGTCTGAGCAACTCTAAATTGTTTCAGAACAAAACAAAGCAGCTGAACTTTAAAACACAGTCAGAGAAAATGTGGAAACACCCTCTAACCACTACAAATTGTTCCCAAAGATAAAGACCTGAATAAATTAGCTGGTTCAGCCATTATGTTGGCTTACATCTGATTCTAATCACTCATTACAGATGATGAAAAAAAGCAAATGTCCTCCCAATAGCATCCCCTCCATCATTCCTGCTGTGTTTCAATCCTGCTTGGGAACACCATCCTGCTGGATGGGTGAAGTAAAGAATTGTCGAAGTTTATTTGAAGAGATGTCATACCAGCTCCCTGAGCATCTGGGAGAACTCACTCACAAAGCAAATTTCATATTTGCACATGTTCAGTAATAAACTCAGACTTGAATTTTAAACTGTACATTTTGGGTTTATGTATTATTTTTACTGTACATGTTTCTTAGGAAAGGCATTTCTGAACTATTTTTACAGTGTCTCACAGTCCCCTCCAACATCATCTTGTTCTTTTTGGCAATTCAACATATTTTATTTATCCTAACCTGCGGCACCGTTCTTTTTATTGTCCACCTTTATACTTTTTTATCAGGTATTCTTACACTTGCCTGACTTTACTCTTTAATCTTCCTACTTCACCTTTGCTCCAGATATTTTACACCTTATAGATGTCTCTTTCCAACACTTTATTTTTCATCTCCATTGGATCATTTTTTTTGGTCATAGTATATTCACTGCTAGATGAAAGACCTTCATTTATCTTTCAACACTTTCCATTTCCTTTCTATGTCTTCCTTACATTGATTTTTCTCACCTTCTACTAAGAGAAGATCAGCAGATACTCCATCAACCTTTCCTTCTATTTTGTCTCCTTTGAGTCCAAATAAACTTAATAGGACTATGGTAATTAAACTTTTGAACTTTATTTTCATTTCTAAGAGGATATGGAGAGTAGCATTTCAGATTGATTTATTTCTAAATCAAAGAGGCAAAGTACAATAAATCTTCATTCTTGTGTAGCAAATTATTTGTATTAATGATGAAAACAAGAATGTTGATAGAATTGAAGACAGAATGAGCCCTGTTTAGGTCTGTGATTTGCAGAGCCATGATGGTCGCTAACAGGTAGGTAAAAGACTCAATAAAAAAAATCTGGAAGACAATTTTAAACAAAAGATTCTGGAAGTTTGGATGAGGTTGTTGGAAGGCTAGTTTGACTTTTCTTTCATTTTAATGTCCTCTGGATTAACCACATGTTAAACTATGGGGGAAAGATGTGTTTTAACAGCCCACAGATATACCAGATTAACTTCAGAGGGAATTTTGCTGTGTGTATTGAAAACCTTGTCTCCATAGACACACAGCTTCCTCTTGTAATCCCAGGATCCTGAAATCCCAGGCTGGGCCAGGCTGGAGGGGCCCCCAGGGGCTCCCCTGGTGCCACCTCCCTGCTCCAGCAGGGCCATCCCAGAGCACAGGGCACAGGGCTGTGCCCACCCAGCTCTGCAATATCCCCAGGGAGGAGCCTGCACAGCCTCTCTGGACAATCTGGGCAGGGCTGGGGCACTGCCCAGGGCAGAAGTTCTGCCTCCTGTGCAGGGAGAGGGAACTCCCTGGGCATCAGTTCCTGCCCGTTCCTCTGGGGCCATTGCTGGGCCCCCCGGAGCAGAGCCCGGGCCCTGCTCTGAGCCCTCCCTGCACACAGGGACACCCAGGGCTGAGGGCCCCTCTCAGCCGGGGCTCCTCTGGAGCTGAGCAGCCCCAGCTCCCTCAGCCTTTCCTGGGCAGGGAGAGGCTCCAGGCCCTTCCTCATCTGCGCGGCCTCCGCCGGCCCCGCTGCAGGAGCTCCCTGTCCCTGCTGTGCTGAGGGGCCAGAGCTGGACACGGCCCTGCAGAGGCGCTGCCAGGGCTGCCCAGAGGGGCACGGGCACTCCCTGACTGCTGCCAATGCTCTTCCCGACGCCCCCAGGGCCCCCTTGGCCTCCTCGGCCCCAGGACGCTCTGCTGGCTCAGGGACAGCTCCTTGTGCCCCAGGGCCCCGCTCCTTCCCCGCAGAGCTGCTCCAGCAGCTCCCCCCAGCCTGGGCTCCTGCTGGGGTTGTTTCTGCCCAGGTGCAGGACCCGCTTTTGCCTTTGTCGAAATTCAGACAGTTCTGCCCTGCCCATCTCTCCAAGCTGTTGAGGCCCCTCTGAAGGGCTGCACAGCCCTTGGGGGATCAGCCGCCCCTCCCAGATTTGTGCCATTAAATGGACTGGGAGCAATGGAACAAGGGAATGCAACTTTCCCCACTGACTCTTGGAAACGAAGAGAGAAACTGCAGCAGCTGAAGCTGTGTGAGTGCAGGTACCTGGAACAAGAATTAAATAAAAGAAACAGTCAGCTGAAATTGGTGTTCACCAGCAAACCAGGGCCAGGAGGAAAACTGAACATGAACTATTAAAAAACCATATGTAAGAAAAGGTGTAAATAATTGCTAATGTTCAGGATTTTTTAAGGAGGCCCCTGGAGGTGTGTTACAACCCCTCACTTATTTGTCTCTTTCTCCTACTGAGGGTAAAGAGAAAAAAGTATCTTGTGGGCAGCACAAGATGACAAAACAAACCAACCCCCCACCCCCATCCAGATTGGACACAGCAAACAAACAAAATGAGGAGAACACACTTTTTTCATCAGGATGGTGTAGAAGATAGAGAAGATATTTGGAGGACAGCATTTATCAAAGAATAAATCATTGTGCATTTCAGCAGATGTTAAAGGTGACAACACACTTAACAGACTGTAGATTGCAAATCTTGATTCATTTTTACTGGTCGTCACCTGTCTGAGTTTATTCCTTTTGTTTTCTGGAGTAGGGATGTTACAGCAGCAGAGTACAAAGCCTTTCTGGTGATAATACTGATCACAGGGAAACAAGTGACACAGAACAGCACAGCAAAATCAGAGGTAGGGAAAAAATCAAGAAGCTTCCTAGAGGATTCCTTAAGCTTTTTGTTTTACAGTATTTTGTTAATTTTGCACCATCACTGAGAATTCATCAATTCCAGTGGAAACAGAAGCATGATCCATAGGGAAATTTAGATACACCTTCAGTAAGACCTCAGGAGTATTGTTCAATTCTGAACCCACAGATGTATTAAAAAGTTAAGCTATGTTGGAAGAGATTATTTACCTTCTACATTAAAGTATTAAGGTTATACATTTCATTTTATCAACATATTATCAGCACCATGTTATCATCATATTATTCAGTCACCCAGTTTGACTTGATCCTTCGGGAAATCTTACTATTCTGTGAGGTTTTCTTTAGTCTAAGGAATTTTCTGTTATCAGCAACATTCACCAAGCCATCCAGCAAATCAATAATAAATATACTGCAGAATGTCAGGCCTGATGTTGTTACCCAGGGCAGCCACTACTAACTGCTTTCCACTCTCAGAAAATTTATCTGCAGTTTCCAGGAAAGTATGCCTTTTCCAGCAGGTCGCCTGCCTGCTATGTCATATTGAGATAACTCAATGCAAGTCACATAATTACATCATGTAACTTTATATCATTTGACATGGCTGAGGCAACCTAACATAAAATATCACAGTATAAAGCATCAGCTGGAAAATTTAAACATTGCTTTTTTTTTTTTTTCCCCCCCAGAAGGAATAGTAGGGGGAAAAAACCCAAACAACACAACAAAGAGTCCATAATATTTATTTTTTCAACCCTAGTCTGTGAAGGGGGTTTAAAAAAGAAGAAAAATATAGCTTGTCTAAAGTATTGATTGTTATATATGTAACTAACACTGAATTGACAGTGTATTCACTAAAACCTGAATCTGAAAGCTTCTTGGGAAATGGGCTGTTGTCCTGACCAGTCAAACCTCAGCAAACTGCCAAGGCTACATTTTAAAAGAGTAGATGTGCACTGCTACATTAGATAAAACCTGTATATGTGCTGCTCTACCTATGTACAAGGTATTCTAATATAAGTGCATTTCCCTATGCCGTTAATTTCCTAAAAGATGAGTTAAAATAGGTTACAGTGCTAAAGAAACTTTGGTAGCTACATTTACTTGCATTACTGTAAAATTAGTTCTTGCATTTTGATGCAAAAAATGTCACATTGCAATTATCTTTATTTTCCTGTCTAAAAAGAGGATGAGAATTACAAGAAAGTTTTTTAAATATTATGGCTCATCCACAGTTCTTCCTACAGTCACTTTGCTTTGAAAAACTGCAACTTCCTCCTTGTGCTAAGCTTTCAGAAGATCAAAAAAAAAAAAAAGAGTCTATTTTCAGTTATTTTCAAAACATTGAATTCAGCATTCAGAGGAGAAACTAATTTAGTGGAGACGAAGAATATTGTGACTGTACAGAGAAAGGTGATATAGAAGTGAAGCTGAGATTGATATGAGCTGAAACAATGAAATGTGACTGCAAAGAGAGTTTATAATAATAACCACACTGAGCTGAAGGTGGGCCAGGAGCTGACATGGACATTCCCACATGGATAGCTGGCTAATGGCATTGACTGCTGGAGTTAGATGCCAAGGCACATTGATATGGGTGATCAGAACTGACAGGGAACACCAGCAGCAGGAGGAGATTCAAGACAAACTACATTTATAAGACAAACTCAGGTATTATATGAAGCTAAGGATAGTAGGGAAAAAAAGGACTAAGAAAAGCTGCTGGAGCTGAAAGCTCTGTCCAAAACTGAAGGACACAGACTGGCCTGTTTGGGTTTTCTTCTCCTGTTTGTTACAGCAACACAAGTAGCTATTTAGTTAGTTTGAAAATAATGCCATAGCTTCTTTTATATCAGTTTGGTTTCACAAAGGATCTGTTAAAATATTATTAGATCTCTTCAGTATTAATTTTCTTGAATACAGACATACATAAATGAAAGGTAACCAAAGGCCTCAGGAAAAGCCTCTGAAGTTTAAATAGAGGTTTCAGACTGGCACTTATGGAAAAGACACTTCATCATCAGGCTGGGGCTGCTCAGCTCCAGAGGGGCCCTCAGCCCTGGGTGTCCCTGTGTGCAGGGAGGGCTCAGAGCAGGGCCCGGGCTCTGCTCCGGGGGGCCCAGCAATGGCCCCAGAGGAACGGGCAGGAACTGATGCCCAGGGAGTTCCCTCTCCCTGCACAGGAGGCAGAACTTCTGCCCTGGGCACTGCCCCAGCCCTGCCCAGATTGTCCAGAGAGGCTGTGCAGGCTCCTCCCTGGGGATATTGCAGAGCTGGGTGGGCACAGCCCTGTGCCCTGTGCTCTGGGATGGCCCTGCTGGAGCAGGGAGGTGGCACCAGGGGAGCCCCTGGGGGCCCCTCCAGCCTGGCCCAGCCTGGGATTTCAGGATCAATGTGCAGTCTGCACCTCTTTGGGATAGTGAGTGGTAGAGGAGGCAACATGACAGGATCAGAAAATCAGTCTGCAGCCACAGGAAGAAATCTGACGGTGTTGTGAAGTTGGTGGATAATAACAATGAACAAAGCTCCAGCAAAACAGGGCCATCAGCTGCTGGCATTCGTGTGCACATTGCCCTGCACTGAGCATAGGTGGAATATGTAATCTTGATTTTTATCCACTTTCAGGGAGCAAAAAGGCAGGTTTAAAAATTGGAGCTTGAATGTAAGAACACAATTTTGTATTTTTCTCTGGGGAAGCAGTCAATTCCCCTTGAGATGCACAAGGAAGTAGAGATCCTGAACTGGCACAGAAAACCAGTCAGACACAGCCAATACCCTTTTTGTACTCTTTGACAGCCAAGACATGCATCTGAACAGTATTTTTATTCCAAGGAAAAGGGATTTTTGGATCTGACAGCTCCTGGCTGTACTGGGAATTAGGACAGTATGTCTCTACATGTGGAATTGGAGTCACTCTGAACAACAACTTGGACATTAATAGTGAATTACTTGTTCCAGCATCTACCTGATGCTTATGCCAGTAGCCATAATTGCTACCTAATTTCTAGGCAGCAAAGATCTATAATGTCCATCCATAGAATCACAGAATCACAGAATGGGTTGGAAAGGATCTTAAGGACCATCTTGTTGCACCTCCTGCCATGGGCAGGGACATCTTCCACTCTCCCAGGCTGCTCCAAGCCCCATCCAACCTGGCCTTGGGCACTGCCAGGGATCCAGGGGCAGCCACAGCTTCTCTGGGCACCCTGTGCCAGGGCCTCCCCACCCTCCCAGGGAACAATTCCTGCCCAATATCCCATCTGACCCTGCCCTCTGGCACTGGGAAGCCATTCCCCCTTGTCCTGTCCCTCCATCCCTTGTCAATGGTCTCTCTCCATCTTCCTTGCAGGCTCCTTCAGGCCCTGCAAGGCCACAGTGAGGTCACCCCAGAGCTTCTCCTCTCCAGGCTGAACAATCCCAGCTCTCCCAGCCTTTCCTCCCAGCAGAGCTGCTCCATCCCTCTGCTCATCCTGGAGCCTCCTCTGGGCTCTCTCCAGCAGCTCCACGTCCTTGCTGTGCTGGGCCCAGGGCTGGGGCAGCTCTGCAGTGGGGCAGAGCAGGGCAGAGGGGCACAATCCCCTTCTTATTCTACTTTTGTTTTATCAGACACCAGTGGAAGCAGCTCCAGCACTTCTTCCCAGTGATATAACCAGAAATTTATATGGTTTCAGAAAATGCCTGAGTAGCAGGTGCAAATGTAAAATATGATAAGAGGTACCCCCTACAATGTGGGACTGTTGCCCTGAGTTTTGCAGTTCTTCGATGTTTTCATTCTTCTGTAACAGTTTCTCACACATTCTCTGTAAACACAGCCATGTTTTCCTAACTGTGTTCTAATGTTTGCATTCCTTTCTCCTGGGCGGAGATATTTGATGGATATTTCCTTTGACCAGTGTGATTGAGGGGCAGCAAGTTCTCCCTCCAACCCACTGTGGTTTCTAGGAGGATATATAAAATAAAGTCCGGGGAGTGCTCCCAGTGCTCCCCAGGGTTTTGGCTCTGTCTCTCCAACGCGTATCTGCGTCTTTCTTTCGTGTCCAAGTGCGACATAGGACTAATTAGAAAAAAAGTCATTATTGGGTGCACAGCTGGGAGAGATTCTTGTCAAATGCAGAAGGGACTGGAGCAGGTTCCAAAATCACTCAAGCTTGGTGAGCTCAATTAGATTCTGAGTTTGAGGTCAAGTGTGGCTGAGCAGTGGGGAAAGGAACTTGCTGCAGGAAAAGAACTGTCAGGCCATCCACAAAAAGTATTTTGGGAGAAATCTGCATGTTCATCTGCATGACTCCACATTATGACTGTCACATACAGGATTCCGTACCAGGTTTTGGGGTTTTATTTCAAATGCCAAAAATGTTGTGGAAAGGAGAATGAGAGATCTTGTAAATGCTAGTAAATATTTCAGCAGAGTTGACACACAGGGGCAGGGTTGGAAGAGTAAAATTATTTAGATTGTTTTCTCTCAGTTTCATTAAAAATTTTTAAAGAAATGCAGAGGTCTACTTCCTCGAATCATTCTGCAAATCTAAATTCAAAATTACTTATTTATTATGAAACAAATACATAGCAAATAATTTTTCAGGGCAAAAGAATGAAAAACCTGTCATTGTAATGCATACTGAAACAGAAGATCTGTGAAAGGGTTTATTTTCAGAAGATAAAATAGTTTTCGTTAATTCACAAAACATTTCACATTGCATTCTCACTTAATAAATGTTAAATTAAAAATAAATAGTTTGTGTTCATAGCTATAATCTATTTCTGAATTAGTTTCCATGCAAGCTGTTACGCTTTGCAAAAAGAAAGCAGAGTTGAAATACTGCAACAACCACAGGTTTAAGTTGGTGTGTTTGCTTATTAATATAGGGAAGCACAGGATGTAGTTAGATGGAACCACTGAAAAAAATGTCTTCTAGACCTTTTCCAGCCTTCCTTTGGTACATTTTCAGCAATTTTTTTCTTAATAATCCAAAAGTTTTATACAGTCAATGCTCACTCCCTTGGCAGGAGGCAACAAGCAAAGCAGGTTCACAGCTGATCCTCACCTCTTTCTCAGAGCATATATTTTTCATTTGTTTTTGGAATAATCCCTTTCATGTAAAGGATATTTCTGTCATGGAAGATCAAACATTAACGTCAAGTACAAGCAAGTTTATTGTGACAAGGTTTTCAAAACTCTGTGATAGGTAGCAAACCTTTAAGGTGCTACAGTGATATCTTGTCTGTACAATTTTTTCCCTTAGTTGTGACAGAAGGAGTGTACAAATGTGTGCTGCAGACTCAATTTTCAAAAGGGTGTTTTTTCCCTTTTTTTTTCCCTGAATGCGGAAACCCTCTTTGTCATTAAAAATGTAAAGGCCTTTCTGTTTTTGTCAGTTGAGGAAGAAAAAGAAAGGAAAGTCTTTTGTGGCAACCTGGTGTAGTAAAGAGTCTCCCAGTTAAGGAACTGCCAAAATACATGAGATTAAAGCAGATGCAACTTGACACAACTTGTCATTAAAAATATATGTGGACAATAGGAGCACACATCAAAACTTTAACAGGTTTGATACATGCAACTTATTTAAAAAATCCCAGAACACTTGTCAAATATTCATTTTATCTTTCTTTTGATTCAAATTGAAAGAGTTTCCTATTGTTTTGGAAAAAAAAATGGGAAAAAAAGAGAAAGGAACAAAACTCGTTTCTAGAAAAAAACTTCAGCAACTTAAGATTTGAGTAATTATGGTGCAATAAGGAAAGAGAAGAGGAAGGAAAAGGAGTTGTGCAAAGAGTCAATAAAGTCCCTGGTACTGGAGGGTTGGAGGGGCCTCCTATTTCTGAATTATACTGAGCTGAATCAGGCACACATTGCACCTAAATCTTTCACTTGCTTAGAAAACACAGAATAATGAAAAGCAAATTTTACCCTGATGAAAAGTGGAAAGAAATGGAGATCACCGAAATTCCAAGGAGCAGAAGACAATGAATTCCTTGGGTTTCAGGGGTGCTCTGGGTCATGCTGCAAACCCATTAGGCACAGACAGGATTGGGGAACCGTCAGCTGAGCCCAGGAGAGCTGAAAATGCCCAGTTTACCACAATTTAGTGACTGGATCTTCTCCTAAGGATCCAGGAAGATGGCTGGGAAAACAGAGCATCGGTGAATATTACACTGAGGCGTTGCATGCTCTGCAACTCATTATTTTAAAGGATAAATTTTGGGCTAAATAACATTGTTTTTATTGTGATACCCCACATTTATACCAAGAATTGCATTCACAAAACACTGTGGTTTCTGGATTTGTCAACTCTCCTAAAGTCATTCTCATTTTTTTTTTTAGTGGCCTTATTGGTGTCTGGTTTTTGAGATCACCTCACGGAAGTCATTGTTGGGGCTACAACACACCATGCTCCTCTGAACAGTGACTATGTTAAAAGTGACACATTTATTTATTTTAAATCAAACTGTTCCCTGTGTGCATTCAGAATCAAAACCAAATACCTCAATGATGACAATATTTCTTATTGACTTTGGCTCCAAGAAAAGGAGCAAAATTCATGAATCAATCAGAGAGACGCCTTCAGGTATCACAAGCAAGAATATCCCAGCTCTAAGATAGCAGAAGGCTACTGGAAATAATCAAAATTGAAGGTCACAATAGGAAAAATCCCATAACTTCTTTATAATGACTCAAAGATCCATTCTTAGTTGGAGAACTCCCAGTCAGTACAGGAAACACAAGAAAGAATTTTAATAGGCTTTTGGATTTTCCTAATGGTGTTCTATATTTGCTAACATAAGATAAACATGATTATCATACAGTGTAACTTTTGTTATCAAGCATTATCAAATTAGTGACTCATTTGTAATGTAAATAAGTATTATTAGTTTTAAATATGAAAGATTTACATAGCTAATGAAATGACTGTGAAAACATTGTCTTAGGGCAGTTAAAAGCTATGTTACATTTAGCAAAACTGTGAACATGAATATTTATTCTTTAACAACAGAAAGAATAACCAACTTCTTATGAATATAAAATAATAGAGCAAATAGTGAAGAACATTTATAATCAATAATCATTCTGGGATTAATTTGTGTGAAACTGCCCTTTTCACCTTCCGTTTCCAGAACATTTTGAACTTAATGGATTAAGTTCACTCCATTAATCAACACCACACTATTTGGCAAAAGGGAGAGTTCATAAAAATGTATGGCAAACAATCTAAGATTTTTTGTAAGGAAGCAGCTTATGTGAAGGAGCAGAAGCTGTAAAATAATTAATTCAAGTCCTAGTCATAAGCTTAAAGCTCCTTTCTAAGAGCCCAGAAAACCTTCAAGGACAGAAGACATTCTTTACCTCACCAGGGTGCACAAGAGATGATGAAGACAATTATTTCCCCAGTATTCTGAAGATATGATGACTAAACACCAGCATCATCACTCACCTTTTTACTCTTTTTAAATTTTTTCCTCTCAGGTCTGCCTCCCAATTTTTGGATTAAAAATGCTTACATTCTTCAGAGCTATTTATGGTGTGTTCATCACATACCAACCTGGTGAAGCACAGCAACACAGAAAAGCAGCTGTTACACCTGAGAAACCAAGGTTTAGGGTGAGCTCACACTTGGTGGGTGTCCTCAGACCTACAGATATTAAAGGTGTGTTGTGTCCTGAGTACTCATAGAGCCAGTTGACCTTCAGAAAAAATACACTGACCCACTTGGCCAAAATTCTGTGAAATTTGACTTCTAATTAATTATCAAAAATTAACACTGAGTAATTAAGACTCAATGCAAGCATAGGCTTTTATGGTTTGTGTAAGTAGCAACAATTTTTACATTCAAAATACATTTTACATTCAAAATATGATTTGACAGCGATGGACAAACTCTTCCTATTTTCCCATTTATTTTTGCACATTAATTTCTTTGCAATGCCACATGCCAGATACTGTTCATAAAAATGGGATATACTCCAACATCTTGGCTTATTAATTACAAACTTGCACTGATTGGAAGGCAGCATTCTTATCTCTGAATTATTCTTTTTTCCTTATTTTCTCCGCTTCCAGTATATCTGAACTGAAATACTTGAAATATCTCTCTATGTTCAAAGCTAGTTTACATTATTCCTATTTTTTACAAACACTTCCAGTTTCATGGATTTTGAGCTAATATGGAAGTGGTTTGTATAAAGAAAGCCCAAGAAAACCTCACAAAGCTCATAGGAACCTTTTTTTTTGCAATGATCGAGCCAGTGATATTCAGCTGCCAAACTTTAATTAATTAAATGAAAGTCAGGCACTCAGCAGTTTTGGGAATCTGAACTACTGTGCTGCTTCTCCCTTATCTTTTGAATTCAAGATAAACACCATCCATTCTTTCAGACTGCAGGGCACAGTTTGTTCACATCTCCAAAGTATCTTGAATTCATTAGGTGGGAAGAGAGAAGTGCAATTTTAATGCCCAGAATGCTCTCACATGGGAGGGAGCAGTGCCAGCCTGGTCAGATGTGCCCAAATCCCTCACGTGGTGAGAGGGGAGACAGAGCTCCAAGTGATTCCCCTGCCAGAGCAGCTCCCAGCGCCCTAAATAAACAATCAGAAACAGTGCCAGGTGCCTCTGGCCACACATTTGGTGATGTAAATGCTGATTTAGGAGAAATGGAAGTGTAACCATTGCCTGACTGTGCTGATAATCCATCAGCCACGGGCAGATGACAGTGAGAGCCTTTGGACCAGCAAGAAGGTCATTTTGAGCCACATCTTAAGCACTGTCAGAAAGAAATGGTCTTTTTTCTTGCCTTCTCCCTTGCCAATCACATGAACCATCAAGTCCTCTGGCATTTTAGAATTAGCAAGTGCAGTGCAGAGTTATGAAAACACATTATTCCCCCAGTTTCATTTTACATGGGCTAATTAGAATTATTTGACCCCAAAACTGTATGGGTTTTGCGCAGATAATGGACTTCAATTAAGAGAAAATTGTTAGAAATACTGCACAAAGTGAATTCATTAGCAAAACAATTTTCTGCAATCAGTTCTGTAGGTATTTTGATGACACAGAAATCAATTCAATCATGGTGCTCCAAGGCCAATGTCAATCTGGCAGAGAGTGGGTTTAGATGGGATATTGGGCAGGAATTGTTCCCTGGGAGGGTGGGGAGGCCCTGGCACAGGGTGCCCAGAGAAGCTGTGGCTGCCTCTGGATCCCTGGCAGTGCCCAAGGCCAGGTTGGATGGGGCTTGGAGCAGCCTGGGACAGTGGGAGGTGTCCCTGCCCATGGCAGGGGTGGCACTGGAGGGGCTTTGAGGTCCCTTCCAACCCAAACCAGTCTGTGATTCTACAAAGTTCATTTTAGACAGACACTGTGGACTGCACCTTCTCCTACTCTGATCCGTAAGGGTTTTGCCCTCTTGCTCCATGAGAGGAGCACCAGAATTCTTCAGAGACCCTCCTGCTGCCACACTGTGAACAGACCAACCCACTTAGACACAGTGAGAAACAATTTTATACCAGGTTAAAACTTTTCAAGGCACTGAGATCCATAGCTGAGATAATTTCATGTCTGCATAACGTCTGCTGAAAGTAGAGCAAGTTGGCCAGATATTTAAAGTCTCTTCCAGTAGTTAACATTAGTGGCAAATTTAATGTCTTTAAGTAGAGATCTCTCTTTCCAGGGCACAAGGGAGCTTCAATCCTCGGTTCATAGCTCCCCATTGGGGGTGTGATGGTGCTGGGCTTGGGGGTGGCACATCCACTGTCTCCGTGGTGTACAAGGCTTATAACTCACAAATAATTACATTTTTTGTTGGGGTCTGACTCCAGGAGTCCCAATACAAACAGCTTTGCACCATCAGCTCAGAAACTCTCTATAATTAACTAAGAGTTCTAAAATTCCTGACAGATATTAACATAGGCTTTATATTTCATTTATTTCTATTTATTTAATATATTTCTATAAATAAACCATCTTGATTTTTAATATGTTTTACTGTTTGTCCAATTCCTGTTTCAGGACATGTCAAGCACAATGTAGAAGGGTGGACACTCATTGCTACAATACTTGGAACATTAATATCTGGGCTGATGACTGTAATGGTGGTACCATCTGTCTGCAAGTTCTAAAGGAGGGAGAGGAAAAGAAACAAAGAATAAAAAAGAAGGAGAAAAAAAAAAAGAGACAGTGTTTCAAAATAATTTGGTGTCATGACTTGTGTCATGTATCCATAAGGTTACACAATGAATTGAGGGTAATGATAACACACTGGAAAATGAAGTGTTCCTCCTGAATGAGCCAGAGACTGAAAATATTTATGCACAATCAGCAGCTATCCTTTACCTTCCTCATAAATATCAGAATTACTACAAGATCTTCCCTACACTAAAAATATAGCAAACCACTTCTGTTACAAGCCCCAAAAATCTGAGCAATAGAGCTGAAACTTTCAATAGAAGAGAAGCAGAAAGATAAATGGAAACATAAAAGAATATAGATCTGTGCTGCACCTGTTTGACCTTAAGGCATAACTCCTGCTCCTTCAGGGGAGAGTAGATAGCAGCACAAAAATAAAAAGTAAAAGCTGCCTGACTTTAAGCTCACCTTAAGAAGACTCTCTCTCTCTCTCTCTGGCAAAGTTCCTTTTTTGCATATTATAATATGTGAGACAATAGCAGTTGGATTTATCTGTGTATTTTTAACTCAGACGTAAAATTTTGCTTCAGGCTGAAACTTGGCATACCAGATCTCAGCCCAACAGCAACTTTAAAATAACCCAGAAGGTGAAGGGAGGCTGAATTCTTAACCTTCAAGACGGCAGAGCAGCAGCATATTTAAAGTAATACAGAATAGAAAAAAACCCCAGTTTTCTTCATGAGACCTACAGCATATCCCTTCAAGTATGAACAGAAGCAGGGCACAACATTTGTGAAGACAATATATATTATTTCTTACAGTTTAGATGCAGTTTTCATTATTACCAATATCTATTGGCACAGAGGGGGTGTTAAAAGGTGAATTGAAATGGAGTGCCCATCCCTGGAGGTGTCCAAGGAATGCCGGGACGTGGCACTCAGTGCTCTAGGCTGGGGACAAGGTGGGGATCAAAGGTTGGATTTATGGGAAGCCAAGGCTGAGAATGAAAATAATCAGACATTCCAGTCATAGACATTGTTGGCTGATGGAACATTGCACTCTCTAAAATGGTTGAATACTCAGTTCAGCAGGGGTCCAAGTGCTCAAAAGCTGAGCAGAATGCAGTAGTAGACTATGAAAAAGTTGTTTAAAAAAGATGAAAAACCTTCTGAAGATTTATGCCATGAGCACTGTTTTCTATTTCTTAGTTTCATTCTGAGAACATTATGAACTACTATATTAAAATTTTAGACTCTTACTGAGATGGATTTATCAGGGTTGATCAATCAACCTTGCTGGACAATGCCTTTTGGAAAATGGGAGATTTTCTAGCAAGGGATCTTTATGGGTGTGTTCACATAAAAGAATGTCAGCATAAACTGACAAACACTCTTATTTACTGAACAATCACTCTGCTGTAATGTTGACTAAAAATACCTAGGAAAAAAACTGGGCAAAACAAGAGGTTCTGTGTAGGAGGAGAGAAAAATGGAAAACTGTAGGTGTGATTTGTTCAATATAAAATTTGTTCCATTTCCCACCTATGAAATGCAAGGAGAGCTGAGGCATGAACAGCCTGGAGCAATGCAGTTCATCTTTGGGGGGGCATACAGAGCCTATTCCATGTGGCTGTAAACTGGGAATATTGAACCGGTCCTGCTGGGAATATTGTTTCCCACAGGCAGGCACCTGAACCTGTCCAAGTTCACAAGGTGTACAGCTCCCAGTGCTGCAGCAAAATGGGATCAGTACAGGGACAGCCAAGGTGTTTGGACACTCACCTGGAAGAGAAAACAAGCTTGGGATTGATGGGAGCAGTGTAAACCCCACGGTTTTGGCCCCATTGCACACTCATATGCCACCATCCGAGACAGGAAACCTCTCACACCACTGTCATCTTTCCATAAAAAACTCCTGAATCACTCCCCATCTCAGCTTTTCATATATGCCATCCTCAATCATATATGGAGATGAAGTAAACTTGTGAATTAATACATACATATATTTTGCATGCATTTAAATAAAATAGATACAGTTTTAAGGTTTATAATGCTTTTTTTCTGGGAGAATTCCAGAACAGTTTTTAATCATTTAAATAAAAAGCTGGAAAGCATATGCATACTGCATGTTTTGTAACATGTTTTGGATAAAGGAAAGGCAAAATAAAAATGTAACTCTGCATTATGGAGGAAAGTGGAACTTAATTATACAGCTCTATCAATAAATTTCCGAACTGTATTTAGTATTCTGGGTTTTAAAAATGGAGAAAAAAAATACATTTCAAGGAACAAGGAAAAGTAAAGGAATACAATAGAAGATGAAAACCAAATAAATATCTGAGAAATCCAGACAGCATTTTCATGGTAGAACTCTACCATACTCATTCTATCATACTCAGAAACTTGATTACATAAACCTAATCAATCTAAAGTTCTGTCATCCAGTAAACAGAAATACTCACATCACTGCTTTGGTCTTAAATTGGTTGTAACTTTTGAAGTTCTGTATCTCTTGCTGAAATGTGTTAACCAGGTCCCAGGTCAGTCATAGGACTGAGACCCTATAGCCAGTTTTGATAGCTTTGGAGCCTAACAGTGGGATTTACAGACCATTCCTTACCACAGGAATATTTGCAGGACCATAGGCTGCAGGATTTCACCAGTAAGGGTTCAGGGTGCCCCGTTGTGCCCCATCTCCCCACACTGCAGGTTATTGTCATCTCAGCAGGGGATGACAATATTCCCTGGGGAGGGGCTCCCCTGGTGCCACCTCCCTGCTCCAGCAGGGCCATCCCAGAGCACAGGGCACAGGGCTGTGCCCACCCAGCTCTGCAATATCCCCAGGGAGGAGCCTGCACAGCCTCTCTGGACAATCTGGGCAGGGCTGGGGCACTGCCCAGGGCAGAAGTTCTGCCTCCTGTGCAGGGAGAGGGAACTCCCTGGGCATCAGTTCCTGCCCGTTCCTCTGGGGCCATTGCTGGGCCCCCCGGAGCAGAGCCCGGGCCCTGCTCTGAGCCCTCCCTGCACACAGGGACACCCAGGGCTGAGGGCCCCTCTCAGCCGGGGCTCCTCTGGAGCTGAGCAGCCCCAGCTCCCTCAGCCTTTCCTGGGCAGGGAGAGGCTCCAGGCCCTTCCTCATCTGCGCGGCCTCCGCCGGCCCCGCTGCAGGAGCTCCCTGTCCCTGCTGTGCTGAGGGGCCAGAGCTGGACACGGCCCCGCCGAGGCGCTGCCCGGGCTGCCCAGAGGGGCACGGGCACTCCCTGACTGCTGCCAGTGCTCTGGGAAGTCTGGGAAGCTGATCTCTTTTAAAATTAATCCAGCAAAATGGGTGATGAGTTTTGCAGTAGGGCCTTGAACCAGCCCAACAGCAAAGGTTCCCAGCATGGTTCAAGGGAGAGAAAAAACAAACAGGATGACAGGACCAACCAGAGGATTGGACCATGGCAACCCTGAGTTAGATTTCTTAAACTTCCTCGGAACCCACCTCACACACCACATTCAATAAGCAGGTTCAGCTCTCTGCCTCATGCACAAACACTATTGAATTCTGCTAAAACACAATGACCAGTTCTTATTAAAAATGTGAGGCAGAGAAGGATGAGGAGGAAATTAAAGATGCACATTCACAAGGGACAGGGAATAGATTAACACATTTACATTTCTTGACTTTTTAATCAGGTAAACAAATTTTCTCTCAAAGTCTATATGAAATGGTGTCAATACTCATGCAAATACTTTTATTTACAATATCATTGTGTATTCTTGCACTATTGTGTGATTATACACTTGTATTTATCCTAAATAAAATTTAAGAATTTTCTTCTTATTTCAGTATTAGGATGCTTGGAGAACGTAACAGAATTTTAAATTATTATTTATTTTATTAAATTGGATATCCAAGCTAATAAATTCCAGGTCAGTTTTGTTCAATATCACATAGGAATGAGTCATCTCTTACAATTTTGTGCATGTTTTGTTATAACTGTCCATCAAATTTCCAGATACCAAAAAATGTCCTTTAGGATTTCTCATTTGTTCTTAATTTTGTCTCTGCAAGATTTTTGTCGTTAATGTCCCTCCCAACCCAAACCATTCTATGACTCTATGAAGTCCCACTAAAATACTTTAAAAGACAGTGAGATAAAATCAACTCTAAAAAGGAAAATGCTACAAGGAGTCCCTTCAGTTCTACAACACAACTTCAAAATTTGAGAAGTGACTTTTACATGCTTTGATATATGTGGTTTAGGCCTAGATCCATATGGTCCCTCCCACAGGTAAAGAACTGTGGTAATTAAAACAAACAAAGGAACAAAAAACCAACCCTCTTGTTTCACTGCAATCACACAGATTTAATTTGGCAAAGTTCTGTTAAGGGACAAGTTTACTCAGTGCTCTACATTATGAAACATACACAGTAAACCAAAAACTAATAGAATTTTATAAGCCTTGAACACATAAAGTGTACTTTGTTTTTGCCTAAAGCATCATACATTTACCATCTTGGAGGAAAAGACATGATCAATAACTACCTGTAAGCACTCCAAAAGGAGCTTTGTGTAGTGCAGCAGGAAGCTGAGGGGAAGATCAATGGGCAGACATCAATGTGCCTGGAAGCAGAACTCATTTAAAGGGTCAAGAAGCACCAGCAGCAGCCAGAGGATACTCTCAAGCTCCATCAGGAACCCCACGTCACAAACCTGAAAACACCTTCCTGGGACGTGAGAGCAGTGGCAAATACCTGAGGTGAGCCATCCTGCTCTTGCCAGAGGGATAAACTGTCATAAATTACTCAACACCGACTGCAGGGGAAAACAGGGAGTTGCTGCCAAGCAGCTGATGTGGAATGAGATCTCTCCCCAGTTCACCCCTGGAATTCACATTGTGCAAAGCCACAGAACAGACCCAGCACCTTGCACAGCTATCTGCAAGATGAATTCATTTCCCTAAATCTTATAACAGCCAATGAGAAAATCAGACTTTGTTACATGACTACAAGGTGAAAATGAAGGATGGACTTCCTGTGAGTGGAAAAGGTTGTCTTCTTCCTTGCTTCTGTGGTTTCTCAGCCACAGACCTTTTTAAAGGAAAATGAGCATGTTCCTTTTCATAATACATTAAATAATAAACTGATACATAATGCATTACATAAGAAAACCACATTAATAATAAACAATCAAACAAAACCAATGGCATCCAATCTGGCCATTGGCATCCTGGTCAGGGCAGTGCCCGTCCCTGGGCTGGCCCTGCTGAGGAACCTCCAGGGCTGGGTCCAGTTCTGGGCCCTCCCGGCCAGAGAGACCCTGAGGGGCTGGAGGTGTCCAGGGCAGGGAACGGGGCTGGGAAGGGGCTGGAGCCCCAGGAGGGGCTGAGGGAGTTGGGGGGGCTCAGCCTGGAGCAAAGGAGGCTCAGGGGGCCCTGCTGGCTCTGCACAGCTCCTGCCGGGAGGGGCAGCCAGGGGGGTCGGGCTCTGCTCCCAGGGAACAGGGACAGGAGCAGAGGGAACGGCCTCCGGCTGGGCCAGGGCAGGCTCAGCTTGGACAGCAGCAGGAATTTCTCCATGGAAAGGGTGCCCAGGCACTGGCAGGGGCTGCCCAGGGAGCTTTGGAGTGCCCATCCCTGGAGGTGCCCAAGGAAGGCCTGGCCGTGGCACTCAGGGCTCTGGGCTGGAGACAGGGTGGGAATGGGCACAGCTTGGGCTCCATGGGCTGGGAGGGCTTTTCCAACCTCAGTGGTTCTGGGATTCTGTGAAAACTGAAACACTGCTGTCCATTGCAAATCCATCTGACCTTCTCACCATTGCTCTTAAAATGAGGAGCAATCCCACTGACCTCCACAGAAGGACATCAAGACTGGTCAAAATAAGCACGTTTAGCAAATCCCCGTGCAGTTTGGCTCCATCAGACACTGGAAAAGCATGGATGCTCTTTATCTTTCATGGGGGTTGTATCCATTTACCCCGTTAGCTGAACATAAACCTCATAGCACAGGAACTGAAAAAAAAACTGAACCAGCAAACTGCAGATTAGGGAATTTGCTGTTATTTTGGCATCTCTATCTGGGTAGTAACAGTCCTTGTTTTCCCCCCAGCCGACAAGTAAAACATAGAAATCCATATTCTAATTTCTTTCATGTCAGTAATGATTAAGGAGCATGTTAGAAGTACAACAGGTTTATAGGGACTAACTGGCTCAAAATATGTCCCTGAAAAAGTGACTTAAACAACTGGGTGTTACTTTTATCAACAGATTTACTGCTGCAAGTCCTTAAAAAATTCTGGATTATATAAATGACAATTAGTGCTGGGAAATTACTGAAATTATAAATAAAAAGCAGCAGAAATTGCTGTAATCCTCCCATATTCCACTCCTTGCATCAAAACACTCAACAAATTGGTACCTGGCAATTTCTGTGTTGCTTGTATTGCAATTAATAAGCAACTTCAAAATATTTAAAATGATTGGTTTCATTAATAAAGGTAAAGCTATTACAAGTAACAACACACTTTGCATTAAAATTTTGGTTGCATTTCTCTTTAGAAAACACAGAAGAAACTTTCTTTACAGATCTATACTGGTTTTTTCCTAGGTATATCATACCTACTCATGTGTCCACTATTTCTGATGTCCTTACATTAATTTGCCTGGCATAAATAACAGATTTAGAAGTTCAAAGATCCTCAGATCTCACTTTTTAGAAAATTACCATCACAGTTGCCACCCTTCATTTCTCAGGTAATTAAGCAGATTTAAAGCAAGTTACCTGACAATATCAGCCCCTCTCATTTTCTCTCAACTAAACATGCATGTGCCTGAACAACCATTTATCACAACCCCTTTTGCTGCCTCTTCTTGCACATCCTCACTCCCATGGGGCTGGCTGAGCTACAGAGGCTGCTGAGCACAGAAAATGAAGTTCAGGCTTCCATAAATCAGAAGGGTCAGAGGCACAGCCCAGTGTGCTGAGGGCTGGGCCATGACGTGTGAGAACAGAGACGTGGAATAGGTTTATTGAAGCTAAAAAATCACCTATAAAGTGCTTACATGTCTCTAATATTTCTGTTTTTATTCTAATTACATCAAAAGTACTGCAAATTGAATGGAAAAAAAGCCCAGACCCAAACTACTGCTGGCCTCAATGCTGACTGAGCTAAAAAAATTAGAGGCTTTCAAAAATCAGTATAAAATGACTTTCACAGGCCCTGGTTTTTGTGACAGTCTGAGGAGACCTTTAAGTGAATACAAGAGCCTCCAGCAATCAGCCAGGGGCTGTGGGGTCAGATGAAGGAATTTTGAACCCAGTGTTCAGTGATTTCTTGTTCAGGATGTCAATTAAAGGTCCTGAATTTCCCTAGCTATCCCCTGCACTCCCCAAACCCCAAAATACAATGCCTCTTGGTTTCATCTTACTCTTAATTAGCCTGATTGTATCCATGGTATTTCAGATTATCTGGTGTGAATATTACTCTCGTTGTTTATCAGTTTCTCTTGCAGATAAAAAGAAATTTCAAAACTGACACTTGGGGAATAAAAACATTTTCTGGCCCATTTTCTTCAGTTTCAACATTATGAACACACATATCCTCAACAATGACTTACAACATAACAAGTGCAATCCAACATCAAGGCACATCTTGTAGTTGAAGTTTTTTTGTGGGTTTACAAGAAGGAACACAATCCAGAAAATTTTGTAATCATGAAAATCAGCCTTCAGAAAAGAATTTTGATTACAATATCAAAGACCCACATAAATCTCAGTAGCTGCTTCAATTCAAAACACTCCAACTAAAAAGAGAAATTAATTGTTTTAGAGGAGCATTACAAATAAGATAAATGAATGGTCATTTCCATGTTTTTCCCAGACTTTAATCAGTTATCTTAGGATAAGTAATCTAGTAGACAGAGTAAAGAAGAAAAAAATAATCTTCTCTCTCATTATGAATAAGTGAATTGAGAGGCAGAGGAAACATTATTATGATATTTAAATTATGTGCCTGTAGGAGCTGATTCTACTCCAATTATTGGTACGTGCTTAAAAGCAAAAACAACTGGTTTCAGCAGGAATCAGAAATACCTACTGCTGGAAGTATGAAGACTTTCCTCAAGAGACCAATATCCTTATGTTAGGAATTATTTAAATTAAGGAAAGATATATGTGAGCCCTCCTAAAAGCTACACTTATCATTTGGAATCCCAGAGCAAAATATCCCTTAAGGAGGAGACACCTAAAGCAGACAAGTTACAGCTCATGGAGCTCCAGCAAAGTCATGTCTACAAGATTTCCTGAATAATTGAAGAGACAGATATGAAATTAAAAGTATTTGAAGGGACTTTTTAACGTCTAATCAATTCTATATATTTTAACTGAATTTATACTGTTTGCCAAGTCTGTCACTTTTTGGAATAACAGGGTTTTTCTATATAATGCAGCAATTTAAGTTATAAATGTCTATATCAGCATGAAGACAACGTGTTGCTGCATATGTATTGAAAGGAAGTCTGTGTGATCCAGGAGGAAGAGCAAAATGGGATGGCATGTGGTGCCTTCAGGGGAGGAGTGGCTGGAGGAGACTGTGGAAGAGATGAAAAAAGGGAAGAAAGCTACAACACTCAGTGGTGGGGCAGTGAAGGTGAATCAGAGGCTTTTGTGTAACATTCTGGCCAAAAATAAGTCTGTGTGGAAAAAGAAGCACCCCTGTCTTTAGTGAAATAGTTCAGATTGAATCTTCAGAAAAGAATCCCAAAGGCTGCTTATACCAACAATGAATTTCTGAATGCCTGGATGGGCAGAAGATGCTTTGTATTCCCACAGTAGGTGAAAAAAGGGAATGTAAAATCCACATTCACTTATTACCAACAATAGAAAGAATCCTGAGAGCATCTTTCATATTTACATGAACCTTACTATGCTCATTCATAAGGAATAGTTCCCCTCCCAATATCATCAATGTACTCTCTATAAACCTCTGAGGAAAATGGTTTATGAGCAACAGAAAAATAAACAGGATTTGAAAGATGTGACATTCAAAAGAAAAAAAAAAAAGAGAGAAGTGACAAGATTAATGGACTATACAGGATGATAAATTTCAGAGAATAATCCTCTAATGTCAGGATAAAGTCAAAATAACCCAATAAATCCTTTTCCAGCTATGATATATTAGTAGAAAAGTATTTATTTAAAAAAAAATATATTGTTCAAAATGTTCTCAATGTGGCAGAAGAAGACTCATCCTACAGGACCTCAACAAGGAGCTTCATATAAGTAGCTGGAGAAGCAGTCAGACTTCTGATTAATTCTGCTGAACTGGCACACTTTCTAAACTAAGGATGGTTATCTACCTTATAGAACAGAGAGGTGGCTGGATCCTATAAGTATTGGGGGAAAAAAAAGGACATAAAATGTCTAATCTATAGAAAATTTCAAGGTAAACAATTCAAAACTACATTTAAGATCTATATGTTTTTCTTACATGTGAAGGACAAGAACAAAATATTTTAACAGCACTGTAGTCTATACCATCAAAGACTGATACTTTTTAGAATGACTGCTTTAAATATTGTGAAATAAAGTTAGGATTCTAATAAAAGGTCCATGGTCAGAAAAGAAAGCAAAGAGATTTGATGGCTACATAAAAGCTGCACATTTGAGGAGAGGAAACTGAAGCACAAAATATTTACCAAAAAAATGCACTAACTTTACAGTAAATGTTATTCAAAGCTTGTCTTCCAGCTGGAATGCTGACAGAATTATATCAGAGAACATTATGGCCCTGCAAATTTCATTATTGGAAATCTCTTTGCAATAATTCTTTGCAATATTTTTTTAACAGCTTAGCCCCCACATCAGCACAATCTCTGAGAAAATGTATATGGGACGTCTAATATTACAATGTCTTAGAAATATGAGCTTGCTGGACAAATATGTACTTTTGGATAAACAGCACCTGACCTTACAGCAGCCATTCTTCTAAATGTTACAGCCCTACTAATAGTTTCAATTAAATAAAAATTAAAGCTGAGAAAATATCACAAAAGGGTAATCTAATATTTGATCATTAATGTGCTTATGTAAAATGATATTTACAACAGCATTTGGAGATCCAGGCAATTTTCTTGGAAAAAAAAAAAAAACCCAGCTTTAATAACTTCTCATACACTGCACTTTTGTGTCTTGCACATTATCCCCAGAAACACTGGAAGGTTCATCCAAGACCAGTTCCTCAGGCTTGAAGATGAAATTTTCTTAGAGAAAGTATTTATGAGGGCATGAAGTGACAGGATAAGGGGGAATGGCTTCAAAGTGAGACAGAATAGGGTCAGATGGGATATTGGGCAGGAATTGTTCCCTGGGAGGGTGGGGAGGCCCTGGCACAGGGTGCCCAGAGAAGCTGTGGCTGCCCCTGGATCCCTGGCAGTGCCCAAGGCCGGGCTGGACGGGGCTGGGAGCACCTGGGACAGTGGAAGGTGTCCCTGCCCATGGCTGGGGTGGAATGGGATGAACTTTAGGTCCTCCCAACCCAAACCATTCCATGATTCTCTAGGAACAACCCTTCATCCTTAGGTCAAACTGAAGGTTTCTATTGCTGCCTTATGCTGGACAGAACCTAACGTAGGGGAGGATCTTAATGTACGAAAAGATCTTGGCATTAGTGAAACAAGTGGTTTCAAGGATTTGTAAGGGGTCTATTATTTATTTTTGCTCACAAAAAGATTGCTCAGCCTTGTTACCCTTTCCCCAGTACTGAGGTGAGCAATTCTCACAACCTCTGAAAACCTGCAGAACTAGAAACTGCTGATCCCTGTGTTCATGGCAACTGGGGATAACTTCCATGGGTTAACTGTGCATCTTCCAGCTACTGCCCTTCAGGATATCTGTGCTAAAAAGATAAAAAAATCTTTTTCGATCTTTCTATCCAGGGAAAACTGGATAGAAAACAGGTAAAGCTGATTACCCCATACACAGAGCTGGTGCTGCTTTGCCCATCTCTGCTCTCCTGCGTGGACCAAGGGATGGACCTCAGGGACAGAGGTGACCCCTGGGACGCAGCTGCCTGGAGGCCTGGGAGAAGCAAAGTGCAAGAAGAGATACTTAAACAACGACAGAAATTTCTAGAGAACTGCTGTACTTACATGAACTCTGTATTCCCCCTCATCAAATGTAACCAAAACTTTTTGAAGTTTGGGGCTACATCTGCCTCATAAGAAAAGCATCTTCTAAAACTCAACTATATTATTTTTATTATGCATTCTAAAGAATTTTCTTTTAATTATAGATACAGCCCAGTTTCTCAGAGGAGAATATTTTTACTTCAAAATTTTCTAGAAAATACAAATCAAACATTATTACAATTTTTAATTTTTTTTAAATAAGCCACTGTCCCACTGACATCCACCTAAATTTCAGAGAGGGCAACCTTGATCTCTTTTCATACTAAAGACAATGATAAACCAACATCTATTTAATGTTTGTATCTCATGGAGTTTCTGTTGCTTATAATAAACTCAGCAGAGTTTCTCCCTATATTACATTAATTGGTGGGCAGCCAGATGTTTTGTTCTGCTGGAAAACAGCACATGCTGGCAACATGGATATTTGTTTTAGAAATCAACATTCCAATGAGAAAGAAAGGAGCTAATTAGACAGCAAGATATTAATTACTAACATCCAACTGAGAAGGCAGAGGTTTCCTCACTGCCAATATATTGATGTTACGACAGAGAATTGCAGTTTCTTTCTGGAGCTTTCATTAACTAAATAAAGTGATCATTTAATATTGTCTTCTTTTTTGTAAATAGCAATGAAGCTTAGATAAAATCAGAATGACTAAGTACATTAATATTTCCTTGTTTTTCACACAGCACTGTCATTTACATCAAGAGCACACACTGTGTTACTAAAGATTTCCTCCACGAAATTCTCTGCACTTTCTGAAATTAATTTTCATACAACATGATGGAATGAATTTTCAGAGTTGGCCACTTGCCAATTAAGCTTTAAATAAAAAGTGTATGATTTCTTCCAGACCTTCAATATCTGTTACAGTGGGATACAAGATGGCATTTCTGGAAACACTGTCCAGACTCCAGGCAGGATTCTGAAACTGAAGGTTTTCCTAAAACCAAATTCTTCTCCATTTGCCAAGAAAGCAAGGTTTATTCATGGCGCCTGGACTTTAAATGTTTGTATTCCAACAGAGATGAAGATGTGATATCTTCAGGAGATAGAAAGCTGTGAATAATTTATGTTTGCTACAGTGGGAGGTTTTGTGACTCAGGGTACCATCTTCTCTTATGTTGAAGTGACTGGGAACTTCNAAGAGACAAAGTTGTAAATAATTTTTGTTTGCTACATATGTTGAAGTGACTGGGAACTTCTCCTTTCTAGGCTGTGGTAAACTTTGTGTCCTCTCTCATTCCACACTGCCTCTGGAAGCAGGAACTCGGGAAGCTGAGACCCTGCAACGAGGTGCTGCCTCCCAGTCAGCACAATGCAGCACAAAGTCATCTCAATAAAGCTTCAGCATCCTCAGTGGGTCAACTTTGTTTCTAAAAACTTTTTTGAGGGTGGGAAGAGATGGCAAATGCTCTCTTGTGGCATTGCAGCTGCATATATTATAAATCCTTTTGCTTTATGGAGTTTATTAAATTTTCAGCTGCTTGTGAAACTTCATGGAGCTTCATGCCTCTCAATGCAGTTGTAAGTAAACCTATCTTTAGAAAAACTTGGAATATAATGCTATTCCTTATGTATTGAAACTCCATCTATTCCTTGGCACAGTCACGCTCCTGGGGCTCTGTAAAATGTTAACAACTGTGAGAGCTTTCAGTGTGTCTGGCATTGCCACCTGAGCTTCACAGACCACTCCCAGAAAACCACTGCAGTGAGAGATCTTGGATTTTATCCTTATGTTATATCCTTCCAGGAGCTGAAGGAGCCTGCAGAAAAGATGGAGAGAGACCATTGACAAGGGATGGAGGGACAGGACAAGGGGGAATGGCTCACAGTGCCAGAGGGCAGGGTCAGATGGGATATTGGGCAGGAATTGTTCCCTGGGAGGGTGGGGAGGCCCTGGCACAGGGTGCCCAGAGAAGCTGTGGCTGCCCCTGGATCCCTGGCAGTGCCCAAGGCCAGGTTGGATGGGGCTTGGAGCAGCCTGGGACAGTGGGAGGGGTCCTTCCAAACCAAACTATTCTATGATTCCATGATTCTCATTTCCGTACATAAAAAGCTGAAAAGTAGACAGAATCACTAAGACACTGAATTGCTTAAGCTTACCAGTCATTCATTCATTCATTCATTCATTCCACATAATCCTGAAACTGCTTTGCTTCCTTTCATTTCCTGTGTTCTTCACTCATTCACTTCCATGGTTTAGTCCATAAAAGTGACCAAAGCATTTAACATTTGGCTTTAACTATTAAGCTGTGGGATTCCTAATGTAGCTCTGACATGCAGAATAATTCCTCTGCCCCCACACCATTCATGCAAGCAATTCTCAGTGCTAATAATCAATAAATTCCCTTGAAAATAGTTGGCACTATTTGATCCTCTGAAAGTCAGTGGTACAACACTAACCCTGGTCAGAAGGACTTTAAGTTGCTTTGAACAGACAACAGTTATTAAATAGGGTTGCAATAGCAAAACTTGATTACAAATATATAAAAATTAATTTTGATAATTTGTTTTTTTATTTATTTTTTCTTTTACCTTTTCTTATTACCTGCACCTTTCTCCAATTTTCCAAATTTCTATTCAAATTGCCTAATATTTCCATCACACCCCCATCTTCTGCTTTATATTCTGTTTTCTTTTATACTTCTGAATTTCTTATTCTTTTTGATGGTGATTCTCTTTGATTAGTTTGAGAAATGAAGGCCCCACCACGACGCTGTTGCTTTACATAACATACCTGCAGTTTACTGCCATAAGATACATTTCCTATAAAAAATTCCTTCTGAGAAGATCCTAATGCTTCTTTCCCATGTAGCAGTTTAATATGAAATATTTTTCTGAGATTAATTTTATGCATCATTTAGATGAGCTAAATCCCAAGCAAGACAGCCTTTAGCTTAATTATTCTAAATAATTCCATAACTTTTATGTAACATAATAAATGTGGACTTTATTTGCTTCTGGGGAAATAGTTAAATTTTGCATGCATTCATAACTAACCAAAGTGCAAAGTAATTAAAGCTTTTCAGTGCTTTCTGATAAGCATTACCATGACATAGCAATTAAGCCCTCAAAATATCACAAAGAAGATGCATGAAATTATAGTCTTTTAAAATCAGTATTAGAATAGGTAACCTGTGTAAGTTTTTGGAATACACACATATGTGTAGCTCAGGTGATGCTTGGGAACAAATGTATCCAAGTTCTAACAAAAGGAACTGCTCGAGTCTGGCTCTAAAGAAAGACTTTCAAAAGTTCAAACACAATTTTCACTGTTGGAAAAGGTTGGAAATCTCTCATCTTAATGGATTTCCACAAATGCTGCCCATCCTAAACACCCTCTTTATTGAAACCCACAAGGGCTGCAGGTGCTGCTCAGAGAATGGATGAGGAATGTCTGGAACAGCCTGGAAGCTCAGGCTGGATGGATGGGTGGCAGGAAGATCATGAGGAATCTCATGTGGCGTCTACAGGCAGCTCCAGGAATGCTGCAGGCACTGTCACTGCTGTACCTCACTACAGCTGAAGAAGAACAGGCTGCAAGGAGCAAACCTGTCCTCTAAACTTCTTTAATTTCTCCTTATTATACTCTTAAATTGGCAAACGCCTTTTCCCATAACCTGAGTTTATTCCTTAAAAAACAAATCTTTTGAATTTATTACGAATCATGTTCAAAGGATTTAAAAATTACATCTAAAATATTAAAGTGTTAGTTGGCAAAGACAATGACAAAAGAAATCTAGATGAAAACCAGAATTCACAGCATGCTTTCTTCCAGTGACTAAGCACAGTAGCCATGTTTGCCACTAATTCTATCAAACCTGGGAGCATTCCCAGACATTAGGAAAAAGACAGCTTATCACTGAATCAGACTCAGCTTATCTTTACCTTCTGCTTCAGTAGCTCCCTTGCTGCTGCACCAAATCCACCTGACAAATGCTGTGGCGTGCCTCTCACAGCAACAGTGCAGGAAGGGAATTTAAAATTCCTGATTCCATGTCTCTATTTGTGACACCTCCCACTGTCCCAGGCTGCTCCAAGCCCCATCCAGCCTGGCCTGGGACACTGCCAGGGATCCAGGGGCAGCCACAGCTTCTCTGGCCCTGTGCCAGGGCCTCCCCACCCTCCCAGGGAAAAATTTATTCATAAAATTCAACATAAACGTCCCCTCTTTCAGCTGTACCCATTCCCCCTTGTCCTGTCACCCCAGTTCCTAATTAATTGTCCCTCTCTGGTTTCCCTGCAGCCCCTCAGAGCCTGGAAGGAGCTGTGAGGTCTCCACACAACCTTCTCTTCTCCAGGCTGAGCAGCCCCAACCCTGAGCTTGTCTCCTTGGAATCATCACAGAATCCCAGAATGGTTTGGGTTGGAAGGGACCTTAAAGATCATTTTGCTCCAACTCCCTGCCACGGGCAAGGACACCTTCCACAAGGGGAGGAGCTCCAGTCCCTTATCAACTTTGTGGCCTCTTCTGGACTTGCCCAGGTTCCCTGCCCTTCTTATGCTGGGGACATCAGAACTGCACATGCTGCTCCAGGTGGAGTCCCATGAGAGAAATAATCAATCATAAATATATCATTTCTTTACAGCAGTTCTATTGCAGTTGCAGTAGACACCCTGTCACCATGTAGGGTTACCAAGGGGATGGTTCAGTAAAGCATTCCTTGTCTCCTTTCAAGACTATGAAGACAATTTTTCCTCTTTTCACTTCTTTTCTGAAAGCTTTTGTTTTTTTCTTTTCTCCATATTCTTTCCACACCCTTTAACACTGAAAAATTAAAACAAAAGAACAAACACAACCCCCACCAGCCTGGGCTGAGGTTCCACATACCCAGCACCATCAGTGTGCACGGCACAAGGAGAACAGGCAGATTAAATGCAACTCCTTCCAGGTTTAAGGCTAAGAGAGCTTTAGCACTTACAAAATACTTCCAAGTCACTAAACCTGAAGGGTTACTGGGATGGAAAATATCTTCCTGCTACCCGAAGTACTGGCTGCTGAATGAGAGTTGTTTACTGAGAATGGTTCTCCGTTCTCCCTTCAATATTAAAAAACAAAAAGAGAGACATTACCACAAGTACTAATAAATAAAAGTGCTATCCAGGCAGCAAAATACACATAAATTCAGAAGAGGTTTGGTGTCAAAAATCTCCCTATTAAGTGTCGGGAATATCTATAAATGCCTATGGATTTTTGAAGTTGGACCTTTTGAAAATGATGTATTACAGATATTCTTCTTTTTATCAACAATGGGAACATTTTTGAAACAAAATGCCGTTCTGTGCTTGCCCTCCAGTTTCACAGAATTGCAAATATTTTATGTATTACCTGGCCTAAGAAAAGAACACCACAACTGTGTTGTTAAGCACACAGTGCTGTACAAGTTTGATGTATCTTTTGGCCAATGGAAATACAAAACCCCAGAAAGGTCACCCATTTCGACTCTTCCCCGCACAATTAACAAAAAGGGAAAGAGAAGAGCAGTAAACAAGGAAGAGAAGTAAAATTTTCAGCAATGCATTATGGAATACTGAAAAGGTCACAGTGTATCGTGTATTCCCCTAATTCTTTGAATATATGTGGCTCTAAAATTCCAGCTCTCACTGAAGGTGGTAATGAGAACAGAACAGAAATGTGCAGCTATTATTTTGATAGTTATTGTAATGACAATGTGAACTGTTATAAACTTAATGTACTCCAAGGGACTCTGTCACCTTATATACTGATATATGTTTATAAAAACAATAATAATCATCATGCACTTACATGTAGGCAATTAAATCTTGTAGATTTTATATACAAAAAAAATAGGGTTGCAGAAATGCTTTGCTTGCATTAACTTGTAAGATAAAAAGCAATAGAACAAGTAGTCTTAAAAAGACACAGAATTGTTTCTTTTGTTCTGTTCTCTGCCACCAACACCAAGAATTTAGGCATTGTGAGTCTGGACAGAAGGAGCCTTCAGATTAATAAATTATTTAGATGACGCTCAATTCTGCAGTAAATTTGAAACTTAGAAAGAATTCATAATATTCATGGATATTAATTAATTCACCACTGTCAGTTACACATACAAGCAATGAACTGATTTCTTGGCTCACCTGAGGGTTTGAAGAAGACTTTTATTTTTATTTTAATGCACACAGTTAACATTGCAATAATTTTCAATAGCAGAGTCAAATGAAAAAAAAATGGACTATCATTGAATTCAGTAACTGGCTTCTAATTCTATAATTAGGCAAAAATTGTAGGAATATTTTGTTGGGATTAGCTAAATAGAATACTTATTCAAAAACTCTTAAAGCTACTCCTGTCTTTATTAAATTGCTTGGGAAAATGATATAACCAACAGGATAGAGGTGAGATCATTTAAGTACAGTGATCTCTTTAGTTCTGTTCATGATCACACTGCTTTTATTTCCTGACAGGGTAACCCCCAAGCTAAAGTCCTGTGACACTTGGCTTCAAGTCCAAATTAAAAGCATAATTTAAAAGCCTTGCACAGGTCACCTTTCTGGCTTTGATTTGAGCCAACTCAAATCAATCATTCCATCACTTATGCTGTTTTCTGTAAGTATGAATGATAAAAAAATAGAATCCTGAATTGCCTTAAGTGAAGGCAAACAAACCTGTTTTATTTTCCCTTACTTTTCCCTGCTGCCTTATTGTAGGTATGCACAAGTGAATTAGTTTTAAAGGAAGTTTAGGTGACAAATTTCCTCACACTTGCAGAATACATGATTAGATCACAGTATTCTCTAATTTATTGTCTCTTAATTTGCCTTCTTCCTGCAGCAAATTTGTGGTCCTTAAGCCAGTGTTATTTAAAGAGTCCTTTTTATTATTTCATTTCTGAAGTTATAAATGTGAGCTAATTTGATTAAGCACTTGTTCATATTATATTTCTGTCTCTAAATCAATTAGAATCTTGTTTCTGCTGAGGATATCTAATTTTCCCCTCTGCTTGCTACAACTAAAAATTCATATTGCACTTCCATTCTCAGTTTTTACCTAAAATTGCTGTTCCTGCAAACATTCTTGGCTCGTGTCCTCACTTGCCCAGAAGTCTACATAAATCCAAAACAAATTAATTTTTAAGACAGCCAAATAAATTCTTTGGACAACTCTGAATAGATATGTAAAAAAACAAAAACAAAAACAAAAAACAAACTAAGCAATATTAATTCTGTAATATTTGGAATAATTCTAAGATTATTCATTTGTTAAACATGTTGATTCACCATATAAAAATTGCCAGAGATTATAATTTATTGAGATAAGGAACCATAGCCTTTGAAAGAAGGATAAAAGGGTGGTGGAGGTTTCTGTCTCTGTAGCAATGTTTCTGTGACAAATTTCTTCCGCAGTCATAAAGCAGAGCATTAATGGACACATGCAAGGAAGCTTTTCCAATTTCTCCCTGCATTATATATGTCTTCAGTGTCATTAGTTCTTCTCTTAGATGAATATTAAAATTTAAACCAGAAGACTTCCTCCTTCTTTTAACCTTGAATTGAACATTTTCATTGTGCCAAGGGAGGAGCCTTTGGGAAAATGGTGGAGACGAACTTTGGGGCTAAATGTGGAAGAGACAACTGCTGCAATCCTGGTGTATTCCTCATTTCCTCAGTGGGCAAGGAACACCTCCTCCAAGGGCAAGTCAGTCCAAAGGAAAGAGAGGAGCATCAGATCAATTCCTCCCTTGCCAGGGTGCAGGGTATGGCCAAGAAAAGCTCCTTTTACATCCAAACTGCTCCAAGTTTCTCTTCCCTTCTAAGTCTAGATGATAAGAATATACACTGAAAGAATTAAGAGGGGTGTGAACAGCACAGTAAAGATCCCAAATAAAATTTAATTAAAAATACTGCCTTTTTTTTTTTTTTTTTAAGAGGCTTCTAAACTGCATAAATACTCCTTGACATATTAAGTACTGGGGAAAGCAACTCATGTCAGAGTAGCCACATAATTAATGTAGAAGGGTACTATAGGAAGGCCTCTATTTTTTGCTGCTTTCTAGAAGAGAATACACAGCCCACATTTGCTTGAAAATGTTAACATTATGTAAATCAACTATATTAATCCTAATTTCCATGCAGTCTTGTCACTCCTAAAGGGTTTTTTTTCCCCTCTGTTTATTACTATCAGGGAAGGAACAATAGAAAATGAAGGTGTATCCTGCCAAAAAATAGCAGCTACATTTCGTGGTGTTCTGATTTGCCAGTGTTTTAACATATCTGCTTCCACAGGATGTCTCAGACTATTCCTGTTGCACAGGCAGAATCTGAAACACAAATTCAACAGTTTTCATAAGTGTTTCGTGACTATTTGTCCTCCATCTTTATTCAAAAGCCTCACAAAAATTCTTCATTTTATCATTGATTTATAAACATTTCCATCTCTCAGATTAAAAAATTTACAGGAAAAAATAGAAAATATTTTGCTATACAGAACAGTGGGGTTTTTTTTAACAAGAGTTTTTGTTGTGAACTTTGTAAAGCTGCTCTAAAGAATCTACTTATGACCATGGATGATGTCTGCAGGCAATGACCTCACATACAGGTGGCATCATTCAAGACAAGTGAGCTATGATCCCTTTTACTGTAATAATTTCTACAAATTAAAAGATTATAATCTCCATCCTGATCATTATAATGGAATTAAATGTGAGAAATAAGAACATTTTGGGGATTTCCTCTTGCTTAAAAAAATTGCTAAAAATAAATGTTTCAAACACCTGCATTTCCTCTTTTTCCCTCCCCCTCTGCCCCAGTGCAATCTGAGACTCACATGTGCTTGTGAATTCCAGCAAGTGTCAACCATTATGAAGAGAAACTAAAAACCCCAATCCCAACAACCAAACCAACAGCACCAGTGTTTTTATCACTGATAGTTTTCTTCCCAGTCACTGAGGAAAGCTCCCACATCAAGCAGGGGACAGGAAGAACTGACCTGTCCTCCTGCTCCCCCAGGATCTGTTTCAATCATTTTGGCCAAGACCCTTAGGGTGCCCTTGGCCCTCAGTAAGACACTGCTTGGTTATCTGTTTGAGAACTCCTGCCAAACACTTTTCCCTTTTCCCAGAGGAAATGAAAAGCCCAAAGATATATTTAGAAATGCTTGACTTAGCTTTGCTTATTAAATATTTATTTTGATAGAGATCACAATAATGTAAGTTAAGTTTGATTCTAGTCACAAGTCCTGAACTTGGATATTATTTGGCACATTTTTTTATTTATTTAATGCACTAAGCAAATGATCTTCTCTTGCAACTGTTTTATTCTGCTTTTCTGGAAAAGTCTGTATCTAAAATATGCAGACACAGCAAGAGAAAGATCATCTTCTGATTGTGGAGACCAAAAACAAATATTATATTGTGTGCAATATCAACAGAAATGGTTACACTTCTGAACAGCAATGTAAGCACTGCACATTGAGTGCAGAAAGTCACAATTTGCCAGTGGAATTGTTAGGCCATTGTGTCTGGATCTGATTTATAGATAGAACTCTCATTTTTTTTCACCACAAGTTATTTAAGTTATATATAATTACTCAAAATTAACTAAAAGCAATGACTTCCATTTGCACACTGAACTGGAATAATTTACAGATGTAATGTAGAATATTAATGAGAAATGCAAGCTGTGACCACAAAAAAAGGAATATTACTCTCTTCTTGTGGAATACCTGGTGTGAGTAACCATTGCAACTACACTTCACCTATTGGTCTATTGGCTCCACATTTTAAGATTGTCAGTGTTAAAAAATCCTAAAAAACACCCAAAAAAGCAGGAGCAAGAGACCTTACTGTGATTGCCTGGAGTTCTGTCATAGCACTAGCAATGACATAATTAGGAAAAAAATAATCAAATAATTGTTTCTTGTTTCACAAATGTTCCTTAGAAGTCCATCTAAACCACTTTTTAAAGTCATAGGGTAGAGAAAAAGAAGTCCTGGATACAAGTTAATGGGGAGATTTCAAAGAGGTGGACAACAATATTAAAACTATGCTACACATAAGCCTTAATAGTTCATTAGCCTGACTAAGCTGATGCACTGAAAAATAAGTGCAAGGCTTATTTGTTTTTCACTACCTGTCACTTTTTATAACCTACACCATGATGGAAATAAATGTGAGATTTCTGGAGGGCATTTGAAAAAAATCTCATTTGCCATAGTCTCTTAAAACTCCCCAGTAAAATTACACTAATTAGATTTAATGGCATCGACCATGCTGGGATAGATGCAGCCCATAATTTAAATGAGGAAATTTGCCATAAACGGCATTGCCTGTCTGCTGAGAGAGAGGGGGGTCAAACCAGCCCTCAGCAGCCTCCAAAAGTTAAGACTCCTTCTGAAATCAAAGCCCACTGAGTCACTGATGCTGCTGGCTTGGAACCAGAGGAAAATTTATGCTGCAAGAAGGCTCCAGAAGTCATCCAGTCCAACCTTCCACTCAAGGCTGAGACAGCATCAAATCAGGATCATGTTACCCAGGGCCTTGTCCAGAGAACTTTTGAAAAGCTCCACCAATGGAGGTTTGCCCAGGCTGTCTGGGTCCTGCTCCAGGGCTGAGCAGCTCTCAGGGTGACAAGGTTTTGTTGTGTCCAGCTGGAATTCTCTTTGCTGTGGCTGCCCCTGGATCCCTGGCAGTGCCCAAGGCCTGGTTGGATGGAACAATCTGGGACAGTGGAAGTGTCCCTGCCCATGGCAGGGGTGGCACTGGATGGGCTTTAAAATCCCTCCCAACACAAACATTCCATGATTTTACCCCACATGCAAGTTTGTTAAACTTCATGAGGCCTTGAATGAGGGGACTGTTGTGAAGGGGACAAGCAAGATCTGTTCCAACAGTCCTGTCCTGATGTCTATCAACCAATGCCCTCAATTTGGAAAACCTGGTAAAACAATTTACTTTTCTCCTGCCACAAATACTTTCTCATTCACTAAATTAGATGTCTTTAAAGACTCAGAAAAGGTTTGTGCAAAATCCTCTAAACCTTTAGCCATGGCAGTGGGAGAGATTAGACATCTATTATGCACAGCTGAGTGATAAGCAGTTTAAAATACTTCTCAGATATTCTGTTACCAGATTTGTTTGTTTGCTTTTAAATAACTTTCCTCTGGTTTATTATCTTTTGAAAACCTAAATTACAGTTGCTCCCTTGGCTATTAACAGCCTTAACTTTTGTTTATCCAAACCACCAGGCATTGCTTTTAGCAGTACATAATAATTTCTGTCTCATTCTTCCTGTGTTTGCTAAAAAGCTGACTTATTCCACTGGGATTTGGCCAAACCATATCTACTGCAGTAGGATATTCCCATTCTTCAACAATGTTTGAGTCTCAAGAAGCCAGGAAAAATAAGAGATGTTGCTTTTATGAATCACTATTTATGTATTTTGCAAAAAATAATGCTATCAGTGATGAAATTCAGTTTAAACATTGATATTCTTTTCATGAAGTGCAAGGATCCAGTAGGAATTCTATGCTATAAATATCTCTTTGGATTTCTAAAGAAACTGGATGTAAACACAGACTACCTACATGACACTAGGCACATCACCCATTTTTTAGAGTACTGAGATTTCCTCTAGAGCCACATTTTCAGTGAGTTCAGAACATGGCACTAAATGTTTGAACATAAACCACTGGCAAAAGTTCTGGTCATATACATTAGTGACCTTTCATTCATTTTTTTTTTCAAACAAGACAGCAGACAAGCACTCCCTGCCCTAATTGTTATTTAATCTTGATCCATTGTACTTATTGCAGAATGGAAAGGACACAGACTGCTGCTGGTTTCTTTTTTCTTTTTAATTTTTATCAGAACTCGTTATGCCATGAACATTCAGAATTTCTTTGGTCTACAAGTTTCCTGCAATTTGCTACCCCACTTTTGACTCCTGAGTTTCATATGCTTATATGATACTAGCACAATTTTCTATGGGAAAAATCAATGGCCTTGTAAGGATTTTGTACAACATATGTAAAACATCCTTAGTGAAAGATTAGAAAGACAAATATTTTTTCAAGGATAGTAACAAAGGACCTGACAAGAGTTAGTCCAAGTCCTGGGACTCCTGGGGGTTTCAGTGAGCAGTAAGCAGGGGCTAAATTGAGGACGTTAAGAGTTTGTGTTCACAGACCTTACATAAGGTTATGATGATCCTATTCTGCTTTATTTGGTACTTCATTAATGGATCTGAAGATGCTTTCCCATCCTGTTGTCACAGTAGAGCTTACCAAAAACTAGGCCTAGTGGTTAATGCCTGCTTTTCTCAAGCTTTCCTGGGTGACACAGTATAACAACAGTAAAATGGACTGGCTATGAGGGAAGCCAGTCCCTTGGACAGCTTTTCCTTGTTGTAGAACATCCCAGAACGCAGCTAAAAAATGTCCAGTGAAATGGCCAAATTCATTCCCTCATGTGGGAAATCCTAATCTCTTGGGACACCACATTAAGAAGTCACTTTTGTTTTGGACCTTCAGGAGCTACAACAGCAATGACCAACACAGAGAGGCCAGAGGTCCCCATGGATAAATCCCCAATTCCAGACCGTTGCTCCCTGCCACAGTGCAGACATTATGTGCATGATGTGTGCAAAGCAGTTCATGTGTGTGACTGGTGACACAAGCCTGAGCCTGCAGCCCCGTGAGTGGTGACGGCCAGCACGGGGACGTGCCCAGGGCAGCCCCACAAAGGTCACTCCTAACGCACGGTCCAGTTCACTGCCTCTGCCTTCCAGCACAAATCCCATTACTTCTGTTTTGTGTGTCAGGATCTTCAGCAGCAGCACGCAGCAGAAAGCAAAACATACTTAGGTGACACTTCCTTAACTGTAGGCAGATCTGATTAATGAGGCAAGGCTGGAATTAACTTTTCTCTGCACGTCAAGAGGATTTCCCGAGCCGTGCAAAATTCCCCTTCTGATGCTGTTCGCTCCCGTTTTAGCACTGCCAAGCATGCTGAAAGCTAACACACTTCTTAGGCTGCACCAGCCATCCATCCATGTCTTATTATCCCCGTAAATATAATGAGATATGATTTGATATTAACGGCGGCAGATTTATCTCTTTAGATTGGAAATGCAACTCCTGCTGCAGTTCCAGCTAACTGGAGACATACCCAGAGACTTCAGCTGATGGAAACCAGAGGAACATGGATATCCTAAAGACAACTCCATGACTGAAAAGCATGACATTTGAAAATGCTTAGTGCTTGGATTAATACTGGAAACACTGCTTCTTCCTGCTAGCAATGTTCCTCGCACACACAGCCACAAGGAATTAAACCATCCATCAGTATAAATAAGTGGCTAAAAAAAATAAATTAGCAGGCAGGGAAACTCTTTCCAAGCTCATTTAAATTACTATCAATATTTAAAAACTCCAAGGCCAGTTAGTGACATCCTGTGCTTTTCCCCACTCCATGAACACTCCTGACCAAGTAGCATCACATTGCTGCACTAATGGAGCAATCCCAACATATTTTTTTTTACATATTCCATTTCTAATTATATATACATATAAAATTCAAACCATAGGAAAAAAAATGGCTGTTGAAAGAAGCCAAAGGGAAGTATAGCTCTGTGTTGGAGGCCTCCATGGAGCTCCCAGTTCACCCAGCCTGAAAGCTCTCTGTAGCTCTCCCTGGACCAAGGCAGACTATTAAACTATATCAGTGCACACACACGAAAAACTTATGTTACAAGTTGTCCAATGACACTTAATGTTAAAAATATTAAAAGATTATTTGACCACAAAGGCAGAAAATAAAAATTAATTTAAACGGGGAAAAAAAAAAAAGAAAAATATTTGCTGTTCCTACCAGCTACAAAGTTGTTGTGCCTAATCCTATAAGCACAAGCAGAGTTTTGTTTGACCTTATTTTCTTCATTTCTTTGTGTTACTTACATAAATTTATGCATAATTGTGAATGCCAATACTCATGGCCTGTTATAATTAAATATATTTTTTCCTGAATTGGATCCAAAATACTAGTCTTTCCTATTTCCAAACTGTTGAAGGAAACCAAATGTGTCTTGGTGCACCCCCTTTCATCTATCTTTAAATTTTCCTCTTGACTTAACCTCCCAAGACTTGGTATATTCAGCTGATATACTCACATCTCTTTCCTGATTTTCTCTCCTAGATATCAACTTCCAATTCCAAATGATACTCTCAGTTAAGAGTTCGGGTTGTCAGCATCACCCAAGCCAAGGCAAATTAAAAACCCACAAATCTGTTAATGCAGTAATAACTGCTCCCAAAGTAATTTAATTATGTCAAAGCCTGTTAAACCAGAGCACTCGAAGGACTGTGTTACCAAGGTATATTTCCCAAACAACATTAAGGTTTGTGTATTTAAATATATATATATACATCTCCTGTAGGAACATACCTCTGCTGGAGTTCAGGTGTCAAGGGGGGAGTTCTGAAAGCACTTCTGAATTTCAACACTACTAGAAATTGAGGAACAGTAGAACAAGAGACTCCTTTATCTTTTTCTAGCTGGAAATTCTTATTTTCTCTCTGCAGCTTCAATGGGCCATTAGGAAAGGGAAAATAAAACTGTTTCCTAAAAATTCCATTAAATATTTCTGGTTGCTATATTCTGAAATACATCATTGTAATCATGGATGTTTTCTTGAGCCATATGGGAAAGTGAATTGAAGACCTACTCAAAGAATAATATTTTATTTATTAAGGTAATAAGTTGCATTTTTTCATCTAATTATTTAAAAGGCTGCTTACAAAACTTCCTCCAATGCACTGAAAAATATTTTTATAAGCTTAATATAGACTTATGTTAAAGTTTGCATTAACAGAGCCAACAAATAATGTGTTTTCCCTTGGAAAATGTTGTTACAATAAGTGTGCTTTATCAATAATATATCACAAGAACGCCACTGTGTCTTGATTTAAATTCTAAAACTCATTCATTATTGACCAGAACTGGGAGAAAAAAAGAAATATTGTATTTGAAGCTGCATATGGCTACATTTAAACTAAATTTTAGATCTCTACATATTCAAATTAAATTGTTCATAACAACACATTGTCCTACTCTGAAGAGCAGGTCAGAATTCTTGACTTTAAGAACTGAATGTTTCAAATATCAGGGATCATAAATCAAACAAAAGCATGACCTGAACAATCTCTGATTTTTAGAGTGCTATGAACAACCTGCAATTATAACCAGATAAATTATTTATA
The DNA here is from genome assembly GCA_013398175.1 of Climacteris rufus. Classification (NCBI taxonomy): domain Eukaryota; kingdom Metazoa; phylum Chordata; class Aves; order Passeriformes; family Climacteridae; genus Climacteris; species Climacteris rufus. The sequence goes on from VZRZ01003265.1 coordinate 1,001,415, forward strand.
TATTAGAAATCTCATTTAATTTTCATCTCTTCTTTCTTGTGACAAGAGGGGTGAAAAAAATCTAATTTTTCTGTAGTACAAAACACATAAAAAGTACTTGCTGATTTTGCAAGTACATTGCCTGATATGGCTATGGCTTTTTATTTTCTTCAGATTTAACTCTCTCAATTCTTCAGAATTGCATTCACCTGTCAGGAGGCACATGGATGTTGCACTGGAGTCCATTATGACTCAAATTTGGATGACCCCTCATTGTTCTCTCTAAAACAGATCCCATCAGTGTGCTTGGGAATAGGTTTTCTCAATATTTGAATTTACTTAACTCAAGGCTCAATGCATAAAATCAGTGAGGTTCAAGAAGTTCACGTTTTGCTATTTTGCCTTTTTAACTCCATGATTTAGCCCTCGTTATTTACATATTTTCTTTGTTTATAGAAAAGAACTATACCCACCCTATTTTGCTGCTAATATTCTGCAAATATTACCTCTAGGCAAAATAGGTGTTTTTTCTAAATAATCTTTTTTTTTAAGTACAAACAAGTCTTTTTATTCAGATATTGCAAAAGCAAGAAGGGGAAGGACTGCACTCTGTCCCAGACATGGAACACCCTTTAAACAGAGTGAATATTCCGTGTTTTTGCATCACTAACTTTGTGTGTCAGACCCACATCATTTCCTCCATGGCACTGTTTGAAGTGCATGTGTTGGTTTGAATGTTTAAAAAGTCAACTCCCTGGATCAAGTCCATTTTTAATTTGCTGTGCTGTTCTGTCCCAGAGGAAATGAAAGCAGGTGTTCCACAGAGGAGTGCTGCATATCCTGGATGAACTGGCATGGCCTCATTTGTTCCCTACGAATATTCTGCAATACCAACTGGCTAATATTTGACTTCACAGGTAAAGAGCAATCTTAATTACAGAACAAATTTTGGAAGAGTTTTTAAACTTTACAGTTCTGGATAAATCTTAACCCCTCTCCCACTCAGGGTCCTCCTGAGAAGCACCCACATTTTATTTATTAATACTTCATGAATACAAATATCAGGAGTGGATCTAAGGATAAAGTAAATTCTGTGTATCTCAAGCTAAAATGCAGTATTAGAACATCAATGATTAATAGCAATTAAGTAACAATCAATAGAAAGAACAACTAAAACATGCACAGAAAAAGTTAAATAAATACTCATAAAATGTCTTTCTATTGCTGCTAATGCTGTTTTCTCCATATTCAGTAATTTTATAGCACAAGAAAGTGCTAGGTAATGGGTAATTATATTTTGTTCTTCTGTAACTGATGCACAAAACTCATACTTTGTTATATTACATGTTTAGGAGGTATATAATACAATTCACTGAAGCAATTGAAATTAAAAATGTATATGCAAGGCTTAAATACTCAAAAGAGAGCCCTAACTAAAACAAATCATGGTGCTGAAAATTTAAAGACTTGCAATTACACTGCCTCTATGCTCCTTGGATAGACCAGATTTGTAAAGCTGAGCCACTGCGAGCATTGTTAGTCAGGGCTCAACACCTCAGCCAGCGTTCTGAGGGTCAGCTCCTGAGCAGCCTGTTGTTATTAGTCCTATTAAACATAAACAAGTCCTTTATGACTTCTTTAAGAGTTAGCTGTGCCTCTTCTGTCTGGAGATACCTGTCCAGGTGTCCTGCTCTGTAACTTCACTCATCTCTTGCCTCCCATTCTGCACAGCTCTTCAGGGAGCTGATATTCTGTCAGATCAATACAGCCTCACTGGTGCTTGTTTGCTGCTGTGAAACTCCTGGTTTTTCCCACTTGTGTTCCTATTGCACCAGATGGAGCCTAGTGCAGCTCCTAATTGGAGACACAATATATCTCCACTGTCCAAGAGATTTAATCTGCCCACAGACAACTCTCACAGCTAGGTAAAATGGAAAAACCAAGTTCTATCATCTCCCAAACCCCACCAGTGGGAATTGAACTGTTAGGATACACACATCCTTGGCTCAGCTACTCTCCTCCACTGTTTTACAGTCAGAGACTTTAGAGTTACACTCTTTAAAGAAGAGAAATGGACTCCTTCCACATGATCCATGGCATGCTGCAGTGAGTGTCTTAGGGTCACAGGAGTCATGCTACAAAAGTTCCTACAGCTCAACTCTACAGGCAGCCTAAAGGACTATTCCAATGACTCCTATTCCTCAGGTGATATCTAATTTATGAAAAGCTCTAGTAACATGAGATTACTCCCATTCCACGAAATCAAGATCTTCTGGTGATCCAGGTCAATAACTCCCACATTCCAGAGGAAGGACTGACAACAGTTTGAAGACTGAAGCCCTTTAAATATCAGAAAGGGCTCCAAGGAAGCTGGAGAGGGACAATTCATCGGGAACTGGAGGGACAGGACAGGGGGGAATGGCTTCATATTGAAAGAAAGGAGGTTCAGATGGGATATTGGGCAGGAATTGTTCCCTGGGAGGGTGGGCAGGCCCTGGCACAGGGTGCCCAGAGAAGCTGTGGCTGCCCCTGGATCCCTGGCAGTGCCCAAGGCCAGGTTGGACGGGGCTTGGAGCAGCCTGGGACAGTGGGAGGTGTCCCTGCCATGGCAGGGGTGGCACTGGATGGGCTTTAAGGTTCCTTCCAACCCAGACCATCCTGTGATTCCATAACAGCTGTACAAAAGAGCAAGCCTGGAGCTATGCATATTCCTTAGTCTATTTTTTGATTACCTCTATAAATACATTCCAGTATTTGAGCTCTTCTTTCCTGCCAGCCTGATGCACTAATTAATACTGTAAGTGTATAAAAAACCAATAATAAAATCAGAAAGACATTTCCCTACTAGAAAAAAAACCCAAAGAGAACAAAACAGTATTGTCCAGATGCTGAGACTGTTTGAACACCCTGGAGCAGAGCACAGCATCATTAATATTTTCCATGCCTGGTACTTTTTTGTGCACAGAACATGGTTACAGTCAGGATGCAGTAGCTGAAAAAACCCTTTGTCAAGGAGCTGTCCAGGCTCCTTAAATCTGATCCACTATCATTATTCTTTTGAAGCTGTATCATAAGCAGCTCAGTAAGACACATGTGAAAGAAGTTATTGCACAGGAAATTTTGGCTTTTTACAGCACTGTCATCAAAATTTACTGGTATATTAAAGGCCCTAATTTGAAAATAAGTTTTCTGCCTTTTTTATGGTTTGTGATATTTTATAGAGATCACATTCATGAAGGAACCTGGAAACACTGTAATTAACAGCTTAAAGATCTTCTAAATGCCAAAGCTATTCCATGGGCTGACCAAGAACATTAAAACGTCATGAATGATGTCAGGGAACATATTCCCCAAAATTAAATTATTCCTGAAGGGAAGATTAAAGCAGTTTACCGGCCTATATCTAGGACCAAAAATAGTCATGAAAAAAACCCAACACAAGTAACCAGAATAAAAATAAAAATGTACTGTAACTCAGCCAGAAAATAGTTTCTAATATATTCCATCTTTGTTGGCTGATATGGAAATTTATAACAAGTGGCAGTACAAGGGTTGGGTTTTCAATGTGTGAATAAAGAAGCCAATGTTGTACATCTTCTGCTGTCTCCTCAGGCCCTACATGTTAGAGCTTTATGTGGAAGAAAAGAAAGGAAGGCAAAAGGAGAAGGGGGGAAGAACAAGAAAAATAGAAGGTCCATGTTCCCCGTTTTCCCCTGGAGCCATTCAGAGCCCCCCTGGAACCAACACCAGGTTCCCTGGCCAAACCAGCAGCAGCCTGGTACAACAGCTGAGTTCCCAGTGTTGCAAATCATAAAATTTTAATTATTTTTTTAACTAACTTTAGTCAGGTTTGTTTGCCTTTGCCCAGGGAAGAGGAATTGAACTTTCTCTTAGATAGATACTGTTTCAGCTGATGAGCTTAACATCTCAACAGAACAGGAGTAGCTCAAAAGATACCCAAAAGATAACAGCCATCAACAGAACATCAGCGAACACCAATGAATATCTGCCCCCTGGCATGGTTGGAGATGCCTGGTCCGGAAAAGGCTGACAAGGGAAGCAAGGAGTGAGGACCTAACTGGCATCAGACGTGAGGAACTCAAGGACCAGATGACCTTCAAAGGTCCCTTCCAACCCCAAATTATTCTGTGATTCTGTGATCCACTAGGAAGCCAAACACTACGCAAGAACTATGCAACTTGAAACCAATGAACACCGAACCAATGGATTTCTATAGGTTTTGACTGTATAAAGTTTGGGGGAAAACTAGTAAAATTCCATCACGTGTGATGGAATGATTTTCCCTGCACAACCTGGGCAATGTGTGAATTAAATTATTTCTATCGCACATCCTGGCCAGAATAAAGTAATGCCTGATTCTTTATCACTTCAAATAGAGTGTTAGAGGGCTTTATTGTTTTCCCCACAGTTTCGGTGACACCAGGGCTTTGGCAGCTGATGGCCTGGTGATTAGAGGTGCAATGGCTCATCCAGAACACACACAGAGTGTCCCCAGAAAGAAGCACAGATGCAGGACGATATGAGGGACCAAAACTCTCTCATATTTGTTTTCTCCACAAATCTAATTATTGTCTTCTTCCAGGTGTTCCTTTTGCTGACTTGACTTTAACAAATCACTTCACTCTGTAAGTGGATGCTCACATGAATAAAAATCTCTGCTTTACTCCAGCAGAATCTTATTTGGGCAACGATAAATATTTACTGATACAGAATGCTGGGCAGTACTTACAAACGAACATGGATTTATTTCAAATTGGATGGCCATTTTCTCTGGTCTCCTTGTTAGTTGAGAAACCAAGAAAACCATGTTGAAAATAAAATGCTTTCTTAGGCTGGCTGATCTTTCTTAATCAATAAAAGAATGAAGTAGAACTTTAAAGTATTATGAAAAATTAAAATCCAAAAGGAAGAAAAAAATACAGATGACACCACATTTTACCAAAAACTTGGCAGGAATAAATTACACTGATTGGAGAGGGGAGAGAGGGGGGTTTGCCAATGAAGTGGTTCAGCACAAAGAAAGAAATGGAGCAATTCACACCTCCCTTCCTCATTTGCACAGGTGAATTTATCTTGGTCTGTATCCCCTTTGTGTAGAATACTAAAGGCACCCCTGGGAAATACCCTGCGAATCTCTCGTGTTCAATAAAGTACCTTTACAGACATCATGGCCCTGGGGGGAACAGCTAATCTTAGAGGAACTTCCCTCCTGTCCCTGAACCTCCAAAACACCTGAGAGTGTCTGAATTATTCCTCACCTGACAGCAAATAGAGCCCCTATTTCCTCAAACAGGAAACACTGAAACTTGGGAAATAGAAGGCTGCTGCTTTCTCCTCAGGAATCTTGCACATCCATTATGTTTCCTCACCTGTCACCTGCTTGGGAATTAAGTTTTTAAAAAATCTTCCCTCCCTTCTAGTACAACCCCCCAAATTTAAACTGGAATTTTAAGACTCCTTCATTTAATGTAAGAGGGTAAAATCTCTGGTAGTTCAAGAGCTGGTTCATGAAATAATCTCACCCATCTACGGAGGGAACTGATCACTCCTCAGGAGAGCAAGGCAGACAGCTGGGCTGGGAGCAACTGCAGCCATCCAATTCCAGCCTGTTTTGGCATCCAATTTTAATCTGCATGTTTGTCCAACACCTTGGATGAGCACAGCACGGCCACCAGTGAGTTTGGGATGATTGCTCACCAATTCTCTCCCTTCAAAAGAAAAAGGTAGAGGGGGGAACAACTAAGGGAGAATATTTTGCACTCCTGTATTTCTGCTGCATGTTATAAATATTTCAAGGGTTGGCTGTGTTAGAAAGGATTCTCCATCTTTCAGAAACAAATTTACATGGCAACAATTGGTGTTTCTGCACGCCTTTACTTACATGCAAAGTGGTGTTTCTGTGTCTATTTGGAATGAGCTTTTTAAAAAGTCCTCCCTCCCCTCTAGTTTGAATACCCAAATTAAAACGGGAATTGTAACACTCCTTTCCACTCTTTCAATATAAAAAGGGTAAAGTCTTGGACACAGATTTGAAACACATCCTTCTTGATTGTCATAAAGCAGTAGTAGGTGGGCTACATTTTTCTTGGCTCCAGGAAGTGCAGAAGCTGAGATCTTGTTTAAATGCTGCAGAGGATGTAAAATAGAATTATTAATCTGCTTCTACTTCTTTCATAGAGTTGCATTTAATTTTACCTGTTTTGTCCTACAGCTTCTATAAAAGGCAAATACTGTGAAATCCCAGTCAGGACTTCTCTCATTTGAGTCACTGCTCCTCTCTGAGGATGGTCAAAACTTTCTTCTTCCATCAATCAGTCTTTATGTCCTCCCTGCCACCTTTCCTGCCTACTAATATAATATAACATAATATAATACAATTTCATTGCAAAATGTCAACTTCAAATGTACTGAAGAGAAGGAATACCAGCAGCCATGGAGTTTATGTGTGCTGAGGTCCATCCCCACACTGTGTCTTCCAAGCCTTGAGGAAAATGTGCCATGAGAACTATCTTATTTCTCCTTTGTGAGGAGAGGTTGCAGCCATGATCGTAGAATTAGGCAACAAAACTGTGTAGACAACAATGTCTTGGCACTCTCCTGCTGCTGGTGGCAATCACAAGACTAACTGCCTTAATCTACCCGTTGTCAGAAACATACACACTTCATAATAACTGCTTGCAGACATTCTGAAAAACATTGCCAGTTCCCAAGACAGGACTTGGGTTATGCCCTACACATTCATTTCTTCAGCTGCTTCTGAGGCACGTGTGTGAGTGTGTGTTCTACTGACTTCCCTCCTCCTTAGCTCAGAGCTACAATTACTGAGAGATGTGCCTACAAATTATCCAAATGCAGAAGCATCATCTGAACCAACAAACGGTGTGGATGCTGATGTTATCATAGTAAAGATCGCAGTGGTTGGTCTGGAAAACAACCAGCCAGGAATGCAGAGAGCCCTGACATCCTTAAGGGAGGCATGGGGACATCAGCCCTGAAGAACAGAAGTGTTGCAAACACACACGGCTGATTTGGGCGGTGGAAGCACAGCCTGGAGTGAGTTTGGATCTCGCCCAGGAGCGATCTAAACGCCCAAACTATCAGACTGTCAGGAAGGGAAGGGAGTGCCCGGGATTCTCTCGCTGCTCCCGGGAAGGAGGGAGGGCTTTCCTCCCAACAGAGACAGGGCCACTGCCCCACGGCTGTCATGGGGCTGGGCTCACCCTGTGGGGCAGCTCTGAGCATCGGGAGCTGCATCACTTTGGGAAAAACCTGACGGATCTGTGGGATCTGCTGCAGCCCCGCAGTGTTCCGGCTCTGAGAGGCACTCACGGGCACTGGGGGAGCCCGGGAACCTCCTGGGTTTGAACATCAGAAAAGAGCGATTCCAGCACTTACCCAACTGCATGGGAGAGGTGCAAGGGCACAGAAACCGTAATATTCCAAAACTCACAGTGTCCTGATTCAGCCTCCCTTCTCTGAGTCACCAGGTATATTCTGTATCACACAATTTCCAAAAGCATGTACAAGAAAGCTGCCTTGAACAGTCAAAAAAAGATTTGCCTTGCCTTGCCTTGCCTTGCCTTGCCTTGCCTTCCCTTCCCATTTTCGTATATTTTAAATACATTTTTATTCATTGCACATGGCATGCGCTTTCCCTATTGTCCCTGCAAATATTTGCCTTTAAGTAGAGCAGTTAATTCATTTTGATTATACTCAAACCTCCACTTATAACCACACATATCTGATCTAATCAACATAAAGTGATGAATGTTACTGCCATTAAATATAATGAGCAAAATCCCTAACAGTTAAATACCCTTACTTGATAAATATGGATATTTAAGAAAAATAAAATAGTCTCCATTCTTCTTTTCTGCTACAAACCATCTAAGAGTCCATGTACTATTGATGCCAGATTATTCAGATGCTGAATCAGAATTTAACCATTAATATGAAATCCTGCTAAAGAGCCTCAGGCCCCTCAGGTGACAAAGCAAAAAACCTGTCCTGTGCAGAAAGGTGAGATTAGGAAAAAACTGTTTTTATGCAGTGAATTTAAGGAAGACATCTTTGATGTATCATACCTACCCAAGGTTAAAACTGTCTTGAAATACTCCTTGAAGGAACCCAATATTTATTATGTTAAAAGGATTTATGGTTTGTCATTAATAAAATGCCCAAACACCTTGTAATGCTCCAGAAATCCCCAAAATGTTGTAGTTCTAGGCTGCCTGGAACAGAGGGCAGTTTCTGTGTCAGCAAACATCACCGACAGGCCATTGGTAACAATGCAAATTGAGTTTGTGCTGGGCTGACCTGGAGCAGCTGCCAAACACCCACCCAGCCACTCACTCATTCCCCTCCTCAGCAAGGTGGGGGGACAAAAGGAGATGAAAATGCTGTGAATCACAATAAAGGCATGGACATCATCAGAATTTGGCAGGACAAACACGATGGTGTGAGGTGAAAAGCACAGGAAGATACAATTAACCAAAATTAACAAAGGTTGTTTTCTGTTTAGGTCTATTCAAAATCAAGACAGGTGAAATAATTAAAATATTAAAATGAAAAATAAGCTGTTCTCACCTTCTACAAGTGAAGAAAAGATGTTCATATTCATTTGCATATGAAAAAAGTTTTGATTGCTACATTATAAAAATTCCATTGTTAAGATATGAACTTATTAAGTTTAACACCATATAAAAGCTTAAGTGTCTTACCTTCTTTCAATAGTTTTTTTTTTAAATAATGAGTTTAATGTATTTAATAGCAAGAAATCATGACAGATTAGAGGACAATGGCACTCTTAGAATCTGTGAGATCCCTCTGTGCATTCACTACGTTAACTGATTTTATGTTTGAGCACTGCATGCAGCAAAACAAAGTTGTATGCTAGATCCAGAGGAATCATAGAAGACCGACACCACTTTCAGAGGGCTGAAACATGTGCCTAAATATTCTTGTGTAGAAGTGGGACTGCTCATTCCTGCTTTGCTGAGCAAGGAAATTTAGACACAGTTTGGACATAGTCTCCTCAAAAGGATGCAACTTAGTAAAAAGAAGTTTCACTAAGATGAGACTAAAGGATAAAAATAAAGTTTTATTTTAAGGTTGATAAAAGGGACCCACATCTTATAAATCAAGAGTTTACCATGTGTGATGAAAATCTGGTGTGAAAGTCTGAAAAGCAAACCTGATTAAGGAATATCAGAGAGTAAAAGTGGATATGAGGTCAGATAACCATCTAGACTAGATAAGAACTGACAAAGAAACCTCTAAAAAAGCTAGAGAATGTTCAGCAGTGAAGAGGAAAATACTGACTTCAAAAAACTAGAATTTTTAAAATATTATCAGTCCTGTGCTATTAAAGCTGAAGTTCTTTAATATCATGTGCTCAAACCTCGTTCAATTTAGGAAGTTTTAGAAACACTGATAACCAACCACAGAGGGAATAGACTGTAGAGTGTCCTGGCGAGCTGGAGAGTTCCCCGTGTACACGGATGTTCCCGAAGTTCAGAGGACATTGGAAGGCAGTCTAACTCTTGCTACTTTTTAATCTTGTTTTCCCCTCTAACTTTCTGGAACAGGGAACAGGAATTCCTTGGAGCTGTCCGAGGCCACTGGACTCCTGCAGCACGGAAAGGCGTCGGTGTTCTGAGCCTGCTCTGCCCTTGCGCATCTGCCCGGGTGGATGAGCTGTGGTTTCGCAAAGCTGGACCGGCCGGGGCGGCTCCTGGAGCGCTGCTGCCCGCGGCACCTTCCTCGGCACCCGAGCCCAGCCCCGCTGTCCCGGCTGTCCCCCCTCTGTCCCCTCGCTGTCCCCTCAGTCCCCACTGTCCCCGCTGCCCCCGGTTCTCTCCGCCCGGGGACAGCGGGCCCAGGGCAGGGCCGCTCCCCAGGACCCCTCCAGGACCCCTCCTGCCCGCGGGTCCCAGGCCGGCCCGCTGGGCCCCTCAAGGGCAGCGCTGGGGCAGAGCCGGGGTGCCGGAGCCGGGGCGGGTCCCCGGTCCCGGGGACAGCACGGGGACACCCCGGGGACAGCAGGGCGGCCCCGCGGCGGGGCAGAGGCTGTGCCACGGGGTCATGGCACCTGCCGAGCCGGAAGGCACCCACGGGGACCATCCCCTGCTCAGGCCGTGCCCAGAGTCACAGGCTGTGCCCGCAGCTCCCGGGGCGCTGTGCCCGCAGCTCCCGGGGCGCTGTGCCCGCAGCTCCCGGGGCGCTGTGCCCGCAGCTCCCGGGGCGCTGTGCCCGCTGCCTGGGCCCGGTCAGTGCCCGGCCAGGGCTCCCGCCCGAGGTGGCCCCGGGGATGCGGCGCTGGCCCTGGGGACGGGGCCGGGCTGGGGCTCTGCAGGACGGGGCCAGGGTCCCCCGTCACCTCCTGGAGGCCGTGAGCGAACCAAGCCCCGGGGAGGGGAAGGGCAGGGCCAGGCCGCGCTGTCCCTCTGTCCCTCCCCGGGGAGGCTGTGCCCCTGTCCCGGGGAGCAGCACCCGGGGCGGACCTGGGCCAGGCCAGCGGTACCGGGACACTCGGGGGGTGCCCCAGTCCCTTCCCCAGCCCCTCCCCGGCATCCCCACCGCTGGGTTTGGGGTCCCGGGTCTCTGCTTTGTGCTTTTCAAGCAAAGGAAACGCCGCGGTCTGAGCTGTTGACTCCGTTCACTGTTTCAATGTCTACTCTCCTCTATCAACACAGCACCCCAAAATGCCCCTTTAGGCCCCAAACTGCAGGCACAGAGCTCCCAGTTTGCCACAGAGGGTCCCAGATTTAATCCCTGGCACCCCAAAATGCCCCTCTGACCCCCAAACTGCAGCCACGGGGCCCAAATGGCCCTCAGCAGACCCCAGGCCATGGTGCTTCAGGCTGCTCCAAGTAGCCCACATCACCCCACAGTGGTCCCAAATGTCCCCATCAGGCTCTAACTTGTCCCACTGGCCCCAGTTTGCATCCCCAGTTGCCCAGGCCAGGCCCTGTAGTGTCCTCTTGGCACCCCAAACTGTCCACTGAGCCCCAAATTGCCCTTGGGCACCCTGACCCACGGTGCAGCCACCCCACACCCCTTCACCCAGCCCCAAACCACTGCTCTGTGCAGCCCCCAGGGAACCCCCAGCCCTGCAGGGACTGCAGACCACAGGACACTGAGGACACACTTCATTTATATTTCATTGGCCCCATGTCTTGACTTTAATCACTGAATGAAAGTGGAACAAGGAAGAAAAAGTTATTGAAGGGTGTCTGATTAAGAGCTCTTAAAACTACACGTATATCAAAACCAACCTATTCAAGAATGGCTAAACCACCACTGGTTTTACACAACTACTTACCTAGAGAACTTTCCACTGTTTTCAACAGTTGTGCCACAGGTTCCAGCTTTTCTGCTGTTGGTAGATTCTCCCACCATGCTTTATGCGTCTTGATTACTAACTCGCTCACACTGTGAAATTTTGCCTTGTGGTTTCACACTTGAGTTTGGTGTACAGGTACTCATAATCCTGCAAAAGAACAGAAAAGGAAAAGAGAGGGTAAAAATATGATAAGAAAAGAAGTGAGGGTTGATCATTCACTTTCTCTTACGCTGCACAGATACCCGAGGCGTTGAAGAAGGCAAAGACAAAACCATAAGTCTTTCATAAAGACATTTTTCCTTAACAATTACATATAGAAAAACCTGTAACCATGATGAAATTATCAAAAGTATGGGAAGCTGGAAGTGAAGGACAGAAGGCTTTCCATACTCACTCCCATTACATTGATTCCTGTTATTTCAATTAGATGCATTATCATAGAGTCATGGAATGGTTTGGGTTGGGACGGACATTAAAATTAAAGCTCATCCCATTCCACCTCCTCCCATGGGCAGGGACACCTTCCACTCTCCCAGGCTGCTCCAAGCCCCATCCAACCTGGCCTTGGGCACTGCCAGGGATCCAGGGGCAGCCACAGCTTCTCTGGGCACCCTGTGCCAGGGCCTCCCCACCCTCCCAGGGAACAATTCCTGCCCAATATCCCATCTGACCCTGCCCTCTGGCACTGGGAAGCCATTCCCCCTGTCCTGTCCCTCCATCCCTTGTCAATGGTCTCTCTCCATCTTCCTTGCAGGCTCCTTCAGGCCCTGCAAGGCCACAGTGAGGTCACCCCAGAGCTTCTCCTCTGCAGGCTGAACAATCCCAGCTCTCCCAGCCTTTCCTCCCAGCAGAGCTGCTCCATCCCTCTGCTCATCCTGGAGCCTCCTCTGGGCTCTCTCCAGCAGCTCCACGTCCTTGCTGTGCTGGGCCCAGGGCTGGGGCAGCTCTGCAGGGGGGGTCTCACCTGAGGCCCAGAGGGGCACAATCCCCCCTTTGCTGCTGCCCACGCTGGGCTCAGCCCAGGGCAGGGGGTTCAGGGCTGGGGCAGGCCCAGCTCTCACCCAGCAGCTCCCCCAAGTCCTTCTCCCAGGGCTGCTCCCTCTGCTCAGCCCCAGCCTGGGTTGATCCTGGGGTTGCCCTGGCCCAGGGGCAGCTCCAGCGCTTGGCCTTGTTAAACCTCATGGGATTCCCAGGGGCCACTTCTGGAGCTTGTCCAGGTCCCTCTGAATCACATCCCAAACAGGAGTGAGAGAAACAAAGCATATTCTGTGCCTCCGTACTGCTGCAGTTCTGTTCTGGTTCCACAAAGAAAGAGCTATCCAGATGGGAATCAGTGTGCCTGAGAACAATACCCAAAAGAGATCCATGTGGGAAATGATTCCGTCTTTTTGTTTCAAAAGACCCTTAAAATTATGAATTATACTGTAACAGTATCTGCAGAGCACTGAAAATGTGTCCTGATGAAAATGATGGAATGTTAAGCTGTGCTGTAAAATGGGACAATGTTTGTTCTCCCTGTGAATGGAATCAGTACTAAAGGGTTCAAACTGTACCTGTGTATCAAACTTACCACTTTTATCTAAACAATATAATGTGTTTGTTAGAATATGCAACCAAGCTTTATAGTATTAACATTAGCTATGTAAACTTAGTTCACTGGAATACATGATTGTTGTATCTTTTCAAACATTTCAGCTGCAAGAGAGCTGTAGATCACAAGTTTTTTTTTTCTGAAGTCTTCTTATATTTCCTAATGAGGGCACAGATTAAAAATAATAGCAAAAACAAAAAGCTAACCCCCAAACAAACAAAAAACCCAGACACAATGACCCTCCTCAAGTCTATAGAGAAGATATAATAAGACTTAGGGTTTCCCATCATATGCCAGACTCGTATTTTGTTGCTTACACATTTTAACTGACCCAGAACAAGACTCCAAATTCTGTTCTGCACAGCTGGTGCAATGCAATATTCTTTTACTGCCAGGAAATATGTGTGAACGCAAAGAGAGCTGGATGACTTATTAATATTGTTCCTCTAACATTTAGGCTTTTATGAGGACATCCAGAAATTTCAATAAAATATAATAAAATGTTTTATTTTTGGCATATTACAGAATAGTAAATGTAACAGGGTAACCTTAAGCAAAGATAGAGGATGCTGATATTCTCACAGCTCAGATTTCCTACTGCTATTACACACAAGTATTTACTCCAGGTGAGGATGCAGCCTAAAAGAATGTCTAATTACTCTGCAGTGAGTTTTTGTTTTGATTCTTTTTTTGTAAATTCAAAGCTAAAGAAAATTTAAAATTACCTTCTGCCCACCCCACATCCCCCTTCTAAAATACAGAAAGAGACATAAAGGGAGTGTAGGACATAACATGAAGGTTTGATTTTTCCTAATTCAAACCAGTCTAACTCCAATCTAGGCAAGGAAATTTAAATATGGCATTTACAACACCCTGTGCATTCTATTCAGGGTGTATTAGAGTTGCTTTACAAGGCTGAGTCCAAGATTTAAGAAACCTCTAAGAAAGAGAGGTTTAGTTAAACATATTTATCTTATAATTATTTAGAGTTTTGAATGTCTGTCCTTGCTTCCTTCCTTGCCCACTGGAAATATCACAGGGTCATGGATTGTCCTGAGCTGGAAGGGACCCACCAGGAGCATCAAGTCCAACTCGTGGCCCTGCACAGACCCCCTAAAATCCCACCCTGTGCCTGAGATCCAACAGGTGTTTTTTTTAAAAATTTGACTTCAGATTTACTATCAGGGTGATTTTTTTTATGTTTAATCATAGATTCATAGAATGTTTGGGGTTGGGAGGGACTTTAAAAACCATTTAATTCCACCGCAGGGACACCTCCCACTATTCCAGGGTTGCTCCAAGCCCCGTCCAACCTGGCCTTGGGCACTGCCAGGGATCCAGGGGCAGCCACAGCTTCTCTGGGCACCCTGTGCCAGGGCCTCCCCACCCTCCCAGGGAACAATTCCTGCCCAATATCCCATCTGAACCTCCTCTCTTTCAATATGAAGCCATTCTCCCTTCTCCTGTCACCACATGCTCTTGTAAAAGTTAAGTGACACTCACACCCATAAGAGGAATTCAGCATTTTTCTAGAAAAATGGAAAAAAAATTCCTTATGATCCTCTCAGCAAGTGAGACTCCTTGATTTACCAGTCTACCACCACTGGGCATGAGGTATAAACTGGAGCTTGTGCCCAGAGAGATTTTTTCAGTGTTACACATCTGACAAATTCGGGCTGGGGCCAAGTCCTACTTAAGTTAATGAGTTCTTTATAAATTACCTACTGCAATACCTTCATTGGCCATTGACATTAGAACAAAAGTATTAAAAACAATAACATGCCAGAAAAAAACCCCTGAATTATATCTCAGGAAAACATAAAGTTATGTAAAAAGCCCAGAGAGTTTTTAAATTATGTTGCTACTTTAAATTAAGAAAAGCAAGGATTAAAATGGAAAAAAACACCCCACAAACACCTCTAGTTGTTCAAGTATGTAAACACCAAAATATTTCACATATGAATAGATAATCACTTCTAGCTTCCCAGTTTTCTATCTTGGAGAAATTTATTTATTTTCTGTATGATAGGTGTAGAACAACTGATTTATGAGTCTGGCTCCCAGTCTGGACACATCCTGCTGAGTCACAAAATAGATTGGTCTGAAATGTAAAAGTGATGCTCATAATTCTGTAGATGTGAACGCATCACACACGAAAAAGCAGGTTCTCCCTGCAATGCCATAAGGAAATAAACAAAAACCTGTAGGAAAACTTCACCTATAAATCTTGTTGGGTTTTTTTTTTCCAGTTTTCAGTCGCAGACTTGGCAATGCCTTCCCAGGACAGGTGGGTCCTGCTGGGCTGGTACTGATTTCTGCAGGGCTCCACACATGCTCAAACATTTATGGATGTGGATCCTGCTCCTGGGTCTGGGCCAGAGCTGCACTGAGTGCAAATCTTTCACTTTCCTCTCCCTTTTAACAGCTGAAAGTGCAAGAGGAAAAACTTGTGCATTTGTGTCTCCAGCATGGGGGCGGCACCCCTCAGCAGAATTGCCTCTGTTCTCTTGCTCTTTGAAGTCTGTACATGTGTTGGAACTCAGATTTGGGCATAAAAATCAAAATACGTTTGCAACATTAAAAACAATAATAGAAGTATTTACATCAAGCATTATTTAATAAATTAAAGAAATAATGAGCCTAAAATAAAACTGTTAAATCTTTCTAAGAGGTGTTTGGTTTCAGAGCTGTAAAATGTCTGTGCACCTTGTAAAAAAGCAGGGAGCATGAGGAAGTGACAAAAATTGAGAAGGCTGTGGGATCCCAGTTAGGTGCCTTTTGCTGTATATTGTAAATTATGCCATATAACAGGATATTTAAGCTCCATTTTCCCCCGACTTCACTGATGTCCTTTTCACAGTCCTGCTGAAGAGTACCTGAGACATTCACGTGCAAAAATGAAGGTGTTGCAAGCTCACCTTTCTCATCTGGGGGAGCAGATGAACAAGTGCTGTTCCTGCTTCTCTGTGAAACATCTGTAGTGTGTCACTGAAAATGACACTCCAAAAAGAAAGGATTTCAAACCAGAATAGTTAAAAAAAAAACAAAACAACACAACAATAACAACAAAAACCCACGAGAAAAAAAAAAAAAAACAAACAGAGAAAGAACAGAGAAAAACAGACAAAGAATCCCAAATGGTGAAGGGCATGGAATCCTGTTGAGGTCACTGCAGGAGTAATTTGTTCCACAATTTTTTATGCCTGCAAACCCTCAGCTCATAAACCAGTGTTTTACTAAAGAATACATTTGATAAGCATTAAATTCCAGCACTTGCCACTAAATAATATTGACCCCATTGACTGGCTGTGAATGTCAATGGAAAAATCCCAGTGGTTCCTCTGAGAAATTCCTCAGCACTATCCAAGCATAAAGGATGGCACATCTGAATAAAGAAGCCATCAGCCTTGAAAGCTGTCAGGCACTGTCATTGTGCACTTCATATACAATCTAATCTCTATACATTAACTCTAAAATTGCTTCAGAACCTTTTTAGACAGACTTCTGCCACACTGGCTTTCTTTTCTTTTTTTTTTTTCTTTTCTTTTTTTTTAATCTGTTTGTTTATTAATTTGGAGTAACCAATACAGTCAAGAATTCATATATCTGTTATTGCTCCCACTAATTGGCCTATGACTCCAATGGGGATTGGTGATGAAAGGAAGGAAAGAATTAACAGCAGGAGGTTGTGGTACAGGGCACAGCTCCAGATCCTTACATGGCTGAGACTGCAAAATTGCTAATTTTCTATTATATCACTATCATGTTAATTCATAATCACAACATGGATCAGGGTTAACCTCAATACTCTTCCTTAATCAGTTTGATTCCATGATAATGCAATATTATATTTAGTTTAACTGTACATGGTGATTTTGAATGGGGCATGGAAATAAGAATAATCATAAATAACATTATTTTATATACAATTTTTTCCATGTCTTCTCTCCATCCCTCCCCAAAGGACAGTCTCTGTCATCCAACTCAATGAGCTGCAAAGATCCACTGGAAAATGTTAGTTAGCATCTATTCCTTTGGGGATTCTTTTCCAGTGGCTGATGGCAGAAAAACCTTGTATTTACTAAACTCCATTTCCAGACACCAGCTTGTGCTTTGAGACCTGGGAACTGATGGATGGTGCTATTTGTCTTGATAATAGAGGCTGTCCAAGCAGACAAACCCAGGAAGGAGTTACAAGCCTAAATTCTGTTTAGACTCACATGCTGTTAAATAGCTGATGTGTTCAACAGAGATTTTAATTAATATGACCACATGCTAAGAACATATGACAAGAAAAATAATAACAAAAAGCATTGAAGCAAAGAAGGTTTGTTTTTTTTTTGTTAGATCTCCCGATTTTTAATTCACAGAGTCACAGAATCAGCTAGGTTGGAAAAGACCTCTGGGATCATCAAGTCCAACATATTTGTTAATAAGGATGAGCAAGAAATGATCACGTACAAGACCAAACCCCTTTCCTGGCCCTGGAAGCAGACAGAGGTAGGAATGCTGTTGCTCACAGGTGGAAACTGATGATTCCAGAACTAGGTAATGTGCTATGAAAATGAAACTTTTCCAGACTAATGAGGTAACATTTAAATTGGTAGAGTTGGTGACCATGAGTGGAAAGTAACCAAGTTCACCAAGAACAAATGACCCAGCTGGTTTAGTGCCTTCAGTGCTGGTTTCATTCTGTTCCCCAACTATCAGTCTCTCAGGAGTCTGCTTCAATAATCCTCAGTGATACTCTCCTGTGTCAGCTGTGTGAGTAATTCTGTTTAATTCCTGTCTTTATGTTGTTGTTGGGAAACAGAGAAAAATGCTTTATCATGACAAATCTGATATTCTAAAATTTTCAGACAGAGATGGTGCTCAGAAGTTCATTTGATGTTGATTAAATTCAGCTGACAGGTGACTGGATGCTGCTGCATTTACTGATATAAATACTTGTGAGCCTGGGTGGAACACAACTGCAGCACAGGTTCCCAGAGCCTGAATGCCAGAGAAGCAGTCCATCTAAGTAATAAAATTTAGATGAACTATGAAAATATACATTGCTTGGATTTCTTTGTAGGTCTGTAGCTAGAGATATTGAAATATTGGACCTAAACTTTGTTATTCTTATACCATTATTGTTGCTGAAAATACTCAGAGAAATAATTCTAATATGCTGGTCATAATTAAACCACTCAGGATTTGGGGATTTCTGGATAGGGCAAGAGCTGTCACATGCTTTGGTCAGGAGTGCTTTGGATGGAGCACTGTTTTCAGTATTGCTCTCACCCCTATGACTGCTGCAGTTATTTACAGCCTCTTCCTTCTTTATTTACTTCTTTCGTTGTATTACAAAACCTTTCTCCCTTCAACTTCTTCAACAGTTCCCTGTCATTCGATCCTGCATTCCTTCCCACCAGGATCCCACTCAGGTTTTGTATGTCTGAAGAAGAGAAGAACACTGACAGGATGTTTTTCTTTGTGCACAGCTGTGGGTTTGGCTGGCTGCCCCTGTTTGCAGTGCTGGGTGCAGGGGAGGGTGGCTGACGTGAGCCTGGGCTTGGAGAGGTGGCTGCAGGCTGTAGGTGGGCAGCCAGGGATGCCTGTTGGCAAGGACTCTGACAGATTATCACAAGCTGGCCCGGTAATGAGCTTATTTACACCCAAATGAGCTCATTGCCCTCCTCCCGCCCCTCAGCTTTAGAAGGATGAGTTCATGGGTTCAGGGACTCCGTGCTTGATTCTGATCACCCTTTGCAGCTCCCAATGTACAGCATTGCCCTTTGTCACCAAACAGCTGAGGGACATCGTGGTACCTCAGCTCCAGGGGGGGAGTGTGCCTGCTGGAGCCAGGGAACCATGGAATCACAGCATGGGAGGGCTTGGAAGGGACCTTAAAGCCCATCCCATTCCCCCCTGCCATGGGCAGGGACACCTTCCACTACCCCAGGTTGCTCCAAGCCCCATCCAGCCTGGCCTTGGGCACTGCCTGAATTTTGTGCAATATCTGACATAGGGAAGTGATTCAGTCTCTCATTTCACCCATGATAATGATGTCATCAATAACTAAAGGCAGTATTTTATCAGCTTTCACTCTCTAGTGACAGCGGATTGATTTTGGACTCCAAGATATCAAGGCTCAAAAGCCAATAAAGTTTAAAGCTTCCCCAGGTGGGTGAGGGGTGATCCCAGGGCAGCAGCAGGGGACAAGGGCTGGACAAGGGCAGTGTGTCCCCAGAAAAACTTCATCCCTTAAGAACATATCCATCAGTTTGGGAACATTACCTGGAGCATAGCAGGATTCAGAAACAGAGTCCAAAGTACGTGGAAAGACTTCTGATGTGACAACATCTCCAAGTATCAGCAAGACATTCATGCCTTATTATTTAGTGATTATTACTGCAGCATATTAATACAACATTTTCCAAGGCACAAGTCTTTCCAATGGAACTGCAGCCTCTCTCTTTTCCCCACATGCTTGAGTCAAGAAATGGCAATTTGTCAAATAGTACAAATACATTCAATTATAAAGCAGAGGAACAGTCTCATTTTCTTTGATATGAATAACAAACTAATTAGCTGCTGTAGTGTGTTTATTTCCTGTTTAATAAAAAGCTGACACGACGGTCATTAGTGTCTTAGGATGTACTCAGCTTAATATGCAAAGTATACCAAAATTAGCATAATAATTATGTTAGAACAAACAGGATACCAAATGTTTAGATGAATTTAACTCTTTAAATTATTCCATCTTTACACTAATGCACTAACACAGGCAGTTGCAGTATTTTCCATCATGTGCTATACTGATAAATTAAATGTACCTTGGATACCTGCTGTTTGTTCTCACAGTCTTCCATCCATGACTGTGATGATCAGCAGAAATATATTTGTTTTTTACCCTTTACAATGTCTACATGCACACACAAACACACAAAGCAAGCTGGGCTACCAAAAGGGAATGGTTCATCTGCTTTCCTGAGGAGAGATATTCTGTCCTTACAGTTCTTACAAAGTTAATTTGGTTTATTTCTAAACCAAAACTAGCTCGTTCCCCTCTGTTTGTTTATGTTTTTGTCTTATTTTGTTCCAAATATAAATTAAACCACACGGAAGTTATATTAAGGTTGCCCAGGTAAAATCACAAAGTTTGATTTCTAACCATAACTTTTCAGGTACACACATCTCTCTTTACTAAACAGCCAGAAAAACACAGAGAGAGAAACCCCATGTAGATCAACTGCCAATTTAATGCTGAAATCCAAGTGCAGGTTTAGCATTGTTTTATCATTTCATTTGTTTTAATTTGTTGGTTTTGTTTTTTTTTTTTTAATAAGAAGGAAGGATTGGGCAGGTGGAAGTACCTGTGGAAGTTCATGTCTGTCTTTGCTGCAGCTGTGTGTAAGAGTTTTATGTAAGGTCTTTTCTGGGATGTGCGTCCATCCTGCACCAGGAACAGCCTTCACAAGAGGCATCTGTGTTCTCCCCAGACTGCACATGGAAAGAATATCCCATAATTTTGCAAATGAAAGTCAGCATTCACCTGGAGATCTTTGCACTGACACACACTTACAACACTTTCCCCCCAAATGTTGACTTCTTTAAATCCCAGAACTATGAGGATGGTGGGAGAGCACAAGGAGAAGAAGCTCCTTGGAACAATAAGCTCAGAACAATAAGTACAGAACACTGTACTATTTTCACTTTCTCAAACTTCACATATAGACTACATGTACAAATTATATTCTGATCTGTTCCTTCTTTTGGTGAAAACTTGTTTTCAGGGAAAGCCTTGTTTTCCTCCTAACTTTTCAGATATCATTTTTATAGAAGAATCTTCCTTTGTGGCCTTTGCACAGCCTGACTTTTTATACACTGGTGACTGTGACCCCAAGCTGGGCAGAGCTCTGTGGTGAAGCTGCCTTGATCTTCAAGCATTACTGCAGTAAAGAAGACTCAAATTTTTGAGCCTTCAACTTAAGAAATAAATCCTTTAGCTTTTTATTATAATAAAAACATGACAGCAAATAATGCTAAAAGGGATAACAGGGCTTCATACACCAGTCTCCTCTGTCCATGTGAACTTGAATGTCTTTTCATGTTTCATTTTGTTCCACTCAAAGGCTGAGAACAAAAGCCAACCCTGTGCATTCTCCTCTGGTCCTCAGGAAAACCTTTCAGTCCTGTGTAGCACCCTGATTTCTCACAACTCCCAAATCCACAGCATGACCTCTACACCTTTGCCACACTGAACATGCTCAGGAGCTTCTGGAGAGGAGGAACAACCTCCTCCTGCTCACATCTCATTTTTCCTAAAGAAAGTAGCATACCCCCCCCCCAAAAAAAAAAAAAAACCAAAACAAAATGACAAATCACAAAATAACAAAGAAAACGCCCCAGAAAAAGACAGTCTGCCAAAAAAACCTCAACCAAACACACCACAAATCCCCCAATGACAGTGTTCAGCACAGTGACACTTGTAGAACAGCTTCCTCTAACTTTGAAATAGTAACAAGCCATGACATTTTCAAATATTCTGGGTTTTTTTAATGAAGTAACTCGTAGAGAATTCTATTTGATATATTCCAATATGGGTATGTTCTAATAAAAGTTTAATGCAGCTTTAAATCTGGTCTGCTGATCCTGGATCAAAAGATCTCTCTCTATTGGCCTCGGTGTCAAGATGTTCCTAATAGCTGTATATTTGATGGCTTTTAACCAGAACCATGTCCTTTCAGATGCCACCCTGCATGGCTGGCAGCACTGTCTGTAGCAAGAGACATTCTCCAGAGGGCAGGGATCCAGCAGGGAACAGGGTGTGCACATCCAGAACCTGCCTTCCACCTGGGCTGTGGCCAGTGGTGTGTCGTGCCTACCTGAGAAGGCAAAACCTTTAGATGTGCACACCCACAGCCCAGCAAATGGACTATATTTATATCATAATCTATCTACAATTCTGTAGATCTTTTTTCCTGGTTAAAACCCAAAATTATTCCTGGGACTTAACTATTTCACCGACAGTAGACAATATTCACTTTCATACCCTTTTGAGGCCCAAATAGGTGGTAGTGGCTACTATTTCTATCTTAGCTGTGCAAATGCTGCTCAGCAATTAAATCAGCTTTGACTCTGAGGGTCACAAAGGTGCTGGTGGGACTGGAGCTCCTCCCCTGGGGGGCCAGGCTGGGAGAGCTGGGGCTGCTCAGCCTGGAGAGGAGAAGGTTGTGTGGAGACCTCACAGCTCCTTCCAGGCTCTGAGGGGCTGCAGGGAAACCAGAGAGGGACAATTCATCAGGAACTGGAGGGACAGGACAGGGGGATGGCTTCACATGGACAGAGGGCAGGGTTAGATGGGATATTGGGCAGGAATTGTTCCCTGGGAGGGTGGGGAGGCCCTGGCACAGGGTGCCCAGAGAAGCTGTGGCTGCCCCTGGATCCCTGGCAGTGCCCAAGGCCAGGTTGGACGGGGCTTGGAGCAGCCTGGGACAGTGGGAGGTGTCCCTGCCATGGCAGGGGGGGGACTGGATGGGCTTTTAGGTCCCTTCCAACCCCAAACATTCTGGGATTCTATTCTAGGATAACCCACACATGGCAATAACCAAAACAATTAAAAACAGAACAGCAAACAAAACAATGTAATTTCTGCATAACAAGTATCTTAATTCCCTTATTAATTTATTTAGCTGGAAATTGTGGTTCTGTTAAACCATAACTTATGTTAATCTTAAAATAACTCATCTGTCTTGGGGGAAACCAATTATTGCAATTATTTTATTTAGGAGCTATTTAATTAACCAACTTACTGAGAATAAGCTGGTACGGAGAGGAACCCCTGTGGATGCCTATTAAATTTGCCTCCATATGGATTCAGCTTCAATCCCTGGTTCCTTTTGTGTCCTCAGGAAGACCCTCTTCTTGTTGGGAGTGTTTCTGATGTGCAGCATGTTGCTGCCTATTTTAGATGCTGACATTTCTGAGAGCAGTTGGTTTGATATACATGTACTAACAAACCGAGTTGGGGAAAGATTAATATTTTCCTGGCAAAGGTCAGCCGTGTGATAATGGCTTTTTGCTTCCTCAACACAACTTTTTAGGGAAGGTTACAGTAAATTAACCCAACTCCTGTCTGTCAATCCATATTCGACCACATGACACGTTTGCTCTTTGATAAACTGCTACAGTTCAGTGTGTATTGTACTCAGCTAGAAAAGAGCTGGAAGGAAAAAGCTTCTTCCATGGACAGATTTAGAATCTTTGGTAATTTAGCCAAGGAATGATCAGCTTTATTTAGAAGAAGAGTCCCAAATGTGCAGGTCAAGGTGGGTGTTTGTAGCTTATGACTATATCAGTGTAAAACATGAGGATAAAAGGCTTGATATTAATATAGTCAAGCTGGGTTTTTAACAAGCTCTTTTTAAATTATTTTAAAAAATTTAAAATACTTTGGGTTTTTCACGTTTGCCAAATTCTCACACACCCTTTTACTCTTTTCTCAGAGATTCAAGGAAACGCTTAACCATCTTCACAAAAAGGCTTCAGTGACCCTAAAAATGAACCTGCTGGGTTAGCCCAGCAGTCCTTCCAGCCCAACATCCTTTCCCAAGGAGTGGCTGGGGAGAGGCACTCAGGAAAAGGCTGCAAGAACACTAAATCCATAGCCAGCGGCATCCTGGCACACACTCTATCCACTTCTCTCCACCTACAGACCGTGGAAAGTTTTGCTTGACTAACAGCTATTCTGTCCACCTTGTTCCCCCAGTCTTTTCAGGAAGGGACAAAAGGTGCAAAAATGCCCTTTGCCTGCAGGCAGTGCTTGGGAAGAGGTCAGCAGCAGGGAAGGTGACTCTTTCCTTGCCTCAGGAGGAGCTGATGCATCAGGAACATGCTGAGAGCAGCAAACCATCCCCATGCAGCCCCGGGAAATTCCTCTGAGTGCCACTCATCCAGGAAATTGGGCAGAGCACAAAGGCATTGCCATCAGTGAGGCCTTTGAGTCACCCTGCACAGCTCAGCAGAAGCAAAGGGTGCCACTCCAGCACCCCTCATTTCACACCTGGGTAGGAACTCACATGACATCGGTGTTCAAAATGACATTAACATTCAAAAATCACAGGTGTGCCCTTTCTTTGCCCCGTTCCCCCAACCTGCTCCTCGTCTTTGGCCTAAACCGGGAGGCTTTGGTATAATTCTGTGGATTTCAAGATGTCAGAAGCAAAAATTTAGGAAATAAAATAGACTTGAGTGAATGTTAGAAACAGAAAACACATTTCTCACATCAGTGTCTAAAAATTGTTATAGCCTGTGGGATGGCAAACCAAGGGTTGAATGAGTAAAAACTCAGTATTTCAATTCTTTTAGCATGTTCACATTTCAAAACTTTCACTCACTAGGAAATAAAAACACCTGCCTTTAGGAAACTTCTGATACTAAAAATATTTTAAAATAAAGAAGAGTTTATGGTGTCTCTTTTAAATTTAGACAAAAATTCAGTTTGAAAACTCACAGACCCCTGCCCTTTCATTTAAAGGTATTTATCATTTATATTTGTACCCCTCTTACCTGGGTGAGGAGGTCAACACAAAAGATGCACCAGACCATCTAGAAAAGCACAATACACAAATCATCACTGCAGCCTCAGAGCAAAGGCTGCTCCCTGCTGACACAACTCTGACTGGGACCTCATCAATCCAGCTGGAAAATCAAAGGGTGCTACATCCAGACAGTCTTCTAATTAGGACAGAGTGCTAATCCCTTCCTCTTGAGTGGTAAAACTGCCTCACTGGTAGAAAATCTAATCCAGGAGGTAAGATGGAAGTAAAATCTTTACAAGCAAACTTGTGATTAATGAATTAAAAATACAAAACCAAATGAACATCAATATTGTTTCTAATCATGTGATATGCAGTATATTAAAACATCAGGAAACATTTGCATATTTATGTATGTATAAATAGCAAAAAAGGCATTTTTAAAGGAAAAATATTAACTGCTATATTAATTTTATTGCATTTTATGCTCAATGTCCATGAGAAATTTTTTTCTCTTCCTTCTTGTACTTTGATTTATTTTTAAATTGAATACAAGGTTTTCTGCAATCTCTTCTCATATTCTATTAAGACCAGTGGAATTTAGATTATCAGGTAACACCATAAATTGAAAAACTAATCAATTTGAAGTTTGTGTGTAATCAGAGTCAGATAGTTTTAGTATAAATGCTTCAGAGTATTAATGAAAAATGCTCACTTTTGAAGAACAAATCACTTCTTCCCTGTCCACAGCCCTGGTGATCTCCAGGAAAGCCTCACAGGCTGTGCTGTGATCCTTTCTTGGGGGGAAAGCTGAGAGCTCGGGATTAAATGAACTCTGATTTCAGAGTGACCATGAACAATATTATCTGTGTATGCACCATCTTTGTATTTCTGCTCAGATTTTTACTGGATAACGAGAGCCACCATGGAAAGAGAACAGAATCCTGCTCGTCTGTGATCATGCAGTTCTGGGCATTTCAATTCCTGCACCTTCTACCTTACAGTGAGTAAGGAGGGAGTACTGAGCTGCCAAAAAAGTGATATGTATTTTCTTACCAGAATTTTAATTCTTCCAGGATCTCATCTGCTGGTCTTGTCTGTCCACCACAAAATTGCCAACTCCATTACTTATTAAAGAATAAACATATTTTATCAACACAGTCTTGTACAACCTGTGGAAGGGCTACAAGCTGCAGAAAAAAACTGAACATCAGTGAAAGATGATACTGGAGATTTCCTCAGCTCCTAATCATGACTAACAAACCCTGGAAAGGAGAGAGATGTGCCTTCTGCAAAGCTAAAAGCTTTGCTATGTTTTGGTGTTTGGTTCTGTTACAAACATCACACTGTGAATGATTCATGATGAAGGATTTAATTTAGTGGAAAAACAGTAATAAACCTCTCAGACACATATTTGCACAGCAAAACCCTGCAGGTATAAACCCAAAGGGTGTTTTGCCAGTCTGGACTGCTTTGGGTATTTTTAATGAAGTGGACATTCCTTGGTCTCTTATGAGTCATGCAATTATCCAGTGTTCATAACACTTGGATTACTTCCCAGCAGTTTATTATTCTACACTTCTGCTACACCAGGGAGAGAAGCACTTGTAACAGGTGAGACATTTCTATCCCAGCTATTCCAGCTGAGATCTAGGATGTGAGAGGCAACACATGAGCAGCATTTTCTCCTGGGAGAGATGATTTCTGGGTCAAAGCCTTTCTAGCAAAAAATTTGAAATGCATGACAGGAGCAGATGAGGATGGGTTAAGAACAGAGGATTGCACCTCATGTTAAAGATATCTGCTGAGCAACTGGGTGAGGAGAAAAGCAGCAAAGTAGGACAATAGAATATATCTATAAATTAGATAGATGGGTAGATGTTTCTTGGTTTTGTTTCTATTCAGTGCCTCATCCTGGGTGCTGGGACAGTTCTGGGCACCATGGGATAAAAAAGACCCAAAGCTGCTGGGGAGTGTCCAGAGGAGGGAGCTGGGGCTGGGGAAGGTCTGGAGGGGGCTCAAGATATTCCATTCTAATCACACATATGAGGCTGTGCCTCTGTTCTTACAGGATCTCCTTTGCCTTCCCTTGGGTTTTCCAGAATTCTTTGGGAATTACGTACACGTTGTGCTTCAGATTAACCTCTACTCATTGGGGAGATAACCACAGCTCCTGCCTGTTAAAAGGAAGTGCAAATCCTCTCCTAGAAAAGCTAAATGCAGCCTGAATCCAAGTCAAGGCAACATGGGGCACTTTAAAGTAAAATCAGGCTGCAGGCTTAAGGATGAAAATCCATCAGAGAACTTCAATGCAGCAGTTACTGAGCTTCTGCAAAAACAATACCACACCACAGTGCTTCTTACATAACCTTGGTATAATTATTAGGAATAAACTATAAGAAAGTTATGGAAAAAGGGGAAGGAAATTTCTACTGAAGTCCTCCTATTCTTAGCAAAATTACTTGCTTCGTGTTCCTGGAAATGTGTAAAATGGTGTTTCAAAAACTTTTTTCCTGTCTTATAGTAATTAGACTATGAGTGGCATCTTAAAAAGCAATGCTATTTGTAAATAAGTCTGTCTATTTTGTTGAAATATAACCAACAGAAGTAGCAGAAGATAATTAGCACAGTATCTAATCAGTAGCATTGCTTTAGTCTGTGTCATTAAAGCACTTAACTGGCATGCAATATTTCTGTGCTGCCTTTATTGAGACTTCGTGGTAGCACAGTTTAAATGTCATTGCAGTAGTGACAGAGGGAAAGTGGGATTAATCACTGACCTCAGCTGTGCCATAGAAGCATTACCTGCTCTCACCCAGCCCCTCCACCTTCAGATGGCCAAGGCAAATATGACAAGTACAGAAATGTAATGGTAGTGCCTGTTCTAATATTACTTTTCATTTGCTTGTGCTAGCTTAAGCTAAAAACAAATAACACTATGAATAAGCATAAATTGTTAAAAACTATCATTACAGGACAGGGGGAATGGGTTAACACTGACAGCAAGTAGGTTCAGATGGGATATTGGGCAGGAATTGTTCCCTGGGAGGGTGGGGAGGCCCTGGCACAGGGTGCCCAGAGAAGCTGTGGCTGCCCCTGGATCCCTGGCAGTGCCCAAGGCCAGGCTGGATGGGGTTTGGAGCAGCCTGGGACAGTGGGAGGTGTCCCTGCCATGGCAGGGGTGGCACTGGATGGGCTTTGAGGTCCCTTCCAACCCAAACCACTGTGGCTCTATGATTCCATCATTAAGGACAAAACAGCAGAAGGTTATTTTTGTAATGACTCATACAATCTCACACTTTTACTACAAACTGCACCAAACAAGCTGCTCTCTTACACACAGCACTGCTGAAATGTGGTGATTATTGGAAAGGGGAGGCAGTGACTAATTGGATAGCAAACTCCAGAGTGCTGAGGAGAAAAGAATCAAGCCACAGGAATAAATCTCAAATCCTACAGAAAGATTATGTTACTTCCAGTAATTAAACAGAGCAGACAGGATTTGATTCTTGAAAGTTTCAGCTAAACCCTTTCTGCAACAGAGTCTGTGAACTCCACAGAATGGAATTTATGAATCTCAAAAGGATAACTGTCTTTTATGGATGTGGCAGGATTGAACACACATCTTCAGGGAGCCCAAATATTCCAAACCGGATATCTCAGATAATGAGAGATGAGAAGTAATCAAAAGAAATTTCAGCTGGTCTAAAGATGACTGCGTAGCAGAAACCTGTGCTGAGAGAAAGCAAAGGAAAATTACAGGCAAAATTGACCACAGGGAAAAATGTAAACTGAAAAAAAAGTTAATAGTGATTGACGATTCATGGAAATTTGGATGAAAAAAAGAATCAATGGTTTCCTTAAGAAAGTGTAAGTTTGGCCACAGACCAAGTGAAGGCAGAAACAAGAAAGAAAAGCAAATAAAATAAAAATAATATCAAATACATTATTTTAAATATAAATAATAATTTAATAAATAATGATAGAAATCAATAAAGCTAGAGAACAATTAAATCCTAAATAAAAACATGAAACCAGATTATAGTAAAAGCATTGCATCAGAGCAAAGGACTCCAAAATCAAATGCCATACCTTTCCTACAGTAAACCTGGAAGTGCTTCCTCTGCAAATGGAGACCAAGAAAGAGATTTATGATGACTCCACATGTGTACCTAAAAAGCTGTTATAAAACAGAAGCATTTCTTTCATTTATTTCTTAACTTACTCTATATGGCTGAGGGAAATAAAGTGCAGTGTAAAGCAAGGAGAATGGTTGTGTGTCTCTGCTGTGACCTGAGGGACGAGGATGTACCTTCAACAGGAGAGTGCTGAACTGGGGAACCTCAAGGAACCTGAAGACACCAAGAAAACCATTTGGATTTTGCACAATTCAGCAGCCCTTCTCCCAGCCCAAGCTGCCAGGCTGCTCAGCAGGACTGGAACAAATGCCAGGATCCTTTGGACGAGGTGGAGATTTACTTTTTAATCTCTTAGTTCTGTTTTACTCAGAATTTCCCAAGGTACTTTCAGCTAATCTAGTAACACTAAACAAGACCAATTCTACGTCCTGGGCTTTTGGCAAGTTCACTTTAAAGGAGAGAAGTAAAGCAGCAGCTGCTGTCAGAGCTCTGTTTGGTGCAGACTTCTGCCTCAAACATCTCAGAGTCATAAAAGGATTATTTTGGGCATCTTAATTTCTAAAAGTCTTGCCCCTAAAGGTAAAACTTTTGTCAAATATATTTTTAAGAGCAGCACTGTGTAACAAATGGTGCAATGTAACAATAGTTCAGTTGTGAAGTGCATTCACAAATGGTGAGTGAAACAATAGTTTTAAGGTACTGGACTTCATTATCACAGTATCTCACCAGGTCACAGCTACAGACAGTGGACTTGCTATGATAGGAATATTTGTGGAACAGATAAAATTAAGAATATTAAAATTACATACATTAAAATCAAAATCACATCTAAACCACCTCTCCACTCACCAGATGTCACCTGAACACATTCCATACCTTAAATACTCTAAAATAGTACCAAAACACCCCATAAATATTTTAGATTTAGTTTCCTAGGTATCGGTATCCTCTGGCAGCTGTAGCACATTTCAGTTTTATGGGATCCCCAACTGATATGCCTGCAATTTTCCTCTGGAGAAGAATTTATGCATAGCTTCAGTGACAATTGATAAAATACCATAGTTCTTTCAGATAATATTTTGATGCCACTGTCACTTACACCTGAGAATGCCAGGCAAATTACTCAGCAGGTGAAGCATTTACCCAGGGACCGAGAGTGGAGCAGCTTACAATCAGAAGATTAAAACTAATTGGTCATTGAAACAACTCTGTGGAGCAGGGCTGGTGCCATCTGCACTGTACAGGTGATGAATGACAGCTGCCAATCACCAGTGAGTCCATCCCAGGGTCAGGAAGGAAATGAAGAAATTCCCACTTACAACAGATTGCATTGCCAATGTCAACTCCTTAAAAACAAATCAAATGGAGTGAGTATTAATTATTCATTGGGATGAAGGTTTGTGAACTGCCACAAAGAGCCCCACTGGGCTTGGGAGGAGGAGGAATGACAAATGCCAGAAAGACATAAGAGGACAGAGCACACTATAATACAGCAATATTAATTAATAATTCAGATATGGTTTATGTTTAATAGGTTATAAAGCCATTTGGGGTTAATAAACTGCCTGACCTTCAACTTTGCAGTGCAGCAGGCACAAGATGTATTGCTTCTTAAAGAGTGAATGCTCCAACACTGCCTTGGAAATGAACATGTTATTTGGTAGCAGTGATTCAGTTTATTGCACATTATCCCCCACATGGAAAAGTGGATAATTAAATAACTATTGCCTATGTATGCAATCCACGGCAAAAGAAGTCAATATTTATCTTTCCTTGAGTTTGGGAGATGATCACCTCAGAGAAATGGGGATTTTCCTGAGCAGGTCTCCCAGCAGTAGCAGGTATTGCATTTCAGTCCTCAAATCTGCTGTCAGAACTGCTGGGCACTCACACAATCCCAGCAGTGTGTGGAGACCCCAAACTCACTGAAAGTCAGAAATTCTTTCCCTTAAAGGGAAAGAGCTGCAGATCATAAAGGTGCACAAGCAAATACCCACAGTTAGGGGGTTTGGCAGTGATGGTACCTGTGCTAAAGCCCTTTGAATCCACGGGCCCCTTGCAAAGTGGCCAGATGCAAATCTCAAATCTGGGCTCTACAACTTCTTTTCCTGTTGTTACATGTGTAATAGTTTTGAAATTAGCCCCACCATCCCTGAAGTCAGAGGTTTGGGAGGTAGATTGCTGGTCTGGTTGAAATTATTCACCAAGGAAAGCACCAAGATTGCTCCATAGTGAAGCATCTCTCTGGAAATTCAGCATCCTGAAAATCCAGAGTGTCAGGAGCCCTGAGAGCAGCAGCAGATCCTAGAGGCCATTCCTGGAGGAAAGGGGCTGTCCCTTGTCACCAGGGCTCTGCCTTCACAGGCCACTCAGGTTGAACAAAATCTCACCTGGGGTCATCGGTGGGTGGTTAAAGGAACCACAATCCTACCAAACGTTGTTTAACCCTTTGAGTAACAATGGTTGTTATTTACCCTGTGCACACTCTGCCTTTGGTGAAGCACTCCCACAGCATTTCTGCTAAACCACTTTCTGCTCTCATTTAAAATGTTAATTTATGGGTGTCCCTTTGCACTGCACAAACTGAATCTCAGAAAAACATTTTACCCCGTTGTACAGATTGGTATTTTTAGCTTAACATATAGCCCTCCTAAATTGTAAAATGCTAACCAGACCACTTAAACACTGCAGACATCATATTCTCTTTATGCTATATGTGCTCTACTGTCTCAGTGGGCTCTGCAACATCTTGATGCATAATAATCTATTTAAGAAGACATTGGCTTATTTCTCTTATCCTATAAACACACTCTTGAGTCTATTACTCTAAATTATATACTAGTTAAACATGAAATGTACAGATTTCTTACTTTTCTACAGTTGAATTTATTTTAATAAAGACTGTGAGGCTCGATGAGACATAGGACATTAATCCACATTAAATAAACATGGAAGAAATTAAAGATTTATTTCTTATCCAACTAGATTTGCAGTTAAAGAATCACCACATTCTTATTTCCCATAGACTGTGCTTCCTTGAAATACTAAATTAACTGGTTAATTTAAAAAGTAAGCAAAAAGAATTAATGCTCCCCCACAATTTCTAACATGCTACTCAGAACAAAGTAAAGCTATAGAGATATATGATTGATTTCTATTTTTTTTAAGAAAAATTTTACATATTTGCAAAATACAAGGGTAAGATTATGATGAAACACTTCTGGTTTCTTGTTCTAAGAACTAGAAATAAAATTGAGCCTTTGCCCAGAGAAGTGGTGCTACTGAATTTCAAGAGAAGAAATGAAGTTATTTGTCTTCTCTGCATATTAATTAGAACAAGTGAGGTACAAAAAAATTCATGAGGTACAAAAAAATTCATGAGGTACAAAAGAATTTGCCATCCCAGGTGTATTTATGTACAGATACAAGTGGATAAAGCATATGGTCTTGTAACCAAACACATGGAGCTCCAGCAATCCATGGAAATAGTCACATATCCAGCAAATCCAATGTGTGCAGTGCAGAGTGAATGGGAATATTTGTTCTCAGGTTCTGTGGAATCAGTCCCATTTGCTGTTAACCTTGTCAAAGGGCATTGCCACAATGTGCATGATGAAAATCTTGCCATACAAATTATTTTTCTGTCTTGATTTTTGTTACAAATAAAGGAAGTTGATAGGAGCTGTTTCCTTGGTTTAAATGCACAGGTTTTGTTTCAGCAAAAATGTTAATTTATTATCAGAGCTAAAATATGTAGGAGAGGCACTGTCTCTTGGCTAGGCCTAGATAATTTTCAGCTGTTAATCATGCAGTCTTACTTACACAGGAAGGTTTTATATATATTTTTATATATATGCAATAGATATGGTATTACAATGTTAAGCAGGAACAACAACATAATTTTACAAATGTGTATTCATAACAGAACAGAAGTAGTGTCCACTGAACATGCAGTTCCTATGATCCACAAAGGAGGGACTGTGTGTCAGGCTCAACATTAGAAAGTGCCATCTGAAGTCATCCATTCCCTGGCACCAGCTCCATCATCCTGCACTTCCACAGCTCCTTCTGGGGGATGCCTCTTGGGGAAGAGTCTCATGGTGTTAGTTAAGGTCAAGGAGAAATAGAAATTGCCAGCCAGAGCTCAAGAGTGGGCAGGAGAATTGAAAGACAAAGAGGAAAGTCCTACATAGGCTTTCAGAGTGGGTCCTGCAGAGATGCTCCACATCCCTTTGCTCATCCTTAGCCATCCAGCAAATCTCCTTTGCAACACAGCTCCTGTTTCACTGCTGTTATGAAGGTAGGCAAGACTAATTTAGACTTTTTTTTTTTCACCATAGGGAACATATTGTTAAGTTCTGCAACAACCAATGACAAGTAGAAAAAAAAAATTTAAGTTCTAAAAATTTATTGTTGGCTTATGAAAGCCAGTGGGCTTGTTTCTTCTTCCACATTTTCATAGAAATGATAGAAACTACCAAAGTGACTCCTGCACTATGGGTTCTTTTTTTCAGGCTCAGAATTCAACTCACTCTTGGTTCATGCAGAGGAGGCTACCAGGGTAATGTAAAATGTTAACTCCAAAGAGTTAACTCACTATTGCCAACAGAAGGGAGGTGAGCAGGTTACTGCAGCAACTGGATTGTCATTATCACCTGTCCAGATTTACACCAAGGTATCAGAGACACTTTGCATCTCAGAGGAAAGGCCCCACAGAGTTTTGTATTTCTGTTTCAGCCTTATCACCCCCACACTCAGTGTTTGTAGAGATCCTTTAGCCCAACCCTTTCCCTGACTGTGAATTATGGGCACGTGTTCAGTAAGGAGCAGACATCATGTTAGCCTGCTTGCCCCCCTTATTTATTTGATGAATTAGCTCTTGGTGATCACTGTGTTTATAGGTTCCTAATTCTTGATGCAATCTCAAGGATTTCTGGTCTTTAAATGCATTTTTGAGAGAAAGGTTGTTTTCCCAGGACAATTCATTTTTCTCTGGGACAACCTTTCTCTACTTCAGTCCCACTTTGGAAAATTTACACCAGTTGTCCAGTAAGGCCATTTGTCCAGCTTATATATTAATATTTGTGAGGCAATATGTATTTCCCAGATTGAAAACAACCAGAAAGTATAAATACAAAGTCTTTGGCTATTTCATGAGAAAATCCAGTTTTCATTGTCATATATGCATGAGAATACACAAAGAAAAACTAAGTGGTTCTGAAATCTATAATACAAAACACAATCCATAGCTCCAAAAGTATGTCCTAGCAACATTTATAGATATACGATGTTGCCCTGATTTTTGCAGTTCTGGATGTTGTCATTCTTCTGTGCTAGTTTCTCACAGTTTTCTCTGTAAACATGGCCATGTTATTGTAACTGTATCTTATCATTTGCATTCCTTTCTCCTGGACACAGAACTTTGATGGACATTTCCTTTGACCACTGTGATTGAGGGAGGAAGAACTAATTTCCTCCAATGAATAGTGATTTCTAAATGTATATAAAAAATAAAGAAGGCGGGTCTTGCCCCCCTTCCTTCCTTCTCTCTCATCCTGGTAACAGGTGCCTCTGTCTCTTCCTTTCGAGTCGTTACTGCAACAATACTCCATCCTTTTTTTTCCCTACGGTGTTAATGCTTGCACAGTTTGCTTGTTTATTATTCACAAATTCATCTTCTGCCTGGCTGAGGATTCTGGGGAGTGGCAAACCCATCTAGAACATTATTTGTGCTCTTGCCCAGCAGCTTTATCAGTACAATTACTTTTGTTGTGCATGGAAAGCTCAGTGAGGGCAGGGGAAGCAGTGCAGTTATCCTGTTATTGATGTTAAAGCAGAGACTGTTCCTGGCCTACACACACAAGTGCAAGAGCAGGAGGAGCACTGAAACCTCCTGCTTCTCACATCCTCTCCTCTCCCTGCAGCCTCCCAGCACACCCCTGGCTAGGGCTGACATTCCCTTCCCAGAAAGTGAAAGGTGGCAGGAGATCAAGTGCCAGCTTAGAGATCCCTTATGGATCAGCCTAGAAACAGAGACAGAGGCTGTGCCAAGGATCAACACAGGGTTGCAAAGACCATATTCCTGATAATGTCTGAGCAAAGCTGCAGAGCAGAGCCTTGCCCAAAAATTCGGTCACATATGAGCTTCCCAAAAGCTCAGTGAGCAGCAGGAACCTGAACCAGCCCCCCAGTCAATCACAGCTCTGAAAGGTTAGAAAAGCTCTGCCTGAGATGTAGTTAAGATGTAATGATTTATAATATATCAATCCCTGGTGGAGTCTCAATGCCTTCCTCTCACAGTTCCTCCGAGAAAAGTTTCTTCTAAGATACTTAGATTGAGATTGGGAATCAGTTTTAGACCTAAAAAAATCTCTAAAAGATGCTATCAATAAAACATATTGGCCTGGTAAATGTCAATTTGACCTTTGAAGGTTTGTATAGTTTTCTGAGTGCTTAACTTTAGTTACAGTCTTATTCAACTGTTCTCTCCTGTAAATATTATATGTGCCTAGCAAGCACTGTTTGGCTCCCATTTTCTTAATTTTAATGGGAATTATACTAGGTTTGTACATTATCATATCAGTTTTAAAGTCCTTGGGTAAGGAAACTACATTTATGACAGATTCCCATCATCCCACCTTGCTCCTGAATATGACTTTGGAGTAAGATTGCTTATGAACACAAATGTTTCAGATGTCAAACAAAAACATAACAAAATCCAGAAGGGTGGTATTTCTATCAATTTGGAACACAGTCTTTCAAGCTTTGTGTACCAAAATCTGCTAACATGAGTATTCAGATACAATTGCCAGAACTCTGCACCCAAGTCTGTCTCTGTGCAGGTATAGGCCTATAGAAAAGTGCCTGACTTACTCTTTGGGGATCCTTTAGCCTTCATTCCTTGCTATCATGTTAAAAATGAAAGAATTCCATAGTTTTCAGAAGTCTCCAACATTTAATCTGTCTTTGAAAGCCTAACCAAAAGAATTTTGTGACATTTCCATTAATTAAGACACATACTCCAATTTTGAAGTCCAGTGATGTCAATTCTCATTCAACAGGTATTTTATTATGGCCAGAGCGAGGATCCAGTCCTCCTCATTACATTTGCTTTTTCTTCCATTCCCTCAAATGACTCTTTTACGAATTGTGCAGTTGTTTGGCATAAAATTTGCAAGCTTTTAAATGAATTCCTGGGAGTTGCTGTTATTTTACTTCATCAAGCAGTTGACACTGAATGCTCCATTAACACAGCACTGGCCAGAGGGATTATTGTCTACAGGAGGGACTGACAATGTCCTGGCCATCAGGAATGACCCTCTAGTGAAATTCTGAGAAACAGCATCTCACAGATACCCATGATAAACCTGCAAGCACTGCAGTGTTAATTGTAATGCTGCTCCTAGATTATTACATTTTGATTTTGCATTTATGGCTTTTACCCCACCTGCAGAGCTGCCCCAGCCCTGGGCCCAGCACAGCAAGGACGTGGAGCTGCTGGAGAGAGCCCAGAGGAGGCTCCAGGATGAGCAGAGGGATGGAGCAGCTCTGCTGGGAGGAAAGGCTGGGAGAGCTGGGATTGTTCAGCCTGGAGAGGAGAAGCTCTGGGGTGACCTCACTGTGGCCTTGCAGGGCCTGAAGGAGCCTGCAAGGAAGATGGAGAGAGACCATTGACAAGGGATGGAGGGACAGGACAGGGGGAATGGCTTCCCAGTGCCAGAGGGCAGGGTCAGATGGGATATTGGGAAGGAATTGTTCCCTGGGAGGCTGGGGAGGCCCTGGCACAGGGTGCCCAGAGAAGCTGTGGCTGCCCCTGGATCCCTGGCAGTGCCCAAGGCCGGGTTGGATGGGGCTTGGAGCAGCCTGGGACAGTGGGAGGTGTCCCTGCCCATGGCAGGGGGGGCACTGGATGGGCTTTAAGGGTCTCAATTAACCTGTTCAGGTTCATTTTACAGCAGTTCAATTGTTGTTTCTTACCTGCTGAAACACTGATTTTCCTCATCTGGCATTATTTATGTCTGTATCTTTATTTTCTTCTTCCTTTCTGTTTTAAAAGGTTTCTGAATTTTCACCTTGTAACCATATATAGAAGTGGAGCTCCAAGAAAATACTTTCTTCGGTTCTTCCAGTAGATCCAATGACTACTTCTGTCTTTTCTTGTTATTTTCTAGAACGTGGGAAATGTGTTTGCTCTTTGTGGACACATGGATTCCTGCAAAGTAATGACACATCATTAGAATTTCTAAACTTCTCCATATTTTCAAATAAAGCATCTAGACTATAAATGGGTCATAATCAATTGTACACTTCACCATCTTCATGAACATTTACATTACAAAATTAAAAAAATGGAATCTAGGGAATATCAAGAAAATATTTCTCACATGTTCAGTAAAGAAGTAACAAAAATTTTACATTTCAAATACAAAGGAACTTTTAAAAATTACTCTGCTTTTTAGAAGATAACAGCAAAAATAGTTTCCAACAATGAAAAAAATGACCTCCTGTGAAATACTAATGAAGAATTTAATACTGTAACCCATTAAAATACATGACAAAATTCCCACTAACTTCATCTGATGTTGTATTTTGCCCTATGCTAACAAAGCTCTAGGAGAATGATGTTACATCAAATAGAACTTATTGATTTTATCTTATCAATTTTATCATGTTGTATTTCAGAAATGATGACAAAATTCAAGGTCTGGTTGAGGGAAATGGAAAGCTAATGGGGTTAGCTGTTAACTCACACCCTGCCTGTACAGTGTCATAGAATGAAAACACAGAGAATGAAACTTCAATTTTCACAACAGAATTATATACAGAAGCCTATAAAGTGTGAACAGTCTTCGCTGCTTCACAAAAATCTTCTAACACAATGCTTAAATGACTCTTCTGATATTTGCAATTTATAAACCACTGATTGCAAAATTGAGTGTTGCAGATGCAGAATCTTGCACTGGAAAAATGATTGTACCTCTTTATCTTTTGTGCTGTAGAGCTTGTTCTCAAATAATCACTTTGAGACTTGAAATCTTGGGCTGGTTTAATCTCTACTGCCACAGACTGAGCCATTCCAGGCTTGCAACACTACCTCTGCATGTGGAAAGTTAATATATTTGGAGTCTACTAACACCACCTGGGCTCACAGTGTAAGAAGTGATGCCACTGAGAGGAAGGCCAGGCTCTGAGCCTGTGTAACCAGGCTGAATCCAGCAGTGTGGTGCTGTCACCATCTATTGGCTGCCTCTGGGGGTGTCAAAACCAAACCATTTCCAGAACGGAGCTGCAGCTAATTAGCAAAGCCAGCAAACACAACAGGAGAATTAATAAGAAACATGGAGTTAAAAATCTCAAATGCAAGTCATGAATTGAGAGTGATTTAAAAGTCCATTTAAGTGTCTGCACAGGAACGAGCAGGAAACATGTCCAGCTCTCTGTGCTTATCAGGAGGGAGATTATTTCACTGGAGCTGGAACATCTGAGAGAGAAACGAGTCCGTAATCTGGTTACATAAATAAACTAATTTCTGACAATCCATTTCAAGGACTTAATCTAAATTGCCAAGGTAATTAGCCTTGTTTACCGAGGCTTGCCCTATTAACTTTGTCTGGCATTCTAAGAAGGCAAAATATTTCCAGTATCAGGAAAGACGTAATCACAGTAAATACATTTACCACCCTGCTCTGAGCTGCTGAAGCCATAATAGAGAAAAGAATTAGATGTGAGTCAAGATGAAAGCAATGGCAGGGAAGACTAAGAAGTCCGTGGTCCTGTTCAGGCAGCAGCATTTTGTAGGGACCAGCAGCATCTAGCCTGGCCAGGACACTGGGACAACCTGGGCAGGATTTGCCTGAGCAAGATGGATGGATGTGGGATGCTGTTTGCACTGCCTGCACCCTGCAGCCTGGCAAATACTGAGCAGCCAGTTCTGAGGGAGTGCAGGCTACTCTTTATATATGTGGTAGCAAATACTGCACTTGGCAAGGAATTCAGTAGGGTGCTTTCCAAGCTTAAAAGGGCTTTCTGGGACTGTTTCTGACCCCATTCAATTCAATTCTTTGTAGCATGGCTTCCTTCCAGGAGTTTCAACATGCCATTCATTCAGGGAAATGCACTTTAAGTCAATGGTAGGTTTGCTTGCATAAGAAGTATGAGCTCTGCCTCTAGTACCAATTAATCTTGGGAAGTCAGCTTGTGTGCAATCTATTTTAAAACTACTTTCCAACAGTCCACTTGCATAGTGCACACACAGGAGGAGTGATATTTTGTGAGAATTCTGAGACTGGGTTCCCAGTGACAGGGTTGCTTTGTGTTTTGTTTTGTTGATGGGTTATTTTCTTATAAAATGCAGAATGATATTGATAGGAAACTTTACAGTTTTCATCCTGCCTTTTTGTTATGAACAGACTACAAAAATATTTATATAAATGCGGTAAAATTGTATTTTTTAATTAATCAGATACAGAGAAGAATTAATAGTCTTGACCTGTCAATTATCAATGTGCAAATAATCTGCTATTTTCTGGTTATTGCAGTTTGCTTTGATTTCACATTTACAAAGGACTTTCTGTCTCTAAAGGACATTATATCAGAGAACACCTGAGTGAACTGGAAAGCAGCACAGGAAAGGAAAGGGAGATTTCAAGAGAACACAATGCATGTGCCCATCATTCCCAACACAGTTTATTGGGGCTTCTTTCCATTCATCCTGAAATCTCTTGCTGAATCAGGGTCTGACTGCACACAAAACACGGGAATAACAAAGGGCAGGAAACTCCGTCACACTGACTTGCTCCTGAACACCCCAGGAATGGAAATCATTCTAAAGAAAGAGCCAGACCGGGATGAGCTTACTGAGCTGAAACAACTGGGACCATTTATGGGAGAAGCAGATTCTTTGTGTGAAGAGGTTGTCAGACTCTGGCCCAAAGAGTTCAGCCACTCTTCCTTCACAAAGGCTGAGACCCAGCACCTCCCCTTCCCACCGAGCCACCGCTCCTGGAAACACCTCTGCCCCAGGAGCAGGGCTCCAGCGAGGGCAGGGGCTTGCAATCCCACCCAAACAAGTGAACCAAAGTCTGCCTGCTTGAAGATCATTCCTGAGCAGGAAACAGGGCTGGATTTGTCATGTAGGAGCATTCACTCGGAATCATTCACTCCGCTCGCCACTTGAAACAAACCTTCTCTTTGTGTAACTCTAATGCTCCCTAATTACTTATGACTGACCAATTATTGAAGTGTTAATACTATATATAGTCAATCTGCCTGCGTTTGGTGTCGCACAAGGATTCTCATTTTATGTACTGCACTTCTCCATTTCCCTTAAATGATGCCAAGTAAATTAACATCAAGGTTTCTGCCTGCTAGTTTGCTCAGACTTGTCTTCTTAGATATCTTTTAAACCAGTTCTGACATTTTAATGGGATATAATTATTCTAACGAGAAACCCATTATAGAGATGAGATTGAGGTCACATTAGGAAAACATTTCTCCCGTTAGTTATTGTAGGCAGTGAAGTTCATTGTTTGAAACAAAGATTTTTACAAACGAAAATAAATATAAAATATTTATGCAAGTAAAACTAAGTAAGTGTAGTGTGGGAGCATTTCTGTTTGTATAGATCCGAGGCAAAACACTTTGGGTATGTATTTTCACAGTGACTTTGAGAAACTCCTAATGCAGTTCTGCAGGTATTCAGTCCTGAGAGGAAAAATGGAGGAGCTCTGAATTCCCCTTTTAATCTATCCTAGGTTCTATTTTGTACATCTGTCAAACCATATAACATTTCTTATGTAATGCAGGCATATAGTAAGCAGTTTTTATTTCCAGCTGGCACATTTCGAAACTCAAACTCTCAGCCATAATTTAGTTATTTCTTCCCTACATGTGGATTGTTTATTTACTTTACAAACTTGCACAGAAAATGCAACTGTACACTAAACCATTAGTATTCTGTTGGGAAGATTTGTGTTTTGTGTTGGAGGCAGTTCACATTAAACTCAAGGTCTTAATACTCCCTTGAGGCTTCTGAAGCCCCATGGCAACTCTTGAAAAGACTTTTATTTCTTCAGCATATGTAAATTGGATAGGGTGAAGTCAATGTGATTTAAAGCTAACATCTCTTCAAGAACTCAGATGAGACAAAGGTTTTATTAAATGAAATAACGGAGGAAATTGAAGTTCCACATTTCAATGTAATGTGATCATGAAGATGGAAAATAATATTTAGTGAAATTAAAAGTGCAGGCTTGAAATTTACATCACTTTTAATCTACATCTGTGCTTTTCATTTAATTTATCTGACATGCCCCACTCCTTCCAGGGGAATTGCAGCAAAAGATCTGTTGGATATAGGGATATTAGCAAGACTGCATTGGGGTCATACACTGATTTAGGTAACAACCTTTTTACTATATTAATTAGGCAGAGATAATAGCAAATTAAAAAAGAAGAGTTAAAGTTTGTATCTCATGCAGATCCTTGCCCTTGTTTGTAATTAAGAGCAATATTTATATTCAAAAGCCCTATGCTGTTATTTGAGATGGCTCAGAAGGGAAAAGATAGAGTTTTTATAAAGTTTTGGTCTGAAAAACAGACTTGGCTTCAAATTGTTTCTGTTTCAGAAGTGAGTCCATTTAACATTTATTGAGATATCTGATTTAAATGGCACTACATTAGGTCTTAACAAGGTATTCCTGTTTGTCAAGAGCTGATCTATGACCTCTGCCAAGTTATTTGTGTCATAAAATCTTTCATCTTGTACATTCATAATTAATTGTTCAGAGTTCAAAATACTGCATTACATGATAAAGTGTTTTATTTTTCCAATTTGAAAAACCAAGGGAAGAGGGGGAAAAATAATGAAAAACTTGTTTACAGCTTTTTCAGCATTAATTAATTTTCATGGGAGGAGGGAACACTGACAGTGCAACCCCTACAAATGTCAGAAAAGCAACTTTCATTCTTGTAGTGTGTTAGACTATAAGAAGTACCAGCAAAAAGCACTGGATCAAGGAGGGTTGAGAATTCCAGTCAGTGCCTTTTTAATCCTCCCAGGCCATTTTTACATCTCCATTCTCTCAACAGACATAGAACATTTTCAGTGATTTAGAGAAATTTCCTGATAAAAGCCCCTCCTTACACAGACTCCCACAGCCAGGAAGATATCCAACTATGTATCTCAGCACCAAAATCTATCAACACAAACCTGCAGTTCAGGAGCAGCTTTAAAAATTATGGCCTTCAGTACTTATTTTATAACACAGCATTTATATTTACTTTTAGTTGAGCTTGTATTTAAGTATACAGTGGAACTAGGTGCAGAACATAAGCAAACGAGGGACCAACTAGAGCTTGGCCACTAAGGGGGACTGTGCTTCAAGAATAAAGTGACTTTTTGAACTGCCCTTATCGAGGTATGATCATATAAATCATGGAAAACAGGGCTTAGAATAACTTAAAACTATCCTACCTTTTCAAGAATCTAATCAGGTCACTTGAATTCTTTGGAACATCCCATTACCTTCTGGGGAGATTAAATGGCAGGGCTTGCAATCTACTGAGAGTGCTTCAGTGTGATATTAATTTCCCTTTTACCCCATTTCATACTGGACACAACGGTGCATCTTTTTTTTTTCCATCAGTTACTGACAAATCACAATGGGAATTTATCATAGAAGTTAAATTTATCTATCCAAGATGGCAACAAACTTTTCTTCTCTATTGTGACTGAAGAGAGTCGCTCTTGTGATTTTTTTTTCATTCTATTGTTGCTTTTTATTCCCTACATAGATCTGAATTAGTTAAAACAAAAGAAATTCATTCTGTCTCTTGAGATTCTTGCTGCCCATGAACAAAGGAACAATTCCAGATTATTTGCACCAGGTCACATTTCAAAATGTGTCCCTCATACTTGAATGGCATGGGAGGTCAGAATCCTTGGAATTGTGGCAGAAGTCAGATCAGTTGGTTAATTGTTCCTAACATAGGAAGAGCTAGACTTGGCTCAACTCTTCATCATTGGTTCTGAAAATAAATGTAATCAGGCCCAACAATGATGCTGCTCATAGTGCTATGAAAATATCACAGAAACACAGAGTAATTTGGGTTAAGAGGGACAGTGAAGATCCTCCAGTCCCCACCCCCATGGGCAGGGACACCTTCCACTGTTCCAGGCTGCTCCTGGCCTTAGACACTTCCAGGGATGGGGCAGCCACAACTTCTCTGGGCACATGTAGAAAATATATAGAATAGTTTTGTAAAACCGTCACAGTGTAAATGATGATCCTGAGTCTTCACACAGATAAGAAGAAATGGAAAAAA
Organism: Climacteris rufus; assembly: GCA_013398175.1. NCBI lineage: Eukaryota > Metazoa > Chordata > Aves > Passeriformes > Climacteridae > Climacteris > Climacteris rufus. The sequence goes on from VZRZ01003265.1 coordinate 1,044,336, forward strand.
AATTAGTGCTCAGACAACACAAGGACTTAAAAACATAACAAATTCCTCCACAAAGCTATATTGTATTATGGAGAGTGCAGTTTTACTTTCATTATGATGATTTGCTAAATCTTTTTTAAAGATTGTAGGTCAGTCTTTATTTAAAATGGAAGGAGACATATTTTAATTAAGCGCTTAAACTGTGGGGCATGAAGCCTCTCCTAGAGCATACAAATCAGGATTATTTCTTTTTTTAGAAGTTTTGAATATTAAACAATTGTGGGTTCACTTAAGCATTGTATACAGTTGCCAAATTGTGCAATTTTTTACAAGAAAACAATTTTCAGTTTTCAAAACAATAGAAAGTTGCAACTTCCTTTGCCTATCAAAATCTCGTATTCCATTCATCTGCAGTTTATTTTGTGGGTTTAGTAAATCATTCCTGTGTGTTCTAGCTGCAAACACTTTGCATGATATCTACACTATTTCCCCTTAAAATTTAATGCATGATAGTTGAAGACAAGTGTGAAGAGTACAAACAGCACAGAGAAACAGCAACACGTATTTGAAGACAGTTGAAGAGATTATTTCCTTATCATGACAGCAAAATGGCTTTATGCATTGTACATTCATTATCATTCAGCAAGTTCAGAATGCCGTTTTTCCCTTCTCCAAACACACATTTTACACTGATTTCTGGTTCCCATGTCACAACACACCTAATTTCAACACTGGAAAATAAATCAACACTCTGCTTGTGAGATGGTGTGATTTTCTGTGAGCTGCCATAAGCTGAGTACTACATGTGTATGGCTGAAGTAAACCAGACTAGTCACTTACAGACACGAGGAGTGCTTTAACTAATAGAAATAACCTTCTTCAAATGCACTACCCCAACATAATGAATTTTTTACTATTGTTTATATTGATCACTTGGCCATTTCACTGTCTGATTACAAATATTTCTTTCCCAGAGTCATAACTCTTAAATATTTGATAGAACAAAAAGAGTTGTCCTGTGAAGTTAGTTCAGCTATTTACTATCAGAATTCTGTTCTGCTGTGGAGATCAAAAGAAACACAAGAGCAGATCACAGAATCCCAGGATCATTGAGGTTGGAAAAGATCTCCAAGATCACTGAGTCCAACCTTTGCCCAATCCCCACCCTGTCCCCAGCCCAGAGCCCTGAGTGCCACGGCCAGGCCTTCCTTGGGCACCTCCAGGGATGGGCACTCCAAAGCTCCCTGGGCAGCCCCTGCCAGTGCCTGAGCAGCCTTTCCATGGAGAAATTCCTGCTGCTGTCCAAGCTGAGCCTGCCCTGGCCCAGCCTGAGGCCGTTCCCTCTGCTCCTGTCCCTGTTCCCTGGGAGCAGAGCCCGACCCCCCTGGCTGCCCCTCCTGGCAGGAGCTGTGCAGAGCCAGCAGGGCCCCCTGAGCCTCCTTTGCTCCAGGCTGAGCCCCCCCAGCTCCCTCAGCCCCTCCTGGGGCTCCAGCCCCTTCCCAGCCCCGTTCCCTGCCCTGGACACCTCCAGCCCCTCAGGGTCTCTCTGGCCGGGAGGGCCCAGAACTGGACCCAGCCCTGGAGGTCCCTCAGCAGGGCCAGCCCAGGGACGGGCACTGCCCTGCTCCTGCTGCCACCCATGGCTGGGACAGCCCAGGGACGGGCACTGCCCTGCTCCTGCTGCCACCCATGGCTGGGACAGCCCAGGGGCCATTGGCCTCTTGCCCACCTGGGCACACCTGGGCTCACGTCCAGCCCCTGTCACCAGCACCCCCCGGGTCTTTCCAGCTTTCCACCCTTCTGCCCCAGCCTGGAGCTTTCCATGGGGTTGTTGTGCATTGGCACTTGGCTTTGTTGTCCCTCACACCATTAGCCTCATCTCATGGATCCAGCCTGTCAGGATCCCTCTGCTGAGCCTTCCTGCCTTCCAGCAGATCCACACTCCTCTCCAAATACTTCAGGAATACTTCAGAATGCCAGATCATGAAGTGTCAAATTATCAAGGCTGTCTTTCCAGCACCCCTTTTGCAACTTCACTGGCTTGCCATCACCGTGTCTGGGAATAGCAGGCTGATATCCTACGCCTGCCATCCAGACAGGAATGAGTAGGACATGAAGGATTACCATGAAACTTTCACCATGAAGTCGATAGTCTAAGCCTTGAGCAAGGCCAGAGTTGAAATGTTGCTGGTAGATTTATGCCTTCATCCAGCTGAAAGAATAGTTTTCTGAGGCTGAGAGAAATTACGGAACTTCATTAAAGCTGCCATCATGGACAAATTTTGCAACGAAGGCTGCACACTTGATGGATGACACTGTGTGCTTAAGTGCACTGTCTGATTTAGAGTTCAAACCCTTTGTAGTACACTCCATGAAGATAAAATATTTTGTGCCACTGTGTTTTGGGCTCTATATTTTTGACAATATGTTCCATGCCTCATTTGCCACCAAAGTAATGAGATTTTAGTCAATGTTCAAAGACTGACTTCCCATTTTTCATGGCAAAAACCCAAATGGTTTATTTTTCTACAATAGTGTATTGCTAGTTCGTTGAAGCCCTGAAGTATATGTGGACCTTGAGGCAGCCAAAGTGTAAAACATTGACTTCACAACACAGAAAAGACAAGAAGCAAAAACACTGATCAATGACGGGAGCTGCCCATTGGTTCCAAGGATACAGTTTCCCATTTCCTTTTTTTCCAAAATATCAAGGTACACTGATACAATAGAAATCTTATCAGGAAACTACTTCTTGCATATCCAGATTTGTTATTTTCCCCTCCCGACTCTAGTTCTGCTTTCCCTAAGACAGCTGGGAAAATATGGGTTGTGAAACAACCCACAAAGCATTGCATGAAACATTGATGATAATTTCCCTCCTTTTTCACAGAATAAATTATAACTCAAACAATTCTTCTGCTGAGTATTGAAATCAATACACTGTGTACCCATATGTTCTGTCAAAAGACAAAACAGGCTTTTTTTGTTTTCAAAAATGAAAGATACAGAGGGGATTTTCTGACAACACCATGCAAACTCTAGCATGGTCTTTTACAAAACAGATATATTGTTCTTCAAAGAAATTTTGACTATAAAGATAATAGGAAAGCAAACACAGTGGGAAAAAAGCATACTTAGAAGACTGGAATAGCCTTTAACATCAAATTTGCCTTCCAGTGGTTAACAAGGAGTTTGCCTACACTGTAATCAACAGCACCAACAGTTTAAATTGGTAGTTTGAACAGGTATGAAGTGAAATACTAACTGGAGTACAAATATTCAAGAACAAGATAAAAAACCAGCCTCTACACTGTTGTGCTGTAGCCAGGCTGGTCATTACTGAACAATCTGACTTAAAGGTGCACTTTAACCACTTTGTGCTGCACAGAGCTAGGAAAAGCAAGAGATTTATGAGATGTTTAACAAAAATATGTTAAAATAATAGTAATTGATTGCATGAGTTGCTTTTTGTACATTATAAACAATAAAACAGTATTAGAAACAGGGAACTGCTTGGTTTCAAAAGGAAGGTGTAACCACTGTGGAAGGCTCTGACACTTCAAGAAAAGGCTACCAATCACTAATCGTTGTTAAGAAAGGCTAAATACTGAAAGTTCAAATAAATTAGCATCCATCAACTGTAAAAAAGAGTGTATTCAAATTTAAGACAAGTTTTAATGGCTGTTCCAATGTTTCTGTTTCCTCAACCCACATTTCCATGGCTAAACCTCAGGAGGAGATCTTGATCATATGCCACAACCTTACCATAATAGAGCTTTTTGCAGCAAGCAACACACAGTATCTAAGGATGACTTTTAACTGGAGAAACACAAACAAAACCGTATTAAAAACTCTAAGAAACTTTTGATACTCTCTGTGTCAGAGCAGACAAGAAACTGAACTGTGCTCCTCACCTGCAAGGGCTTTTGAAAGGGGACACCTTCCCAAATCTGCCATTTAAACCCCAATTTCACCCCATTCCAGAACTGGGTGTGATAAATCCCTTGTTTTAGAAGGACTCTACATCTACAAAAAGTAAAATCCCAACTTAATCTGAGGACAAACCATGATGACATTGATTTTGGAGGCAAAAAACTTATTCCAGAGCACTTCCCTCCTGCTCAGCTGTGCAAGAATAACACAGCATTGCTTTCTCCTGACTACTTAGGATGGGAGGGTGTGCATGACTCCAAGACAAAACAAGAGGGAAAACATCAGCAACCAAACAGGCACCTGAGCTGCAGCTGAACGTTGTGGAATTACATCTCTAGCACAGCCTGTTTCCCATTTTCTCTTTCAATCATATGCACCATTCCCCCATATCCCACTGCAGTAAGCTGGCTATAGGAATAGGATCTCAGAGAGGCTGAGGATAACAGAGAATAAGACTGTGGAGCTGTCTAGCCTCTCCCAGCCATTCTGGCATAACTCATGCCCATCTGTTCCCTTTCATGCTGCAGTCCAGAGGGAAGCAGATGGGACCTACTCTGCACTCTTCTTCTGAAACTCATATTCATTATAACCTAATTTTTAAAATGGCAGTCTTGCTGTCAGCAATGCCACTCAACCAATTTTTTTCCTCTCTGCAGAAACAAAAATAAACTTTACAATAATAGGCTTTGCCCGCAAGGGTCAAAACGTTAAAGAGACACTAACAAGTGAACCATCTTCTCATCCCTGGAAGCAATCTTGTTTCCATTCCAAGCCTGGGACTGGATCTGGGCATGACTCCCTAACATGTGGTGAGGCTGATGCTCCTCTGATATTTTTCAGCAAAGACAGAGGAGTGAATGTTTTTTCTACTGTGTCAGAAAGTGCTGCTGCTTGTTGCACTGGTTGCCAGATTGCCAGCTCTGCTCCTTTCCGACGTTCTGCTCTCAGGGAGCACCGTCTCAAACACTTGGCTATTTCATCATGACTTGTGTTAATAAGTCTTTAATAAGTTCTGCTTTTCCAATGCTATCAAAAGACTATACAGAAAAATTACTGGATGGAGAAATAGTTATGTTTTCTGCTGCCATTCTTCTTGTGGGTGTGAGTATAGGCCTGCTCTTTAAATGAATTCCATTCCATTTAATGATAACTTTCTCCATGGTCTCAGGGTATAATGCTGCCCTCCTCTTTGTCCCTGAACTCAGCATACAGTGATGCTCTCCTGACATTTTAATTAGCAGTTTAACATGATTTTTCAGATGGTTTCTTCTTTTGTTGGGCTAGAAATAAGGTAATACCATCAGCTATTCTTTTCCTCCTGTGCCTTTACACAAGGAAATAATTTAATATTAAAATTTTTGCTAATAGAAAATACTCAAATGATGACTGCCAGTATTTATTGGAACATATCTGAACCTAAGTATCTATGACATGTTTTACTTTTAGTATTTTCTTCACTTGTGCTGTGGGAATGTGCTGATTCAGGCATAGGGAGTTGCCCATTAAAATGAACTTGGTGGTCCTGTGTCAGATTAGTTCAGGTTTTACCACTTTTCTGTGGCACTTACATCTCAAGGAACCAACAACACCTTCTCACTGATCATTCCTATCCAGGTCAACGTGAAATAAATGAAAACAAATCATGATGGAAGAGACACACGACAGGCAAGCGTTCACCCTTCTGTTCCCTCGAGGGTGTAACAGAGAATATGCGGCTGTGAAGGAAGAGAATTTTCCTTCTGTGTTCCTTCCTGTCTGACTGCGGAGCAGTGCAATGGGAGAATAGTGCATAAATAGGTAACAAGGATAAACAGGGAGAAAGGCAAGCAGACAGTCAGAAGTGCAGCTCATTAGCAAAGCTCCCACGACTTCCCTGTGCATCGCCTCAATCCGACCTACAGCCACGACACATTTTTCACACTGCTGCATCTTAAGCAACAGCCCTGCTGATTAATTCCTTTGTGTTGTCCTGACATATTTTCCTTGCTAGATATTTTTTAAGTAGGTGGAAAAACCAAAATATTGAAGAAGTCCAGGGTGACACAATCACAGATTTCTGCCCTTTGTCTCTTTGCAATGGAACACAAAAGGACTTCACAAATTATTGGTCTTCTCTTTGTGCTTTTTTTTCCCCTATGATTTTGACCTCAGGTTCAGAACATGTCTTTATGCCTTCTGGTAACCTTGACTATTATCTAGGAGTATGCAGAATCTTAAACATTTCTCATTCCCCCAAGTAAGCTGGCAAATGTGGCAGGCTGTTCCATATACATGAGGCACTGCGTGTAGTGCTGATGAATCAGGCACACACAGCCTGCTCTTGCCAACAGGCAGCACTGGTTATCACTTCCCTTTCACACTGCTTAAGTAAATTATTTATTACAAGTTCAATTGAATTTTAAAATGAAAAAAATATATATTAGTTGCCTTGAGATTCTAATTTAATTGGGTTTTCTCCCCCTAAATGTTTAAGGTATTTAAAATGTAGGAATTTGAAAAGAAGATTGGAGAAGTGTTTAAAAATGAAACAGTGATACAGCACACAGTTTGTTGCTGGAGTGGAAAGATCCTAATTTACAACATATGATCATGCACCACATGCAATTAGAGCACATCTAATATATACCCATATTTTGTTTTATATAATATATTTAGCTTCTCAAATAAATGAGTGTTCAGAGCTCATGCAGAATTCTCCTGCCCAACTGCACTATCAATTCTCTCATCCTCTCTCTTTCACTTCAGGGTTATAAATCTTTGTTTCTCTTTGAAGAAGTTACATTAATATTTAATTGGAAAACTTCATAAAATGTTAGAAAAATATTACACCAAACACAGAGTAATGCCCAAGAGAGTAAACAGCAGGATTTGTGTTATGTAGTTTAGCTGTGCATTTGCATTTCCTTCTAATATCACTGACCTACTAAAAAAAAATCGCTCTCATTCTCACTGTGTACAGGAAATGTGGTTTTGTCTAAGGAAATTAAACCCATGAAAAAGATCCATCTAAGTTTCCATTTACCTTGGTCATTTTGGGACGGATGGTTGCTTTCAAGGCATTAAAGAAATGCATAATTAAGTAACTCTTAGCAATTTGGGATACATTTCATTGTGCACAAGCCTTTCTTTTGATTTAATACCACTTATTTTATAACAGCAGTGTAAATATAACTCTGATATTAAAGGGCAATCAAGTATTGAAGACTAAACCCTAGATGAATCTGAAATTATTTTTTTTATACATTTGAAGAGAGAAGTATCACTGACAAGAACAAATAACTCAAAAGATTCATGTTGAGATGAGTAAATTTAAGGTCTATTCTTGTGTAGCATCTAATGTGTGCAATTCATTAGTCATTTATTTTACATAGAAGGAGAGGGAATTAATGTATTAAATTAAATCATTTATAAACTCGGTATTCAGACTTTGTTTTAACTTTAAAAACACATCATGTTGAGCACTACATTTTTAATAATTGGGCTAAAAAATTCTGCTTATGTATCCTGCTACTTGATTTTTAATATTCACATTAATGATTTCATTAAATAAAAACATCTGCACACAGAATTCACTTCTCAATGAAAATTTAGAACCCCACGTCAAACCAGTGACAGTTTTGTGTAACAACAAGCTGAAGAGCCAGTCATCAAGACCAAGCAATCACTTCCCCAGCCAAGACCATTTTTTCCTGATTTTGCAATCACTCAGATGTGATTCCAGAATTAACATCTGTGTCTGTGTAGTTTGAGCTTTTTCAAACACAGAACTTCCACTGATGTCTCAAGTGAGATACTGCTCCATATCCCAAGTCCCACATGAGTACTTGTTCCAATTTTGAAAGTCCAAGCTGTATCTTTGCTTCTAAAAGAACTCTGTATTTGGGACAAGTACAGAATATGTAATAGAGACTCTGTACAGATCCACTTTGGCTTAGAAGGAAGATTTTATCTTCTATCTTAACATTTCTAATTCTCTGTAGAGTAACTGAATGTGAAGTTTCACTTTTGCATGTACAAATTTCTCACTCAGACCGGAGCAGAGTTAGAGAATAAATTCATCCCATGCAATTCCCTCTGTCCAGGTTTTCTGCAATATTGTCCAATATAAATGGCCTTGTAAAAGTTTTTTGTAATCTTTTGTTTTAGACTGCATTTCATTCTTGTACTGAGGAAAGCCTTTAGTTACTGAACAACAGCCAGTATTTTGAAACTCAGTAACAACAGATATACTTTACTATGAACTCAATTCAGGTATCTAAAATCCTCCTGAAAATCAACATTCTTTCAAGCTGGAACAAGGCAATAAAAAGTATAATCACTAAATTTAAAAGACTATGGATGCATTTTCTTTCTTTCTTTCTTTCTTTCTTTCTTTCTTTCTTTCTTTCTTTCTTTCTTTCTTTCTTTAATTGTAATAATTGCAATATACCTTAGAATTAAAGATACTTTTAAAGAGAAAAAGGTACATTCATGCAAAGAGTAGTCAAAGCATTACTATTTTAAAAGACTATAATTTCTTGCTGAATCTTTATTTTTTTCTCATCTCTTTCTCCTTTATTTTGGTTTCTCTTTCCAGTAGTTGGTTTTCTTAACCCTTTATTCATTTATCTATTTTCTTCCCTCTGCAGCCATCAAAGATGTTGTGAAACAATGTGCCATTGCAAAATAAACGTAACTCGTACGAAGTAATAAAAATATTTTCTGTGTTTAAAAAGCAGCAATTGATAGAAGACTGTCAGAAGGCAGAAGAAATCTGCTTTTTCCAGTTCCTTCATTTGAACTGCTCTAAATTGTGCTCCTTTGTCATGTAAGTTACATGAACTTACAAGTTACTTCTGAATTTGGACTGCATTTTTTATCCATGATCTTAGTTTAAAGGCTCCAATAATTCAGATGGTGAAGCTGTGCTCCTACAGTTCCCAAGTTTTGATGCTGTAATTCAAGTTGCCTCACTGGCACACTGCAGAATTTTATTCCTGCTGTTCCAATTCATTGCTGTAATTCATGATTCGCAGACTTCCCTGACAGACCAGCCTGGCCTTGGGCACTGCCAGGGATCCAGGGGCAGCCACAGCTTCTCTGGGCACCCTGTGCCAGGGCCTCCCCACCCTCCCAGGGAACAATTCCTGCCCAATATCTAAATGTCCCCTCTGCCACTTTGAAGCAATTCTGCCTTGTCCTGTCCCTCCAGCTCCTGATGAATTGTCCCTCTCTGGTTTCCCTGCAGCCCCTCAGAGGGCCATGCCAAGCCTTTCGAAATCAAACATTTGGAAGACTGACTCTTCCTTTACCCAAGTTCACCCTTGCTGTCAGTGTTTTCATTGCAGCTGAGCCATCAGAGAATGTGCAAAATGCCATTTATGAACTGGATCTCCCCTTCTTATACACATTTGCCTTATCCTTGTTTACCCTTTGAGGATTAGGGAGATAATTTTATCTTTTTCAAAGGATGTGTCATACAAAATTGTAGCTCTAGACGTGAAAAGATTGATGACAACAGCTCCAAAGAAAAGGCATTTTTACTTCATGGTGTTTTCTTTTTGCTGGCCTGGAGTTACAAAAAAAATCACTCCTAATTAAGATGAACTTCTCCATACTGCCAAAATGAAATTCAACATTACTCTGTTTTGGAAACAATGCAAAAGAAAAGTGTGGGGGTTTTTTTGTTGGTTTTGGTTTTGGTTTTGTTTGTTTGTTTGTTTGTTTTTTTGGTTTTTTTTGGTTTTGTTTGTTTGTTTGGGTTGTTTTGTTTTGTTTTGTTTTGTTTTTTTGAGGATATGCGCCTTGGATTATCTAGTGGCTGTTAGCTGAAATTAGGAGAATTCTCACTTTTGATTATCTAGTGGCTGTTAGCTGAAATTAGGAGAATTCTCACTTGTTTCCTGATTTTCCCAGAGCTGCTAACATTATTGAACAACCAGGCAGCTGACTGAGACCTCCCTGACAAGCACAATTCCAGTACTTTGCTGTTCTGCTTGTCAGAAATCAACACGTGCTCAAAGAATCAGCATTTTGAGATGAAAAAACTGTTCTCATGGAAAATCTCCAACCAGTCCAGCTTATAAGAGTCTTAAGAGCAGAACGCTATTTCCCTGTACAGCTGTCAGAAAATAGTTTTTACTATAATGGTTCAACAGGCAATTGTCTTTTTCTGAGAGCCCAACTGACAAAAAAGTGGATTTGAATTCATGTTTTGTGTAAGAAACCATGCTGCACACACTTGATAGAAATTCTTTAAGTGCTGATCAGATGTTAACCCAAATGAGCATATTTTATTGAAATTTCAGAGTCAGAAAAATGAGCTCGTGTTCCTGAGATCCCCTCTGAAAATCCGAATTCTGCCTGAAGCTGAGCATGTTTGGCTTGGTTAGGGCAGCTGGGTGTTCCAGATCATATCCATAAGAAGGATAAACTAAGATGCACAGTGTATGAAGACATTGTTTTTAAAAATATTTTTCTTACCTTAGAATTCCAGCTGAATACACCAAACTTCAGAGGAATTTGGGAAAGCTGTGTAGAAAAAGAACCTCTGTCCACTCACCTGAATTGCCAGTGCTGTTGTAGCATTGCTATGAGTTCTCACAGTTAGAAGCAATTTTAGTTTTGCAAGCATGAAACCATTTTATGCAAATACCTCACACAATATGGCAAATTATAGTCAAGACACTACTCACACAGATCAAGTAATTATCTGTATTGCAACTAATGGGAATCACAATTCAGTGTTTATTTACGCCTTTTACTAGCAAAGTCTTTAGTAACTCACTCAAAAGTTTTAAATGCCTTTTCACCGATTCCATGATACTTATTTACTGTTCAGTAAACCCTTAATATAATTTCTCAGACATTTAAAACATGAAGATACAAACAGAAGTTCAGATCAAAATAATCAAAATTCTGAAAAAGAAACAAGTTAAGAACTGTATGACAGAGCAGTACTGTAGTGTGAAGGGCAAGTGAAAGAGGACAGAGAATGAAGAGGAAAATAGAAATGAAATGTTGAGTGCTACTGGCCTGGAGATGATATGGGAGCTGTTGTAAGATCACAGGGCTCCATTCTGTCAGTATGAATCATTTACTCTGATCCATATGTTACACCAAATAAAAATTGAGTTGAATTACAGAATACTCCTTCCATTCTGAAGGTCTGAGTAGTGTTGAAGACACTCAAACTTTGCTTACTGGTTTATGAAATCACCAAATCCCTTTACTGTCCTTATAGACTCATAGCTCACAGCTGCCTGCTATTTATTCTGAGTATAATCTCCCTATTTCAGGAAGTTATAAAGTGCATATGAAAGGTTTCCTAAGGGACAAAACTCAGTATAAAAAAAACCTCAAGCCCTGAGTGATTTACTTCACAAAATGATTTTATAAAATAAGACATACACTGCTGGTCTTGGTCTTGTTTGAACTGTAACAGAGCCTAAGCATGAATAGTTAACAGCAGTTCTATAAATATCTGGGCTCCTGGAAATCAAACAAGAGCAAATGCCCCCCTAAATATATGGTCATCCCAAAAGGATCCAAAAGTCCTTTAAGAAACTAATGGTTTAAATTCGTCAGTGGGAAACATAGCCTTAATGGAAACACGCGCTTCCAACCTTTTAGAAATAATAGCATAAATAAGATCATTATTGCTAATGGGAATCTGTTTAGTCTGTGCTAATAAATTTGTAACTAATTACTTTTCTTTTTCTTTTTATTTTTTTTAACAATTCATGAAATGCAAAGCAGACCATAACTCATTTTCTCTGTCTTTTCCTTGCTTATAGCGATTTTTCACAAGTATCTGCAGGGAGGGCTCAGAGCAGGGCCCGGGCTCTGCTCCGGGGGGCCCAGCAATGGCCCCAGAGGAACGGGCAGGAACTGATGCCCAGGGAGTTCCCTCTCCCTGCACAGGAGGCAGAACTTCTGCCCTGGGCAGTGCCCCAGCCCTGCCCAGATTGTCCAGAGAGGCTGTGCAGGCTCCTCCCTGGGGATATTGCAGAGCTGGGTGGGCACAGCCCTGTGCCCTGTGCTCTGGGATGGCCCTGCTGGAGCAGGGAGGTGGCACCAGGGGAGCCCCTGGGGGCCCCTCCAGCCTGGCCCAGCCTGGGATTCTTCACTGTAGACAATGAAATAAGTAAATCCAGAATTATCCCTTCACACAGGTTATTATTAATTCAGTGCACCTCAGGAGTGCAGAGCACAACAGGAGCTTTTGGGAAGAGTAAATGAGCACTTTCCTATCAACTTCCCCAAACAAAGGGCTTCTGGAAATACCCACAGGAAGAACCAGGCTGGTAAATCAAGTCTCTGTGCTTGAACCCAAACCAATGAGCTCAATTGTTATCTGTATTGAGAAGGAAATGAGAAGAGCAAGATGTTTAATGCTCAAAGGCAAGAGCTAAAAGTTTATGAATTACAAACCTAGAGAGACAGAATCTGATTCTGTATGAATAGAGCCAGTTTATTCCAGCAGCCCTGCCTTCTTTAATGGGAATTCTCCTTGGGTAAAGAAGGTTGCTTGCATTAGGCTGACTTTTCAAAGGAGCCTAAATAAGGCAGGTAGGATTCACATATAAATTAATGTTCCTTTTTACTCAGGGACAGTCTGCAGTCATTTAGTGTAAATAAGAACAAAATCCTTAAGCTTTCAGTGGGAGAAAAAATAACTCAGGTTCCTTTGAAAATCCAAGCTTAAACTCTCAAGAGGAGAACACAGCATAAATAATACCCAGTTTCTTTATCAGAGCTCTTTCATCCATCAAACACTTGAAATTCAACACCAAGCACAGGTACCAAGTAAGAGGGTTTGCACTTTAGGGTTAGAATAATGCAGGCACATTTTGTACAGCCAGCAGAAATCCCATTAATAACTTGTTAACACCAATGCATGTATCTGTGTTTCATACTCAGGTAAAAGTGCTCAATTCATATGATTATTACACATCTCCACTATACATCTATGTAATTACACAGGGGGATTTCAGCTTGATGATAACATTTGCTGTATACTTAGCAAGGATTCATTTATTCAACAGTTCTTTTAATATATATTTTAAAGTATAGATTGATAGAGTGGCTGACCTGGTAAGAAGCATTTTATATAGTGAAATATAAAGATTTTCTAAAGTATTCTTAATTTTTTTAGCAAAATAGCTCTGAAAATCCACTGACTTCCTTTTTTTTTTTTCTTTCATACAGTATAATAATTATAGCTATGACTCATACAAATCAAACTTTCAGATATCTTGTCATAAAATAAAGGTCAAGTAACAGAAAATACTAAGAGAATTTCTTAAAGAATATAAATGGTAACTCGCATTAGTTTTACTTTTAAAACACTAAGAACTTATTATTAAAGTTAATTTTTGACGACTGCCTTTGAAACTACAACCTTAATGGAGTTGTACCACGTGGCTCCTGCTTAACACAGAAAGTCTTTATGACACACACTAAAATGTTTATGGCACTGCTGGAATTTCATCAGTGCTTATCAATCAGTGGTGTAGGAAAAGGTCTGCCAGTGTTCACCATCCTTTCACAATGCTGCCTCCTCCTCCTTAGAATGACTGTGATCTCATTCAAAATGAAAAAGAATGCAGAAAGAAATGTCATACAATCCAACTTTAATAATCTGCTCATCATCAATTAGCCTTGAGAATAAATTACTCTCCTAACCAAGAAATTACCATACAAAGCTGTACAGTCTCTGGCACTAGAAATCTTTATCATATAATTATGAGGAAATATTGTGTTCAATTAGCCTCAATTTAGATAGTTATTGCCAGAGTTCAGATAAAAAAGGCAAAGGGATGTTGATAAGTCCATCTGCTAACACAGCTTTTTGAGTCTTCCATGTTTTGTTCATATTTATGTTCAAAAGGGGTGGCATAGTATAAGTGGAGCTATTGGATGAACCAGTAAATAAAACCAAATAATTTAGTCTAAAAACTAATCAATGCATGAGGTTTGACACAAAGGCCTAAATAGAGGCAATAAATATATCACTGTTACCTCTATATTCCCATCAGATTACTGTGACAATAGAATTTTATTACCTTTATTTTAGGAATGATAATTTAAATGAGTGCCCGCAACCCAATTTACCCTTATTTATGTGCTTTAATTTCCTCATAGATTTTTAACACATATATAAACACATATCAAAGTGTGCAGCAAAATTTTGAATCAGGTACTTGAAACATAATTCCAGTAAACTGACTGTATTTTTTGAAATGTCTTCTTAAAAGAGGTCTTGCAAAAAAAAGGTATGGAAATAAACCCAGAGAAAGATGAAAAGCATAATTTCCCCTCCTTCAGTGCCAAAGGACGCACTTTTTCAGTCTAGATGGACATGATCTGAACTATGCCTTATCATGGTTGGATCTGATGATCTTAAGGGGCTTTTTCAACCTCATGATTCCATGATTCTGTGATTCTAAGTCTGTACAGATAAATTTGGAGGGTTGAAAGGGATGGGGGTGTTGACACAGATACCTGGATGATGAATCATATACACATTTCTAAATGTTCTTGGCAAGAGAGTTTCCTGCAGCTCACAAAAAATCAGCATCCACACTCTGGCCCTCAGGTGAGACCCCCCCTGCAGAGCTGCCCCAGCCCTGGGCCCAGCACAGCAAGGACGTGGAGCTGCTGGAGAGAGCCCAGAGGAGGCTCCAGGATGAGCAGAGGGATGGAGCAGCTCTGCTGGGAGGAAAGGCTGGGAGAGCTGGGATTGTTCAGCCTGGAGAGGAGAAGCTCTGGGGTGACCTCACTGTGGCCTTGCAGGGCCTGAAGGAGCCTGCAAGGAAGATGGAGAGAGACCATTGACAAGGGATGGAGGGACAGGACAGGGGGAATGGCTTCCCAGTGCCAGAGGGCAGGGTCAGATGGGATATTGGGCAGGAATTNCAACCGGGGATAGTGGAAAGTGACGGAATGATATGAGCTTTAAGGTCGCTCCCAACTCAAACCATTCTGTGATTTTGCAACTCTGTTCTTTGTTACCCTGGGAGAGGAAGGAGCTCAAAATCACAGAGTCATTTTCAAAGTCCCAGGAGAACCCTGGCCCAAGGATTATGTTTGTGCTTCTTACACAGAGACTGATTACATAACACAGTTTAATGTTTTGTACCCATTGAATATCTAGCATGGTCAGAATTTGCTCAGTTATACATGTGGCTTTATTAATATTCCTCCTAAAGTTGAGTTAAGTGCATAAAAATGGCACACACAACACATTCAAAACCTATGAGAATCCAGTCCAAGCAGCCCCATCCTGCCCTCCAGAAGAGCAGAGTGGCTGAAGCACTGCTGCATTCCTGCTGCTCTCCTCTGCACAAGCATAGCTGGTGGTCTCCTACTAGAGTCAAATTTTTCATCTCATTTCTATTTAATTTCTTTCCACAGATACCCTGCTCCTTACACCAGTGACTTGTTCTACCTGTTAAAAGGCCATCAATCTGTGGAGCACTGGAGCCCAGGCTGTACAGAATAATTCACCACTCGGGATTCAAAATCCACCTTCCTAATAGGTGCAAAGACTACAATTATTCAAAGTGGATTTCATCAAAGATTGCCCCCATTTTACAATTCAGCTTTAAATGTCATCTCCACCTTTTTTATTGCATTTTACAAGTTAGTGCAGAGAATGACAGCTTAAAGACTATGCAAATTAAGCCTATACATATTTTTATTTCAGAATAATTACTAATGAATTCTATAAGCTGTGCAGTTGTAGCAATACAAAAAGTGGGAGAAATGAAAACATTATTAGTGTGATGACTATTATTGCACAAGCTTTAGTAAGACTGATAGTGGAGGCCATGTTCATCCTTTTCATGGTGGGAAGTGGTGCAAGCAACGTTTATGAGAAGGGATCTAAGTGTCAGTAATTTGTAGCACTGCAATTCATCCTTTTTTTCCTGAATCTGCTCCGTGTAATACAAGGGGGTTCACAGTGTCCTTTTGGAAACATCATTGCTTCCAGTTTAAATTATTCAGAGCCAGCAGTCAGAAGAAATACATGGCAACAGGGAAGATTCCTTATCTGATTGGAGTCAGACTGAAGCTGGAATCTTCAGCACATATGTCTCTCTGAGATTCCTTGTTAAGCAATTACATAAGCCACTGTTGTTGTCTCCTTAGCAATTTAATTCAAATTGACAAAATTAAAAAAGATTTGTTTGTCATCACAGTCAGAAGGGCTAAAAGTTCTTTGGTCAGCAGGAAGTTTGAAAGGGATATATCCCTGTTCTACTCAGGGATATGAGCCATACACTTCATTTTCAGCACTTTAGTCTTTCAAAAGTAGGTCTTATTCTTTAGGGTGGCTTAAACATCAAGTTGAAACTTGCTTTCAAACCAAAAAGAGAATGTAATTTGTTTTCTGAGGAGACTGGGGGTTTTTGGGGTTGGATTCATTACTGCAGTGGCTAAAAAGACAGCCATGGCATGCCTTGGGATCTTCTGCCTGACCTGATTTCATCCCGACTTTCATAGAATCAAAGAAGGTTTTAGGCTGGAAAATACCCTTAGATCATTGAGTCCACCCATTCCCCCAGCACTGCCAAGGCCACCACTGACCCATGTCCCACTGTCCCCAAGTGCCACATCCACATGGATTTCCAATCCCTCCAGGGTTGGGGACTTCACCACTGCCCTGGGCAGCCTGGACTTCTCCTCAGTGATTTTTTCCCCCTAATATACAATCTAAACCTCCTCTGGCTTGAAAGAGCTTGGGATGTCTTCAAACACTTGGCTGGGTCTGTGAAAGTCAATGCAAATGAGTACACTGATCTCTCTGATAACACCAGACATCTTCATTAAAAACTTGCTCTAAGGAGCTTTGAATTAATTTAAATGGGGCCAGGATTTCACCCCTGACTGCAAAGTGTATTTCACTTCACTCTCGTATCCAGATCTGATCTCCTGTCATCAGAAAGGGCCAAATTGTCAGCATTTCAGCCAAAAGTATGAACCAATTTTGCAATCTCCTATTTTCTTACACTGTTTTCAGTACATTTAACAAATTTTGTTCATTAGTAGTATTGAACATTTCTAGCCCTTCCACACCAAAGTTTAAAGTCATGTATATGCAGAAAAGCTTCAAGAATTAAGAAATCAGTAACATATGGATAATAAATGCCCAGAAGAAAGTGTCTCTCTTTTTCAGTTGTTCTCTAGGAAGACAAAAACAGCCACAGTGATGGACTAAAATAGCTTAAAGGCTACATAAGGTTGATTTTGTGGTTTTGTGCACTTCCAACTCATGAAAATATAGCAAGTGTTTCAAGTGAGCCAAAGGAAATACATTTATAATTATGCTGAAAAAGAATTATTAGAGATAATCCATGGTAAAGGAAAATGGAAAAAATATTTCTTTTAAACTAGAAATGCATATAATTAAATAAATATAGATCAATACTTAGGTATTGGGAGAAATCAGTGTGCCAATAGATGCTTTTATAAACAAGTCTGAATATTGGTTTTCTAAATTGAGCTATTTAGAGCTTGAATTAAATAGTGATTTTTACATATTATTGAAAATTTGAATACACATATGTACAATAATTTAAATTGTTATTTATTGTCACCTATCAAGAGAACAGAGAGTAATTTTCCTGTCTGAATGTTGATTGAAAAACTACATTTTTTTTAAAATATAGCACAAAGGGCAGAAAATGCTGAACAAATGTAGAACAAATAATAATGATTAAAAAAAAAAAAAAAGAACAGCAACTTAAGGCACCTTTTTTTCTAATGTTTTCACATATTCTCCTGATGTTTTCGTTTTCTTCCTGTACAGATAACAAGGTCATATTGCATCCAACTGAAGGAGCTTAGCACAGGTAAGGGAAGGCTCAGGTGTAAAGAAATGTTATCATCATGTGAAAATATCCAGTGGGGTGGGATGGAACCAGACTACCTGGTGATGCCCAGTGACAGGACAGCAGGCTATGGACACAAACAGAAATTAAAGAAAATTCCAGCTGAACAATAGAAAAACATATTTTACTGTGGGGACGATCAAACCACGGAGCAGGTTTCCCAGACAAGCCCTGGAATCTCCATCTTTAAAGATCCTAAAAACCCAGCTGCACTCAGCCCTGAACGACACACTGCCCCTGATTTGAGCATGGGGGTTGGACCAGACAATCTCCAGAGCTCCCTTCCAACATGAAGTATTCTGAAAATTTTACTTCAGCTTCAGTTTCACCTTCCATGAAACAAAAGCATTCTTTGCTTACACAGAACATATGTAATAGAGTCATCAGGGAATGGCCTGGGCTGGAAGGGACCTCAAAGCCCATCCAGTGCCCCCCCTGCCATGGGCAGGGACACCTCCCACTGTCCCAGGCTGCTCCCAGCCCCATCCAACCTGGTCTTGGGCACTGCCAGGGATCCAGGGGCAGCCACAGCTTCTCTGGGCACCCTGTGCCAGGGCCTCCCCACCCTCCCAGGGAACAATTCCTGCCCAATATCCCATCTGACCCTGCCCTCTGGCACTGGGAAGCCATTCCCCCTGTCCTGTCCCTCCATCCCTTGTCAATGGTCTCTCTCCATCTTCCTTGCAGGCTCCTTCAGGCCCTGCAAGGCCACAGTGAGGTCACCCCAGAGCTTCTCCTCTCCAGGCTGAACAATCCCAGCTCTCCCAGCCTTTCCTCCCAGCAGAGCTGCTCCATCCCTCTGCTCATCCTGGAGCCTCCTCTGGGCTCTCTCCAGCAGCTCCACGTCCTTGCTGTGCTGGGCCCAGGGCTGGGGCAGCTCTGCAGGTGGACTATATTTATAAGTAGAAATGAACTCATAAATAGAAAGCTGAACAATGTTGTTGAAAGATCTGGAATATTTTTTTCTTCTCTAGTGAAATGTGTTCTTTACTGGATAAGGCCCATTGTGACTTTGCAATGTTCTGTTTTTTTTCCACAAGCAGTAAAATTTGAAAAGAAAAGTCAGCAGCTGAAGTTTCTAATGTCAAGCAGACAAAGCTGTAGCTGCATGCAAAAATGTGGGCACACAGTTGGAGTGTAAATTGATTATATAAAGAGAATGTTCTTTAAATGTCTGGCATTTCTTTTTTTGTTCTGTCCTTTCACTTGTGTGAAATATTGGTGGGACTTTGTGTTCCATGAAAATATAAATACATAGGAAATGTCCTCAGAAAAAGAGGACGTAAAATACATGCAAATGTAATTATGTCCCCTTCCAATGTAAAGAGCTTTAAGTACAGGTAGTAATCAGTTTTACTGGCTTGTCTGGCTTGGATAACTTAGATACCTACACGGATTCTTTATATAAAAACCTGAGACTCCTGCTATGCTGCAGCCTCAGGCTCTCACCAACATGGACTTTTATTAAAATTGCATGTAATACAAACCTAGCATCATCACTTTTATTTCATTAAATCCTCTATTTTCAGCTCATCTACCTATTGCAAGGGATTTTTGCTTTTTCTTTTTCATTTCCAGATAAGATTACACCTGAAAATTGAAAGCTTGTTTAAAGACTTCCAGATTCTTTCTCTAGTCCCTAGAAACATATATTTTCTTTCTGATGCTATAGGCTTTGTCCTTTGATTTGTAAAAGACCTCTGTACTTGAAAGAAATGATCAAAGAAATAAATTGGACAAATAAATGCCTGCCATTGCAGTTATGTCTATTTATCTACAAAGTCTTCACTGTTTCTTTCAGTGTTTGTAACAGTAGAACTAAAACAAGCTAGCAAATGAAATATTAATATAACACCTGAGAGGTTTCTGGTCCTGAATTGCATATCACAATTACTTTAGAGATTGGTAGAATTGAACAAAACAGGATATAAACTACATGGAGAGGGTTAGACTGCCAGCAATCCCAAGCACTGAGGCAGACAGACACAGCCCAGCAGAATTCCTGGAGTACAGGAGACAGGAGAGTGCAATCCCAACCAAATCTTCTCTCAAAGAGCAAAGGCGGCAATCCAGATGTATTTCACAGAATCACAGACTGGTTGGGGTTGGAAGGGACCTCAAAGCCCATCCAGTGCCACCCCTGCCAGGGGCAGGGACACCTCCCACTGTCCCAGGCTGCTCCAAGCCCCGTCCAGCCTGGCCTTGGGCACTGCCAGGGATCCAGGGGCAGCCACAGCTTCTCTGGGCACCCTGTGCCAGGGCCTCCCCACCCTCCCAGGGAAGAAGTTTCTCCTATTTGCCATGAGGTAACAAATGCTCTGATGCATGGAGAACATCTCATAAACTACAAAAACTCCAAAACCACCAGAACCAATCAACAACGTGTTCAGTTGGATACAGAACTGAGGATGCAAACATCAAGGAATATTTCTCAACAGGAACACAATAGTGACACTAACGTGCATCTCTTCACAGTTCATTTAATCAGCAGCTCTCAAAGCACTCCAAAGAATACAAATACCATAATCACAATTTTATTGCTGGTGAGGCTGAGTCAGAGAGCACCAGTGATTTTCATCAAGACTGGAGAAGTCTGGGGCACAAATGGAAACAAAACTCAGATCTCAAGTGTGCTGGCTCACTGCTTCCCTTCTCATAGGTGAGGCTGTTCTTTAAAAGCAGCATGCCCCAAAGAACACAAGGGGTTTTGGAATTTACTGGAATAAAACAACAGCCTGTCTTTACCATGTATGTTGTAGCCCACTGTAGTGTTTCAGCCAAAATACTACTAAGGACCTTAAATGTTAAAAAAATACAAATACACAAAGAAAAAAAAACGGCTGGTATTTTAAATGTACACACTTGGGCAGTTCTTTTGAGGTCAGCAGAACTATTACTGTGTCTGTGACTTGAACAATTTCCTAAACTTATTCTACATCTTTCTTTAAAGCCTTCTTTGTTCCCATCCCTGGAGGTCTCCAAGAAGACCTGGACGTGGCACTCAGTGCTCTGGGCTGGAGACAAGGTGGGGTTGGTCACAGGTTGGACTCAATGACCTTGAAGGGCTTTTTCAACCTCAGTGATTCTGTGATTCTTTAGATTATTTGCATATGGATAAATTAAATTATTTCAAATGTGTAATAAACACTAAAAGCATTGATATGAAGGTTTCTCCTCAAATTCCATGTCTCTCTCACATGCAGATTCCTACTGTTTCAAGTACACCAATGAATAATGCGAAAGGAGAGCAGATAATCCATCGGGCTGTCCTCATGCAAGGTTTGCTCAATGCTGACTGACCTTGGGCACTCAGACACTGCAGTGTCTGTAGATGCTGAGATTTCTGTCAGACAATGTGTGCAAAGCCCTTGCCAGAGCTCTGAGGTGAACCTGCTCAGCACTAGGGATTTGTAAAGGAAGCCTCAAACCACTTGAATCACCCCCGATTTCAGATCTCATTTTATAACCCAAATCAGAAGTGAAGTTCTTGAACCCTCTATTGAACATGAGCTCCATGTGAAACTGAAAAGTGGAGGGAAAGTTTAATTTGCAATTAATTGTGCAACGTTGTCAAAGCTAGAATGTAAAACTATGCATTGTACAGACCCAGGAGTGTTGGTAAGTTCCTATTCCTACAGGAAGCTTGCCTTGATAGAATTTAAAAACACAGGATAATTCAATCTGAAGGAAAACACTTGCAAATCTTACATGTCAGTGCATCCTAAAGTAGCTACAAACCTTCAGAGAAAATAACCTGAATAGTTTTTTGAATGATTATTCCTTGAGATAAGAAATATTTAAAATATTTAACACCAACATTCAAGTAATATTCAGCCATTATTATTTCCTATCCCAAAAAGATGCATCAAAATCATTGCAGGTACCAAAGCACTGTATATTATATTATGTACATATATGTGCTTGAAATTATATGTTAACAGATTTTTAGGCTGTTAGGACTTTCAGATCATAGGTGATAGAAAATTTCAACTCTTTAGTTGAAGTACACAGAATCAGATATTTAAAACAAGTTATTCAGTGTATAACTGGTGTGGGTTTTTTCTAATCTGCATTTTCTTAGACTTGTATTTCTATTATTATTCTAATCATGTGCAATACCAATATTCTTGTTCGTAAAGGCATTATATTCTTGAAACCACTATAATTTCAAAGAAATTATAGTTTCAGGTCAAAATGGAGTAATTTTATAATGTATTTTTTAAATTTAAGAGGGTTCAAGTCTTGCAGCACATCAAAGTAGCATTATTCTACTAGAGAATATAAAAAAGATTAGAAAAATATTCACAAATTCATATTGATGAACTCATAGTTTAGTGTCAGGCTGCCTTCACAATGGTTTTAATGGAATAGTCCCTATAGAGAGATCTTCTATTATTGAATAATAAAATATTTGGGGCTACACACTGTGGTGTCACCTATTTATCAGATTCAATATGACAATATGACTGATTGGAGTACAGTTTTACCAACTAAGAGCTACCCTAAATCTACAAAGTCCCTAATACTTTGTTTGAATTACTTAGGTGAACTGAGCTGAGGAGATTTCAGCAAAACTCTGTAAGGCTCCAAAGACTCAAATAAGGAAGAGAAAAACTCAGAGATTTTTTTCTAAACTAACAGAGTTCACACTCAGACCTGAGGTTCCAAGCAGGAAGGGTCTCCAATATCTCATCTGAGCCGGTCATCATGACTGAACACACCTCATTTCTACCTCCAGCTCCTCAAGTAATGCAATATTGATGGACTTGGTCCCAAGAGACGTGGATGCTGTAGGTGATAACATTAAAAGAACCCAGTCAGTAACAGCTGACTCTGGAGCCAGAGCTGCTCACAGAATCAATCAACAGATCAATGCACAGGCTCAGCTCAGTCTCTAATTCCCTCATCTTTTTAGCTGGCAGTGGCTTCTCCCTCTGGCTTTCACTGTTTAATTTTTTTTATTATTATTATTATTTACAAATTAACACCTCTCAGCTAAGTGTGAAGCAAGAAAAGAAAAAAACCCAGGATGCTATAAAAGCATCCCAACTGGCAGGAGCTCACAGATGGGGTGGGAGCTGTGGGGCCGGGGTGTCTGGAGAAGACAGCCAGAGCTTGGGGGGCACAGCAGGAGGGCAGCACTGCCTCTGCCAGTAATTAACAGCTGTGAAATGAGGTGAATCTGCAAACACGGGCAGAATTCAGGGAAGGGTGTGAGTGATCTAGAAAAAAAAAAAAAATGCTTGGAAGCAACTCAGTTTGGGGAAGCTCAGTCCGACCTGAGAGGCCAGGGGAAAAGCAATCATTTATTAACTGCTTATAATAGACTGAGGGAAACCTCAGAGTGAGTTGGGCTGGAGACATCTGTCCTGTTCTGGCTACAAATAAGCTGCTGAAGAGAATTTGTCCCCAGCTCCTTGTGAGTCCCTGTTGGAATTTACTGCATCCTCATTCCTGGCAGCCAAAGTCCTCGTTAATCCCTCCTTGACACAGTGTTTTAATCAACCCACTCTGATAAGGCTGGTGAGGATTGGAGAGTGACCACAGAGCAGCCCAGACAGGCTGTTTGGGACCCCAGATATCACTGAAAACACATTTATAATTGCTGTGATATTATGAAATATTAGTTTATCTTTACTACTTACCCTGAAAATACTAAATCTTTAAGAGACAAATATATATATACTCAAAATACTTTAAAAGTTATGACTGATTTCAAAACATCCATATTCCAATTATCATTATTTTAAAAAATAGAAAAAAATCCTTAAATACTGGTAAATAACAAAATGATTGTGGGTTTTTTTTGTACTGAAGATGGTGAAAGAAAAGCAAAATAGTTTTTCTAGCAGTAGGGTAGTTTTTAATTATATCTTGCACAGCACTGAGTGATTGACCTTATATTCCCTTAATTTTATTCCAGTGTTTTGGGAACTGAAGTTTGCAACTTAAAAATAGTTTGTTCTTTTTCTGAACTTCAGTACTTTTAATTTCTTAGGCTCTGTATTTCTTTTTTATATTTAATTACATGGCTACATGTTGGGTCTAAAAATTATTACATAAAATACTGATATACATAGGACGAATTTCCTGATTTTCTTCCTAAATTCCTGACATGACTTTGAAACTCATTGATGTAATCTCTAATATTACTTTCTTCTGCCTACATCTTGCTTTGGGCATCACAACATGAGAGCTGTTGTATTCTTCACAGGGTTTAGGGTAAAAAAATATACTGTAGGTCTGGTATTCTTACCTTCACCTTATTTTCTTCACAGTTTTGTTACATAGTTACTCGGTTTCTCACTTTTACATTGTGTTTGACATTTTTTGTCCTGTGTCTACTCTTTATAAGGTGAAAACTTTGAGAATTCTAAAGAAATCAGCCCTCTGTGTGATAAACTATAACTTCCACTGAATGGAAGATTATTTTATTGATTGCTTTGCAATCAACTTAATCAAAATCCTTCCCACTATAAATTTTCTGGCTGCAGAAATTGCTCTATTTTATTTAGAATTACCATCTCAAGAGGTCCTTTCCATGGAATTCTAGTGGTTTACTTTTATGAACAGTTAGTTCTAATATGTAGAAAATCACATCCATTGATGTCTGAAGATAAGACAGAGCATTTCCAGGAAATCCTCATGGAAGTTCAGAGCTGGCCTGGCAAGGAGGAGTGAGCTGGCAGGGTTTTCAGATGGTGGGGACACACTGAACAATATAAAAAGAAATTGCAAAGAATTGTGAGGAAAGGATGCACAGTA
This sequence comes from Climacteris rufus, assembly GCA_013398175.1. NCBI lineage: Eukaryota > Metazoa > Chordata > Aves > Passeriformes > Climacteridae > Climacteris > Climacteris rufus. The sequence continues at coordinate 1,068,890 of VZRZ01003265.1, forward strand.
TATAGAATGACACTTGCAATGGAAGACAAAAATTAAACCCAGAGAAGAATAATCTAAATTCTCTTCCCCTTCAGATCTGTGGAACTCTACGCTACAAAATGTAGATTTAACTTCTGCCACCTGAAAAAAAGGTGTGGTTGAACTAGAAATTACCCAAAGAAGGACAACAAGAATCATCAGAGCTATAGTTTGGTTTTCATGCAAGAAAAGATGAGTTGTGTGAAGTCTCTTCAGCTTGGAAAATAAGTGAATGAAAGACGGTATGAAAGTGGTCTATAAAGAATAAGCGGTACATAAAAATCTGAAGATTATTTAGAATTTCTTACACTATATGAATTAGAAATCAACAACAACAAGAAGAGGCAGTTTTATTTCAAAATAACTTTAAATTTTCTTTTTTCTCCCCAAACACATTTAAGTCTGGGTCTTCATGTCCCAAACAGCCATAGATACTAATGTAAAGGGATGGGAGAAGGTGTTCAATAAAGATGTGCATACACTGATGGCTCTCATGACATGTCCCTTAGCTAGGTCTCTTAATTGCCAGTTTTTAGAATCCAATCTGTTTAACAGAAATGATCATTTTATACTTGTTCCATGTCTTTTATTCTTTCATCAATTCATACATTTGTTTCTCTCTGCTGGCATAGACCATCTTCAGTTCTGAGGAGATTCAGTGGCCCCTCTGTGGAGTTGTTTTTATAGAGCTCATGGCCTCTTGTCTGAATGCTAAAAACACACTCCTTGTGTTTCATTATTCAGCAAATACTGAAATGTCAAAGATTTGTATTCTAATTTTGCAAGCAGAGGTACTTGTCTTTTTGGATGAACACACAGCAGCAGTAGCAGTCAGAAGTTGCCATGTCTGTGATAACAAAGATTCAGTTCCAAGAACAGCAAAGCCAGAGTACTGAGCACAGTGCTGCTGCAGCAGCGTGTTGTGAGGGGTCAGATCAAACATTTCCATCAGGGAAAGGAATTTAGAGAATTTGTACTTTGCTTCAATCCAAGATCCGGAATTTAACAAAAAAAACCAAAAAACAAAAAACAAAAATTGTTCAGCATTACCACAGTGATAGAGCCAGAAAAAGCAGAGCCATGCAAGCAGTTCCTATGACAGTGTCAAGCTCAACCTTGATACCTGTTTATGTAACAGTCTGGAAGGAACACTGATGCTAATGTAAGCACATAGGCATCGCTCATTAAAGCCAGTCCATGTGTCTCACCTCCTGTGTCTGTCAGTGTTAGCTCTCCACTTTACAAGGTTTCATATCAGTAAGGTCACTGAAGCAGATGAACAGAGAAAGTGAGCAAGAAATGCAGGGATCTTTCTCTACGTAATGGAAAGCCCAAGTACCAGCCTACGTCTGGAGAAAAATATGTACTGCAATTTCCTACCAGCTGGAGGTGAAAGAAAAACCACTCAGCTTGTCACAGCTAACTAGAGCTGTTAATTTTATTATCACCATTATTACTTTTACACTGTAACAGCACCTAGATGAGCAGGCTGGGAGCTGAGGGCCCCACTGTGGCATGAATTGAACACATAGAACAGCAACACAGACCCTGCCCCAAATCACTCACCTGCACGTGTCTACAGAGAACTGAAGTGAGCTTGGTTTTAAAGTAAATTTTAGTGAAGAATTTGGTGCAAAATGTAGTATGATATTCTAAAATAAACCCACGCAAAATATACATTTGTATCCAACTTTCTTGTGCTGCACAGAGCAGTCTTGCCTTTTCTGGGCAGCTACAGTGACTAAATAAACCCAGCTCACCAGCCCAACATGGGAACAAACAGACAGTTTCTGTTTTGTTATTGTGCAATGCCTTGTTAGACCCTGTGTCAGGAAAAATGCCTGCATTTGATAAATAGTAGGTGTCACTACTGTTCAATAAAATAAGTGGCATTAACAACCTCTCTCTTTTCCAGTAATCTCTTACTGGATTCCAGCAGCAAGGCTGTTTCTCTGTTTTGTTCACCTTGCTGGCATTCACCCTCACTATGAAGAATCTTTTATTTTTAAGAAAGGTTCCAAATCCCCACCTGCCATTTCTAGAAACACCATGATCACTAGAGCCACAGAATCACAGAATCATTGGGGTTGGAAAACATCTCCAAGCTCATCAAGTCCAGCCTTTGACCAAGCACCAGCATGAGCACTAAACCATCTCATGGAGTGCCACATCTGCTCATTGTTTGAACACTTCCAGGGATGGTGACTCCAGCACTTCCCTGGGGATCCCGTTCCAGTGCTTGGCCACCCTTTTAGAGCAGAAAATCCTAGCACTTGAACAGGGATTGCCCCAATGAGGTCATATTCCCTTGTAGATTTCATAGAAAAGGTCCTTTAATTCATGAAAAACTCACAGTAAAATTTTAATTTTGGCTACAGGAACTCAGTTCTACAGCAAAAACCAGGGAAAAGCTGATCCCAATTCATCAGTTGCTCACCTGCTGCTGGGTAGGCAGAGGCTTCACAGCTCCTCTTACCTGAACAGACAACTTGGAGGTGCCTTGACTGATTCCTGGTTGTGAGTGCCCATGTGACACCTGCAAATCTGCTTCCACACCTTGTCCCTGGTGTCAGCCCCTGCTGCAGCCCTGTAAATAATGCAGGGTTTGCAATGGAGCAGAGCGTGAGCTCTATTAAGAAATTATACGGTAAATTATTAATTATGCTCAGGCTATTGTAAAGCAGAGTGAGACATTACTAAAATCCTACCTCAAACAATGATGAGGACGAGATGCTTCAGAGAACAAATCATGAAACACTGATCTATAAAAATCTGCTTCTCAGCCACACAAATTCTTTTCAATGGTAACTTTCATCTGTTAATTACATCCTGCTTAAAACGACATAGTGCTAAAAACGCTTAAAACGCGTTTAAATGCTTAAAACGCTTAAAACGCGTTAAAAATGCTTAAAACGTCATATGTGCTGCTGCAAGGTTTGCTGTGCCTGCCACTGGAACTTGTGACTTATTTCCTACTGCAGAGTCCTGCATCCTGCTCAACTTTTGATAACAACTCCTTTAGTAGGTGTGCACCCAGACATGGCCATTCATTGGTGCTTCTGACAGGGACACTCTCAGAGTTACTTTTTATTCAAAGCAGGAGTTGGACTGCGGAACAGCTGACAGGTGTATTTTCTAGAAGTGAAGTTAAATATTTTAAGGTTTTCATTTTCAGCTCTCATACAGATATTAAAGTGGTATATGGAGACAATTTGGGTCACTGTGATTTAGGTTATTATAGTAATGTACACAGTAAGTCCAAAGCACTCAGGGTGTTGTCATGAAAATCCAGCGTATGAATATGGAAGGAGCTAGGAGAACTCATAGAAAAGTTGCAAAAGTGGCATCTGTAAAATACCAACATCTCTCAGCTGATTTGACTATTCCTTTGGCATTTTTAACGTGCTGAACTTAAATTAGTGAATGATAAAGATGCCTCCTAGGACAGTAATGTTAAAAGGTGAATAAGCAGCTAGCACTCAACCTGCATGGAAGTCATTGGGAAGGCAAAATATCTCGTAAAAAGCCAACTAAATAACCCTTCATTGGCTCCTGTCCTTCGCTGGTGTAGCAGGCTCAGCTGCTGTGCCAGATAATGCATTTGTAAATCAATGTAACACCCTGGCCCTGCTGACAGCAGAGCAGCACCATCCAAACAGCTCCAGCTGTATCCAGGCAACACCAAGGGCTCCCTCACAGAGACCAGGTGAGGGATTTGTTTACCTTCAGGAGGAAGACACACCAGAGTGTCCAAAGTTGTCATAAACCCAGAGAAAAGAAGATTAGCATTAGATTACCTTCAGTAAATAAACTTCAAGTCTACTCTTATTTGTTTAGTAAAAAATGGAAGTGGTTATGATTATTTAAAAGCAGTGATGTGATCTATGATATGTGCTACAGTAATTTTTAGCTGATTTTATTATAGCACTTACAAACAAGAACAGCTGGATTTACAAACACCAGCTTACTTCCCTATGTTGACACATCTGTGACCACTACAGCATAATAAAACTGGGAGGATTTAGTGCAGGTTGATCCTGAAATAAATCGTCTTTAGCACATTGATAGTACAGAAATGATACAAAGCCACAAAACCCCTCAAACACTCTGGTATCCATTACTGGTTATACTCAATCACTTCAGCTTTGTATTTGCCTTCTTTGCCTGTTTGAATTTGACAAAATAAGAACTGAAAAAATTTTCCCTTCTCTCCCCCAAGGAAAACAGAGTCATGGGAGGACAGGTTCTCTGTGTCTACAAAGATTTTACTGGGGTATAAAAAAGTTTTATGACAGAAGTTTGGCATCTGGACTCTCATCTGAGGAATTGGAGGGAAGGGATTTGCTCTAGATTATAAAAAAAAAGAAGTCCGGAGTACTTGTTAAAATCCATATTTCTCTAATTGTAAATAAAACTTCACAAGGTGCTTTATAAGGATGTATTCCCCTATACCAGCACTCGTTTGAGATTGCAGCAGGAAAGTTTCAATACTAAAATAAAATTAGCCAATAATAAACTAACTCAAAATTATTCTGTTATTTATTGTAAATTTGATTGTATTTTTAAAGATTTTTCAGATAGAACACCAGTAATCTTTATACTCACAGTGGCTGTCCTATATAATATAATTTTAATATAGTTACAGTTTTAAAATGAAAAGTTTAGATTAATTAATTTGTGTGTTTGGTCTTTTTTTCTCGGCCTTTTTCTTTGGTTTTTGGGAGGTTGGTGGTTTTTCATTGTGATAGTGGTGGGGTTTCTTTGGTGTATTCATTTTGTTTGTTTGTGGGTTTTTTGTTCTTTTTCTTGGTTTTGGAGGTTCCTTTTTCCCTTATGCAATGATAAACATCAAGTCCTAAAGTAGTAACAGCTTTAGCCATAAAATATCCAACTGCACACTCAGAGTAGAATGCAGCTTTTATGGCTACTGTTCCACTTTAAATTTACTGTACTGTGTCTTAAAGGTACATTTTGGAAAATGTATGCCTAAGCACTACCTATGGCTATTTGGGCTGCACATCAAATATTTAATAGATGCTTAAGCTGCAAGTTGTAGACCAAGTACCAGTAATACATTTGAGAGCAAAGACTTGTTTGGTCAGCAATCAAACAACAAATCAAAGATCAAGTATCTCTTGCTGAAGGTGTAAGTATAGATAATCAAACAATACTCCTAATGCTTTTATCTTATTTTTAAACATTTACTTCTGAAGTAGTATGCAGTTATATCATGTTTAAGGCAATGTCTGTTGGGAGGTTCATTATCAAGGTCATTCACTATTTTATGCTTAGATTGGGCACAGCTGTATCTTTCTTTTAGAAAACAATATTTTCTTCAAAATATACTGAAATACCCTTGTTACTAGGGCACCAAAAAAAAAAAAAAAAAAGATATTTGTGTAATCTGGAAGCAGAAATACTCCATGTACCAGTCTCTTCCTTATTACACACTAAGTCTCCCAGTTCTTATGTAATTTTACAAAGCCAAAATGCTGCAGTGCTACAGAAGCCAAAGCTCCTGAAGGGAATCACTGGGTTTAGCTACTGCAGGAAAATCTGTTCTCTCCTTCAGAAACTTCAGGTGTTGGAGGAAAAGACAGAAAGCAAAGCACTTCTCTGTTTAGCACCTTCCAGAAAGGGCTGGAATGCTGATGGGATCCCTGCTCATCTGCTTGGTGATGGATCACCCCAGAAGTGACACGCTGTCTTGGCTCAGCCAAGTGTCAGCTTTATCCCTCAGATCTGTGTGAAGGGAATTACCACCTGAGATGCACTGTCTCAACTCTTAATGGGAAGCAGCAAGAGCCCTCTGCTCCTGCCAGTGCCATGCCAGAGGAGCTTTCAGCGTTAATTCCATGCCCTTTTCATAGCTTCCCTCTCTCATCTCTGTTTTCTCAGCGGGTCTCCGTATAAAAAGAGAATTCAGGAGCTCCAGGTTGAACCCGCACAAACAGCGCTGGCTGGTCCGTGGCAGCCCCTGGTTTGTCTGTGCCCTGGCTGCCCTGACAGCCCCTGGTTTGTCTGTGCCCTGGCTGCACTGGCAGCCCCTGGTTTGTCTGTGCCCTGGCTGCCCTGACAGCCCCTGGTTTGTCTGTGCCCTGGCTGCACTGGCCCCCCTGGTTTGTCTGTGCCCTGGCTGCACTGGCAGCCCCTCTCCCAGCTCCCCTTGGTGCCTCAGCGTTCCAGAGTGCAGAATTTCCCTCCCCTGCAGAGCTCCAAGAGCCTTGCAAAGCTTGTGGGGATCACGGATTAAGAGGCACTAAAGGAGTGTTTTTCTTATCCTCTTCACAGTCACCTTTCTTCTCCCTAGCCCAGCTTGTTTTCATCACTTCAGCTCTCACTCAGTAAAACACAGCTTGCTGCTCTCTGCTCAGGTTCAGAACTTCTTTCAGAAGGATCTGAGGGATACAGGCACTAGATAAAGCTAGCCTATAGCTCAAGGGATGAAAAATTAGTGACAAAATATTGCACATTGTGATCTGCCACTACTAGAGACCACATGGAGCTGTTTACTGTGCTGTTGAGCTGCCTTGAGCATCACTGAACACAAAAATCTGCAAAGAACAACCCACCCGTACCCACTCTGTAAGTAGATATCACTTATTATTTACATGCTCTTTCATCTCTCTGCTCCAAATGGTTCAGTCAAGGACTTGCTAATGAAAAAAATTAATTGGAAGGAAACAAGTAAAAGAATGCAAGCAATGACACTCCTGAGAGTGTAAAGGAGTGGAAGTTTCATTCTGATGTATCTTGCCCCCAAAAAAGACTATGGTAATAACATAATGTCAAATTTCAAGAGAGGAATGAAACAGGTAACTCCTTTACAGGTCATTCCGTGTAGATCAACAATTAGATATTAATATGGGCCTACTAAAAATGAAGTTCAGTACAGTGCAATTGAAAAGGAAAGTGAAAAGGAGGCTCAGGGGGCCCTGCTGGCTCTGCACAGCTCCTGCCAGGAGGGGCAGCCAGGGGGGTCGGGCTCTGCTCCCAGGGAACAGGGACAGGAGCAGAGGGAACGGCCTCAGGCTGGGCCAGGGCAGGCTCAGCTTGGACAGCAGCAGGAATTTCTCCATGGAAAGGCTGCTCAGGCACTGGCAGGGGCTGCCCAGGGAGCTTTGGAGTGCCCATCCCTGGAGGTGCCCAAGGAAGGCCTGGCCGTGGCACTCAGGGCTCTGGGCTGGGGACAGGGTGGGGATGGGCACAGCTTGGGCTCCATGGGCTGGGAGGGCTTTTCCAACCTTAATAATTCTGTGTTTGAAAGTCACACATGGAAGGCCAGGCTATTCCAGGGCAAATGGTGCTTGTACAGTGTTTCCCTCTTGTGCTACCAGAATTATAGAGTGAGTTTTAGCACAAGCCAAGTGCAAAATTTCCCGCGATGACAAAAGGAGGGCATCAAAATAATAATGTAGGAATCCTAAAAGACTGAATGGCAAAGAATGGGTTCAGGAAGAACCTGGAAAAGAAACAACAGGGAAAAAGACTTTTTTGCACATGTTTTGAATGGTACCTTTAGGGGTGATATCTCTGAACATTCCTCCCAATAGGAAGTTTAATAAATATGGCATCCCATTAAATTTTTACAACAAATGCCACATAAAAGACAAAGCTGAAAAGAACTGAGAGTGGTTCAGTAGATACTCCCCAAATTAATATTATTGTGGCTCAATAATAAAAATCAATATCCTTGGCCTTTTAAACTCAGCCATTTGGGAAGGGCAGGTAGACAGCTTTGCCTAATGTCTCTGTTTCAACAACATTGTAATTTTTAATGCTATATTTTAAAAGATCACTTGCCAAAGAGAGTAACAACATACATGCTCAAGACAGAAAATGTCTTAATAATGATGGCTTCCACAGGTCACTGAGTTGAACTTACACTGAGAAGATCAAAGGTGACTTGGTTGCACTAATTCAATTGTTTCCCTTGGCAGAAAAGAATTGTTACTAAAGACTTTCCAATCAGCAGTGAAAATGCACAAGATCTACTACTGGTGATTGTTCATGTAAGAAATCAGGGAAGTTATTAATTATGAGTGCAAGTCACCAAGCTGGATCACCTACTACCACCTGTTGGCTTGATTTCCATATGGTGATTAGGTTTTTTTGATATATGTGTGCTGGTCCAGAATAAATAGCATTAAATTTTGGATTTTGGGGACACAGCTGGGTGTGCTTGGCCTACTCTGCCTTCTGTGTGAACTCAGAATACTGAGTACCCTAAGCAAAGATCAGTGCTTTGCAAGACAGGGCCCTTGATTAAAGAGTTCTCTGTTACCTTTCACTATACTGCTTCCCATCTGATATTATGTAATGACAAACCAACCTTGGCCCCTCTACCTCATGAAAATGCTAAGAGTGAAAGTTCTTTTTCAGGACTTTGAGAGATAAACAGCCAATTTTTCTCTTTTGAAAACACTGCAAGAAAGTGCTGTCATACAGCATTTCAGAAATGGTCTATAACTCAAGGGCAGGCAGGGGGAAGCCATTAGGGATTGGAAAGAGGTGAGTCAGAACAGATGAGAGAGAAATATGTGTTTCAGCAGCAGATTTGAAAACGAAAGAAGGCTGAAAATTCTGAAAACTTCTGAAGCTATTACCTAAAAAAAATAATTCAAATTGCTCAAAAAGCTTCCTTGATATAGTGAGGTTTGAATTAAGCATCAGATTCATCAATTCTAACATTTTTGTAGAAAAGTAAAATTTCATAGTGATGCTTAAGGTTTCATATGCCTTATACTACACCTATGTTAAGCTGTTAATTGATTTTTAGATCCAAGTTGGTGATCCACATCTCAAAATTAAGTGTTTTCTAATCAAGATGAAATGTGGATTAAAAGAGTGGAAAAACCCTGAAAAATAGAGAATTTTCTCGTACCCTATCTCAAACAGTCCTAAGAAGTTGCAAATTCCCTGCAAGATGAAACAATTTCCTTGGCTGTGGCTGGAAGAGTGAAAAATTTTTTCCATGTGTTTACAGGTGATGAAGGATAAAGTGCCTGAAGAGCCTCGTGTGAACAGGGAGATGCAGTGGAGAGAGAAAAAAAAAGATAAAATTAATTGTCAGGAGAAGTTCTGTAGGAATTAGGAAAAATTATTCAGTGATTTCCTACTGGAATGTGTCCTAGAGGACAGCAAGGCACTTTATCAGTGCTCAACCTCTGTACAATCCCAAGTGATGCCTCAATGGAACTCGATCCATTCTTGATGGAGTCCAGAGTTTGGACAACTTCAGTCTACATCAAGTTCTTTAGTGTCAGTCTCCACCCTTCTGGCACTCCCTTATCCTGGACACACAGGATTACCAGGAAGCTGCAGCACACACAGGCCACAAGGACAACCATTTACAGGAATTCCACTCTTGTGGACAACACTGGCAGCAGCAAAAGTCCCAATGAACTTGTGCCTCTTCTGGGCACCACTGAGCGCAGGATTATCAGTCCAAGACCTTGCAGCAACACCCAGCAAATCATTCTGCCTTTGTTCCAGGGGAAGGAGATTTTTGTGAATGTTTATAATACATTGGGATGGGAAAAACAATTGCCTCTTGTTATCTCAGAGAAAAATAACTGATATATCATAGAAGCTCTGCTGATGTTGATCAAGCCAATAGCTTTGCCTATAAAAATGTCATGACATGTCCTGTCTGAATAAGAGCTGACCCAGATGAGTGAAAATCGTGTTTTGAATATATTTTTAACTGGAACACATTGTGGTTCCTGCTCTATTTAAATAAATGAATTTAAAACTAATTGGTTTCTGAGCAATTTAGAAATTCCTAAGAATTTGTAAAGTTTGTGTTAACACCAACTCTTATCATGGCAGATATTTATACTGCAAATATGATTTCTGAGCTAATGAATGAAGCAAAGATAAGACACATGGGGTAATCCTTCTATTCTGCCTCAGTTACTGAGGTTAATCAAACATAATCTCTATTGCTCCAAGCAAGCCAATTCCAAACAGAATGTTCATGAAGTTGCTACAGGGCTGTAAATGTGTTATTTGAAAGACATGAAAAAGGCATTTTTGTTTTTTTCTATATTTGTTTTCAAGGATGGAGACTAAAAGATTATTAAAACAGCAGCACTGATTCCATACTTCTGAAAAATGTCTGGGATCTAGCAGAGGTTAGTCCCATCTCCCCCAGCTACTTTAGCTTTCTTTCTGTGACCTCTGAGACCCAGCTCTAGCCTGGCAGCCTATACTGCATTTAGCAACATGAAAGACAAGATAATTATTTCTACATTTTTATGTATGATAAGAATACAAAAGGTCATGGTTTTTTTCCTCTGACTCAATTTAATATATATATATATACATATGTATATATACATATATATATATATTAAATGGAACTACACTGTTACTTTGTTTTTACTATTGCCATTTGAATGTCTCCCACAGTTCAGTGCTGGAAACAAAACCGCCATTTCCCCACATGGGCCTTCAGGAGCTTTTGCAATATCTAAGCTTCAGCTTTAAAAAACCTGTGCACATCACTATGTGTAGTTTTTCTTAAAACAGGTATTGCTTGACAGTATTTGGAGCTTGAAAGTCCATTGGTTTTGAGTCTACAGATGGAAGCAATGGTGAAGGTTGGATTTTGGGCATGAGAAAAGCTCCTCAGAGAATGTTTTTCTTTCCAAGCTGCCTCTTTGGGTGGAGAGCACCAGTGGAGCAGTGCACACCTTGCAGCCTCCCTAAGGTGTCATTAGGGGAACTGAAGTGCTTTCCCTGGGGCTACAAAGCACCATTTTTAGATTCTAAAATTGACTGTAGTGTAGCTTAAAACATGGTTAGTTGAAATATTCAATGATAAATGTTCCCTAAATTGCTATCATTATGTAAAAGATATTACCCTTAATAGTCTGATGGTATACAATGACGAGTTCAGAAATATCCTGCAATTAGGAGCTTAATTTCAGACTCTCATTACACCATAAGATATTTCTTCAAACTTAGTTTTGAATTGAATAGTTTCGTGAGAAGCTGCCATTCCAAAAAAAAAAACCCAACTTTAATGTCCAGAGTCTGAAGATCATATTTGAAAGTAATTAAATAGTTTTGTGTTCCATTCAGTTAAGCAGGAGGTACCATGATGGAGGATCTCACCATTTAGAGATGCAATTAGGGTATCTTCTATAGTTGTGACAGGCCAATGTTAATGTAATCACATACTAATTAGCAAGTAATTATTCTGTTACTACCTAGATTCATGCCTGGAGTTAGCAAGTACCCTGAACCCTCTTTCTCAAAGAGAAGTACAATGATTTGATTTTATTAAATGCCTATACACCAAAAACAAAAACAAAAACAAAAAAGGGAGTATTTTTATACAAAAATATACCTAAGTACTATACTGCCACACTATGACAACATGAGATCTTAAATGGGTAAAGAAAAATACTAATAATAATGATCAATATTAGAAATTAACATTAATAGACTGTGTTCTAACAGAAACAAGATGGAATGAATCTGACCTATTAACAATTTAAAATGTTAAACTATCTGTTGCAAGAGTCTGTGGGCTTCCTTCCTTCCTCGCTGGCAGTAACCTGGGAACAGCTTTGTTAGAATGGAGAGAAGAATCAAGCTGAGAAGAAGATGGTCCCTCATCAGTCTTGTGCCTTGCATTTATGATGCCAACTTTAGTCTTCTCATTCCTTGTAGTTCAGGGGGCACCTTCACCACAGTGGACATTTTCTTTGGAGTGTACCAAAAGCCATTTTATCTCCATCTAATAAAGCACTAACCAAAGCCATTTTCCAGATTATAGGAGCAAACAGAAAGTTACAATATTAACGCTTAAAATAAAATGCAAAGGAAAAAACCATATGGCTTAAGGGAAACCAGCCTCAGCTTAGTGTCTGCCATGGAAAATGAGTGATGGGCCAATCTGCTGCTTCTTTGCCATGAGCTTTGGGTCATTTTCCAAATGATCTTCACTGCTGTAACAATGCCCACAAGTTAAAAAACTTAATCAAGATCAATATAAAAGCATTCCAGGTCACTTTCCTTACTCCTGGGAGATATTTTTCTTTGTTTTCACTGTTTCTCCTTTGGGAATTGCTTTTTCTTGCATACCTATTTATTACAATTTATTCCACTCTCAAAGAAAAAAAATTACCTGCATCTGAAAAACTCTGGGATTGTTTTAAACATAATTAAAAATTAAAGGTAAATCACTGCTATATCTGCTTTCTAGGTCATAGCATGTGCTTTACTTTTTAATTTTTTTGCTTCTGTCTCAGATTCAGTTCACATTTTGCAGCTAATTACACACTGCAAATCAGCATCCACCCAGAGGTTGGAATCCCAGGCTTTGGTATTTGCACAAGTGACAAAAAAGGCACTTGGCATCAAAAGTGAACATCAAAAGTGTTCCAAAAAAGTAAATCCAGTCTTGACATGAGTCTATAAGAAAGTTAAACTGTAGCAAACAGGGACAGGCACAACATTGCACCCAAAAGTAAAGCACTGATATAAAATAATGACTATTGCAGGTACTGCCAAGAGACCCCACTGTGCTCTCTCAAACAAAATGTTCCGTGGGGATACTGATAAAGCCTGCCCACAGGTTCAATATTTAGATTTGCCTTGAAACATTCAATGACCATTCCACATTTCCCAGTTGAGTCAAGAAAGTGTTTATCCTTCACAAATTTGTGTGCTCTTAAAATGCACGTCATTTATAAGAATGGAACTTCAGGTGATGCCTTTCTACAATTTCTAACAATATTTTGCAATTTCAAATTCATAAAACCCTCTTTTTTTCTACTTTTTCTTCCCCTAGAGGGCATTCCAAAATACAATATTTTGCCTTATGATAATTACTAAATTGGTGTTTACTACATTTATCCTCTCCCTTTACTATGTCCATCTATCCCTGTCCCTTGTCATATATTTGGAGTTTGTCATTGAGTTTGGAAAGCTGTTTTATTTAAGTGATGAAATGAATTTGTGCCTTCCACAACAAAGAGTAGTAACATTCCCCCTTTTCTAGACATTCTTCAATAAAAATGGCCTCAAGTTTAACATCAAAATCAAAAGACGATGGTTAATCAGCCCTGCTAATTAATTTTACTGATTTCTTACAGTTCTTTGAGTGCAGCAGTGGCTTAGTTTGGAACTAGGTCATCAAGCACCTGATCAATTAGAGCTGAATTGATTTTTCTGGAATTCAAAAGCATTTTTCAAATTTGTTTCCAAAAAAATTTTGATTTATTTTCCCTCTGAAGGTAAGGAAGCCAGTTTCATGCTTTCCTTTGCTGTGACATTCAGATGTAACAACCTAAAGAATGGCCTGGGAAAGTGCTGCTTGATGATTTCTTTCTAATATCCAATTTATTTTAATGGAAGTTTTACAGAAACTATGCATTATTGCTCCAACATAAGTAAATATATTTCTATGAAATGCAAAATGTGCTATGATGTCCTTCATTATTCCCACTGAGATTTGCATCACTGAAGAATTCCTCATCCATTTCTATATTATTAATCAGCCAAAACATACAAGAACATGTTAGTTAATCCAAAGAAAGGCACAAAAGGTTGAGATGAGTTTAGATTCCCAAATTCAAGCCCAAATGCAGCATCTAGACCTGGATAAGGTAATTTCTTCAGCCAATAATTATTTTTCACACTTAGATACTTGAATAAATAGAAGGGAGAGCTCAAGAGGTTTTACGAAACCTAAGTCACTCACAGTGACACAGTGCAATTCTGCATTCTGACTAAACACACCAGCAAAGAGAAAGATCAAGACAACAGTATCCATTTATTCATTTTTAAGCATGTGATCCAGCTGGGGTCCAAACCACCCCACATAAGTCTATAGAAGAAAGAGAAGAGGCAAAGAGACATTCTAATCCTAATTCAGATTCACACACCTTCCCAGAGCTTGGCCTCTTCCAGCAGCTGGAATATGTTCCCCTGTCCCACTGCACTGCTGCTGTTCAGAACAGATCCCATATTCTCTGCCCTGGTTACTCAGCCAGTCCAGTCTTTAAGGCTCTGGATCAGAGAAGTTGCTCAGTAATGAGCCCCAGCCCCCGGAGATGCTCATTAATCTGCTCATCAAATAACAGTGAATTTGGAGACACACTAAACAGCAACATCTTCACTGTCAAACAGTCTTGCACTGAGAAATACACTTGCAAACACAGTGCATTATTTATAAATATATGTGATTAAGTGAAAAACATTAGCACCCATTGAACTACCTGCTTCTTTAGAGCTGAAGTGATTTTGGCTGCCCAAACTTTCCTCATTTGTCCTTGCCCCTTTTCACAATGTTCCAATCAGAAATGATGTTAGAAGCTTTATGTCCTTCCCTCTCCTGCTCTTTCCCAAATAAAGAAGCAATCACTTTAGAGTCTTTAACTTTCCATTGTTTTTATGGGCAGCAAAAGTTACTGATCTCTGAATAACTAATCCAATGTCCCCCTTTTGTCTGTTCAAGCAAGAAATTCCACAGTGCCAGGTGTTCTTGTCTCATATGAAGGCTGCAGTTCTAATCTTGATGATTGAAGATTCTTAATATCATTATTTTATTTGACATCACTTGGGTTTTGTTCAAGCTGTCATGATTTTGGATGGGGCATTTTTACCATTCCTCTCACTAATTATCTCCATTCACCACGATCTGACCACAGTATCTATGATTTTGTGTCAAAAAATTCTTCCTAGAATTTGATTGAAAGCAGATCTTTATTGAACAAACAAATACAAAGCTTTTCTTTGGTAATTACACCAAAAAGGGACAACTATTGCAAATATTTTCATATGGATTTAAATAGCATTAATAATACTACAGATTCAAGCTTTACTGATGCTGCTTCAAAGTGATCAGGGCAAACTTTTTTGGAGAACTTAATATTCAGGCTACTTCTTTCACTCACTAAATAGATGCTATCTAGAAAAGCTGACCAAAAAACAAAACAAAAAATCAATATGTCAGTTTTTCTGAAGGAGTCTTTTACTTTAGACAAGAGCAAATCTTAATCTGTTTCCACATGGCTTTTATGAAACATCCTAAATCCTCAGTGATTTTAGAAGATGACAGGGGAAGACATTTACTCTGTTTTTACTT
Source organism: Climacteris rufus (assembly GCA_013398175.1). Classification (NCBI taxonomy): domain Eukaryota; kingdom Metazoa; phylum Chordata; class Aves; order Passeriformes; family Climacteridae; genus Climacteris; species Climacteris rufus. The sequence continues at coordinate 1,084,011 of VZRZ01003265.1, forward strand.
GTTCCTCCTTGGAAAGGTGGTATAGAAGTACTACATTTGAAAACTCCTGTTTTATATAATATCTAGGCAAGAATTCAGCCCCCTTGAATCCCCTTTGAGCCCTCCTGAGCCCCCTCTGAGTCCCCTCTGAGTCCCCTTTGAGCCCCTTTAGCCCTTCAGGCAATGAGCTGGGGTGGACCCTCCCTTCCATCCCAACTTTCCTGTCCCAGCAGAATGTTTGAGACAAAATGTGGTTATGCTTGGTCCTCCACAAAAATCAACATCAGGCCTAGACAAGGTGAGACTTCCATGAGGAGCCAAACACAAAACGTGTCATGAAATCCAAGACAGCTTCTGGAATATTCTGGAAAAAGGGTGCATGAGCCTGGTACGGGAATTCAGAAGTCTGAGCCACAGATTTCTTCAGGGGAGACAAAGAAAATGAGAAAATGCATCAAAGCTGAAGATTAGAGATAAACTGACAGATCACAGCCACACAAATTGAGTGCACTGGAGTGAAATCTTTCCCACAATGACTCGAGTCAGCTTTATTTTCATACATCATGGGGATGCCATTTCAGTTCCTGCACCTGTAGGAAATACAGGCAGACGTGTAATTCACTGGGTGCTTATTGCACCTTCTTTCAATCTCACTCATCTGAATACATCTTCTTATTTCTTTGAAATTTACAACATAAAGTATAAAAATATTTTTTAAAAGCAAGGATTTGTGTTTACCTAAAAGTGACAGTGGAAAACATAACAGATAGCAAAATTTAAATGACTGTGATTTGTGAGATTCTACATTTTTTTATCTAGCTAAAAGCAATCAAAATCTTCTTCAACGTGGCTATCATTGCTCTCATGTTAATGATACCTTGACAAGTCAGAAAGAAAATGAAAAACATTGATTTCTGAAGGACTTTTGTGAATCTGCTGTCAAATAGCACTAGAATAAATTAGCTTCTAATATTTTACTGAAGTGAAATAGTTTGTGATTTTTTCTGAACAGCTCATGACTCATCATATACAAGAGCACGAGAGCACAGCAGATTAACAGCTACTTCTCAATATGTTGCTCTAATCTGTTTTTATTCACTAAAATGATGCTTAGATGGTGCAATTTACCAAGTGCAGAAGAAGCCTTTTATGAAATACAAATCATGTTTAAAGCAGACATTCCCAAACTTAGGCCACCTTTAACATCCCTTTAAATGAAATTCTTTAACTGCAAATTAGGCATCCTAAAATAAAACTGGCATCATTGTAGATCATGGCACTTGTTTTTCTTTTGGTCTCACTGTGAATTGTAAATATTTTCAGTTTTAAAACTCCAAGGATAATGGGGAAATGCTTCAATTATAGTGGCTACAAAACAAACCAAACTGCAACAAGAATAAATTTTACTTAAAAAATGCTTAGAGCTAAGACATTCTAGATTTGAAGAAGGCAAAATAAAGTAGCTATACAAAATTCTACTCTACTTTGCAGACCTTTGGAAGGAGTAAATGCCTTTTGAAATGAAATACTACTCTGAAAGAAAAGCCACACAAAAAAAATTCCTCTAAATAGATTCTGGGTTTCTTGAAGGTGATTTTTCACATTTCTTAGCTTTGTTGAAATTACATTTTCAGTAACTCTTGTCAGTTTTAAAGCATTGTACTGTAATTCTATAAAATGCCATATGCACATAAGTATTAGAGAAAAAGACATTTAGAAAATGTCTTTACATCTTAAGATCCTTGGCTGATTTTTAATGAGCTATAATTATTTCCTCTATGAAAAAAAAAGAGAAAACAATAAACCCTTGCATTGACAGAAGCCTCAGAAACATCCCAAAATGTCTGTTTCTCTCTCTCAGATATAATGACAATGACAAAAATGAGACTTAAAGATAACTTATTCTTTGCAGAGCCAGACAAATGTTACAAAGAAGCTTTCTGATAAGGGACTATTTAGGAATCACCTGTTCAAAATGGAGACAGAGCTGCAGAAGTCAGATGCAAATTCATCCCTCTTGTGCTCTCAGGAATTTGTCATTTATTTTTAACATAAAAAGAAATAGGAAGCAAACCAGGAGATCAAAATCTTCATCTCTATGGCAAAACAGGTACCTTCAAGACATTAAACAAACCAGTTTATTATCAGCCACTTTTAAATATAAATAATAAACTTCCCTTCTTCCAACATCAGCCAAATATTATCTCATAAATTTGCCATTTTCATTCCTGACCTCATGCTACAGTTTCGGGTTCACGCAGACATGGTTTTGTTGAATCCATTTTCTATTAGGCTTCCCAGTACAATGATTTGGCTGTGTATGATTATACAGCTCTTTGAGAGTGCAGAAAATTGCCAGTAATTTAGGGAGAAATTCCACAGCAAAGGCTGCCAGAATGTGCTCTTCAATTTAAAAAGATATTCCCAGAGCCTGCTTGGCTTTGCTGGTTGTAAGCACTGTTTAAGTCCACCACAGCCCAATGCATCATTCCAATAAATATCATTTTATATCTTTGCCGTTCTCTCCCTCTCCAGTGAATTTGAATCGACTTGATGAAATCTTTCTCCTGCCAGTGAATGCATAACCCCACCATTCATTTAATTATACATGCAGCAGCATGAGAGAAAAACAGAGAATATGTTAGGACTGATGCAACACTGTGTGTGAAACAGAGAAAAATATAAATACATTTATTAAACTGACACACTATTTTGGCCTTGATTCACTGTTTTTCTCAAAAACAGAGGGAGAAAATGGTCCTCCTTGGGTGTATTTAAAATTCTCTTGATATGTTTTTAACTACATCAATGATCAGTGACCAGTGATCATTTGCATGTACTGAAATTACAACCAGACCGTCTATACTAAATTCCACTTTAATTGCTATTCCATTTTCTCCTCCTTCAGTGCTACTTATATCTAACATTTATTTTAGCTAGTCTGCTGTAGCTTTCTCACTTAATGTATAGAGCAAATTGTCATTACTTTGGACTGAAATCCACTTTTTGCTGCCCCTGTTTTAACCAGACTGTAGCTACGTTTTATGGAATAGAAAAACCTGATGCCACAATTTTTCTACAGTCTCTTGTTTGTCAGCCCTGTTGATTATGATACACAGAGGATGTTAGGGGTCAGGTCACAGCTGAATTAAGACATCAAGGGGTTTATTTCATGCGCCTGCAGTTCCCTGCTGCTTCTAAACTTTTCTGAAGAGTCACCAGTAGACCAAAGAAATAACCACTGCATGGTTCAGCCAGGTATGGCCTGACCTTTCACTGTCTGTTCACCAGCCTTCAAAAAGCACAAGAGTAATGGAAAAACAAACCCCACAAGCTTAACTGCAGGACACAACACACAGTGGGCCTTAGAGTGTGAACTTAATAATTTGATAAACCTGAACAAAGTGAGAGGTGGCAGACAGAGCCACACAACTGGTAGAACAAAATTACTTTCCTCTGGCCACACAAGAATACTGTAGGAGAAAGTAAACAGATACGGTTTTGGCACTTGATTTAAGTGAATATCTAATGAGAACCATCTAATTCCATTTTTCAAGCTAACCACTCTTTCTGGACATGTAGGCTGCCGTGGGCTGAGCTCCTTGAGCTCATCAGAGACACTGCTCCCAGGAACTGGTGCTGGTAATGAGCTCCTGTTTCCTAACACACAGCCTTGGAAACTTGCCTGAACAACAACCCCAGGGGAACAATATTTTTGTTATCAAACTTACAAAGAAAGTTACCTGCCCAAACTGTGGCCAGGATGGAAAATTATCATGACTAAAGCCCACTCTCTTGTGATCCTACAAACAATGCAGACCCTTTGAGCTCTCCTGGTCTGTCACAGGCTGTGATCTTTATCACAGCATAATACACACTGATACATAAGACAGGATTGCTGTTATGCATTTTAGTAGCTATCAAAGCCAAAATAAAGGGCTTGATTATGATAGATCAATGAAAACCTGAAAATGAACAAGAACCCCCATTCACAGTCCACTTGTTGTTCCAAGAACAGGAATTGTATCATAATAGTCTGACCTCCACTCCATAGGAGAACCAGTGCATTCACAGATGACCAGGAGACAGAGGGAGCAGAATGAAATTCATGCTTTAAAAGTAATTAATGAGTCATTTAAAGAGCAAAAAGAGCCACACAAACACCAAAACTTTATGGAAAGATTCATTTCAGGATTTGTTTGTGTTTGTTTGTTTTGCAAGATCTAGATTAAAATGTAGTAAAGAATATTATATTAAAATACATACATAAAACTTTCCGTAAATTTTTCATGGATAACATTACTCAAATACTATAGAGAAAAAGCTAAAATAATAATTTACACTCTGTGTGAGCAGCACTTTCACAGGAGACTCCCAGCTCTGTTTACTATGGATACAGTTGACTCACAGGTTCTTTCCTGCTACAAGATACACGGGAGATAAATAGGGCTGCCTCCAAATGGCTGTTCTCTTCCCTGGCCTCATTTTTTCCTCTCCCCAACATATACTTTTTGTATGTTCTTAGGTGTACTCAAGTATTTTTTGACATTAGTAGGTGGTTTCCACACTCAGTCCCTTTTTCTGCAGCATGGCTACACAAGCACTAGGAAACACTGAAAAACTAACCATTTTGTTGGTCTGGGCTTCATTTCCTACCATCACATTTTGAGGTTAAAATGTCAATTACAGCAGCTTTCCAATGTCATGGCAGGGGGACAGTGTTTGGCTGCCCGGTGGCATTGCAGTAAGTGTTGGATGCAGCTTTCAGGTTGTCAGAGTACTTTTGTTCTGCTGTGGTAAAATTGTAATAATGGCTCTGTAGTGCTTTCTGTTAGCTACCCAGCTAATATCTGGTCAGCATTAGGCACCTCGTTTGCTTAGGGCACACAGCAAAATTTGCTTCTCTACTTGTTTCTGTTGACTTTTTTCTAACCATGGTTTCAGCTGAATTCCAAAAGCAGGACAGAAGTTGGGATGATAAACTTTCACAATCCTCTACCTGTGCAGTAACTTCTCAAAGACAGATATTACAGGGAAACCCCTTTTTGTCCCCAGCTCTGAAGTGTCAGAAATGACTTTACACAGCTGCTCACCAGCTGCTGCAGCAGTCCTAAGTGTACCTTAAGTGTATTCTGAGTCATTTGCACACACACAGAATTACCACAACCCTGCCCCTTATTTTCTACCTCCACTCCCTTTTCTTGCTGGTCCCCCTTGTGTGAAGAGCACGGAGCTCCCAGCACTTCCATACCAGAGTCAGAAAAACAGGCTGGGCCAGGATACTGGGATGCAAGTCCTAGGACATGTGGACTGTTCAGCCAAAACTGTGGTGCTCCAGTAATGACCATGTCTGAAATTCTAGAGGTTACCAGGGCAGTCTGTACCTCCTGTGGTGCAAGGACAGGCTACTGCAGAGGAGGAAAAATCCTCTCATCCTGTTTGTTCTTATTCTGCTTTTTCCCTTCAATGCCATTTTGGTTTCACAGTCACACTCAGATTTGCTGAGATGACAGCAAAGACATTCCCATTTTTTTGTCAGGTTAGTTTTCAGTTGTACCAGCCAATTGATCCAACCGAACCTTTTGCTGTACAATCCCTTAATCCAATGTGGTGGAAATCAGAGAGGTGGAGAGAGATGCAGCCCCTAGTTACTGAGTCAAGCATAGTGTAAACAGAGTTTTAGGATGCACTCACCCTCCACACAAACACTTGCACCTGCTCCGTGCTGTTATGGGCAAGAGGGAGCAAAGCAACTCCCTTTAGCAGTACCTTGGATTTGGACTAAATTAGGCCACTCCTGAAATACTGATTACAATGAATGGCAGAGACCAAACAGTTACATTTTCATTAAGTGAGAGCTCAGAAATCCAGGACCCAGGTCAGCTCCAGAGATTTGTGATGGAGTTAGTCAGACTGGATGCTCCAAGCATTCCAGGGAGCACTTGAGACTGGTAGCTTGGTGCTAACCTGCAGCGCACAGCTTGCTTGGTATTGTGAGACGTCTGATGTAATAACACAGCTAGAAACTAAAAACTATCGATAATATCTCTTTGATCTCATAGAATCATATATTGGTTTGACTTGGAAGGGATCTTAAAGCGCATCCAGCCATCCCTGCCATGGGCAGGGACACCTCCCACTGTCCCAGGCTGCTCCAAGCCCCGTCCAACCTGGCCTTGGGCACTGCCAGGGATCCCGGGGCAGCCACAGCTTCTCTGGGCACCCTGTGCCAGGGCCTCCCCACCCTCCCAGGGAACAATTCCTGCCCAATATCCCATCTGACCCTGCCCTTTGGCACTGGGAAGCCATTCCCCCTTGTCCTGTCCCTCCATCCCTTGTCAATGGTCTCTCTCCATCTTCCTTGCAGGCTCCTTCAGGCCCTGCAAGGCCACAGTGAGGTCACCCCAGAGCTTCTCCTCTCCAGGCTGAACAATCCCAGCTCTCCCAGCCTTTAAAGAAAGTTTAAAGAAAAACAAGAGTGGCACAGAAAGCAATCAGACAATGCTTAATTACATGAAGAGTCAACTGCAGTATGAAACACCACATTTGGGAGACTTCCTGAGTTGTGACCACTCATTAAAGTGAGACATTCAAGGGCAGCCCTTCCAAAGGGGCTATAAGAAGTACCTCTCTTGGGTCTCTTACATAATTTCAGTCAATGCTGCTTGATGGGCATTTAAGCGAAAATCAAATTGAACTCCCACATCATGAGACAAAGGGAACATTTGTTTATTTTTATTTAGGCAGAGTTACTTAACCCTAGTTTGGGATTATAGGGTGTAAGTATTTGTGGCTGACTGAGCATCCTGTCATGTTACATTGCTCTGACACAAGTGTTCTCTCCTTGTGAAATTTAATTGTATCATTGTGCTGTATAACTGCATACATGATATAAAGAGTCCTACATTATCCATAGGACTAAGTCTGGTACCTGCCCAAGTGTTCTCTTTCAATATTCAACATTCTCTATAGACCCACTGGAACGAGTGCAGATTTTACCTTTTTGGTTATGTGGGATCACAGAGTCCTGTGAACATTACTGCAAATACCTCTTATCTCTCAAAGGGAGGAAAGGAAAACCTTCTTCCTTATTAATTTTTATTTCATCTTCTTCCAAGCCATCCAAGTACTATGAAGCAATTTATTATATTACTGAATTGTCTGATCCTTATCTTTTGGCAAGTAATAGGTGGGATGGGCTATGATTTTCCTTTTAGGCAGACACCACAACTGGATTAAGAACAGTCACTGCTCTAGTTTTCATGATTTTTAAAGCTCAGCATTAAACAGCATATTGGTACTTTTTATCAGAAAGTAATAATTTTAAAAAAAAAGAGAATTTACATTATTACATTGTTAATATTTTTTCCAAATGAAAATTAAGCCCGCAGTACTTTTTGTACTATGAAAAGCATGTTATGCTTATTCTGAGAGAAGACAGTGTCTCACCAGCTTGGCTTTGTTTGTAGGCTCAGGTGGAGGGCCCGTGGTGATGCAGGACTTTCCCAGCCTTGCTCCTTTGCCTGAGTGTGCTCCAAACACTACCTCCCAAGGGATGGACCAGGTCAGCACAGCACCAGTTCCTCTTTTGGATGTGTTGGTACAGCAGCAGGGGATGAAAGTGAGAAACCAGAGCAGGTACCACGAGTGATGGGATAATGCCAGAGGGGAGCAAAGAGAGCTCCAACTCAGATTCTCCTCGTGTAGAAACTGGTTCTCCTGAAAACATCTGCTTTTTGTTCCAGTGTTCTTGCTTTGCTCCTCTAGAGGAAAGTCAACTATAATTCTTACTGTCAAGGCTTGCAGGGAGCTGAGCTCTTTCTACTTCATTCTGTTACATGATATGGTCCATTCACCATAAGCAACAGGCCTGTAAATAGAACTCTGAAAATTCTCCAGCATCCTTCTTCCTCCTCCCATTCCATTTCTCAGGAGGTGTGGCAGCTTTTAAATGTACTCGGGAAAACACATAACCAATTGATTTTATGTTGAACAAACCAGGATTAATTGATTTGCTGCAAGCCACATTTGCTTGCCAAACTTTTCAAGGTTGTTTTTACTTTATTAAATGTATTATATTTTTTATTTTTGACAGAACACAAAACAAATTGTAAAATAACAGCTGGGTGGACAAGAAAATAAATACTTTGTTAAGGGAAGGCAGAGTATTTTAAGCAGAACAGTTCAGCTTAAAACTACATTATTTGGGATTTTTTCCACAAGGCTTCTTTCAATTGAAAAAATAAACTCATACATTTATGTCAATCTTCCTGAGATCTTATATATATACCTGCAAGGTGTATTTCAATCCATTTTCAATACAATCAAGATATTATATCTTCGGTATTGCACAGCTTTATTACCAAAATTGGAGGTTCCTACTGGCTGGGTTAACTGCAAAACTGTTTTTATTTTCATAAATTGGATGTTGTATTATGCTTAACACAGCGATATGTGACAAAGTAGGACTGAAAACTCTCATTACAGTAAATCAGAATACTACAGGAGAGTTTATAAACCAGTCCCTTAAAGTCTTCTTCTGTCCTGACATGATGTCAATTCCGAAATCCTGAAACATGAGCAAGTATTTATTTGAAATCCTGTCTGAGCTCTACAGCACCTTGGGTTTAATTGCCTCATTTGAAAGGATTTAAGGCAAATCATAATCAGAACTGAGGAGATCCTGAAATCAGCTTCAAACCAGGAGTTGACTCTATTGGAAATTGGATTTCTTTTGGGAATATTTTTGTCAAGAGTCTTTGTTTTTGGGTACCATAACCAACACCAGCAGTCACTGCACAGACACCAAACAAAGCTGCCATGACATGAATCCTTATGAGCTACTTTTCAAGTACAGTATGATTCAATAACAAGGACAACTGTTTCTCAATTGCTTAAGTCTCATACAACATTAGAAAAATTATCAGAGGTATTTTGGTTTTTATCATTGATTTAGAGTGTTTTAACCCATTATGAATGAGCAGGAACACAAGGTGATTATCAGTTTTCTGCATCCTCCAGTGCTAAGTAGTTTTGGACTGAACACCACTGAGCTGGCATTGTAGGGTTTGAATTTGCAGTGGCAGTTGCATTTGTCTCTTTCAGTACATTAAATCTCAATAGAAAGTTATGACAATACAGAAAAAATAACTGAAACAAGGAGGCAGGAAACTTGAAACAGCAAGAGATCAACTATCAAATATTTTAAAGCAAATAATGAAAGCTTAGAAAGGAATTATTTCCTTGTTATACCCTTGCCTTGCATTTGCTTCCCTACTGCTTCCATGCCTTGCCTTGCCTAAACCTCCCATGCCATGGTTGCTTTGCCTTCCCCTCACTAACTTGCCTTGCCTTTCCTGCCCCTCCCTCGCCTTGCCTAGCTCTTTTCCACCCAGGAAAGATGCATTTTGTTTCTTTATTCTTTTCTAACCACTGTTTTTAGTTCCATGGACTATCCTTGCATAGAGCAGTATTACACAAACACACTTCAGGCAGCCTAAAGTATAGGAAATATATTTTCATGTAAATTCCTGAGAGTGAGACACTGGCAGTGTAAGTTATTTTCTACTCAGGACTCACTCCTAGCACGCTGCCAGCTATTCCACTGTGGATCAGCTCCCAGCTCTCCATCTTTGCCATATATACAAAGAGTTAATCATCTGCAAAATCGGTGTCCTTGGCCATCTTGCATTAATGTGGCCTGACTTGCACAGACCACTGAACTAAGGGAGTAAATCTCCAGCCTCCTCCAGCACAATCATGTCCATGCCTTGCAAATCAACTACCAAGAGGGCCAATCCTCAGTTGCCCTAAAAGAAATCATTGAGAATGTAACACAAGAGAATGACTAAGAATTAAGAACGACAGGCACAACTAGAAGTCAGTCCATCCATCAGTAAATATCCAAGGGCCAGGCAGATATATTACTCTGCAGACCTCAAGATAAAATTTGGAATAAAGCTGATATTTTATAAAATCCGAATAATACTGAAACTCACAGTTAAAAGTATTATATTCTGTTCCATATATATTGCCTCTATTCTTAAAAGATAGTTATGTGCATTTTAGAAGAGATGGGAAAAAAAGATGAATTTTAAAACAAAGAAATGTCCTCATTTTCATTGCAAATCAAGTATTTCTGTTGATGTCTATGATGCTTGGCTGCCTTTTATGTATCAGTTTTTTGTAGTTAAAAAATAAAGGATGCTATGCATATCCACCTCCTTTTTGGTACAGTACTGCTGAGAATTGTTTCCATACTTTGTCTCTCATGAGACCCCACTGGAATGGTGGGCAGGTCTGGTGCCCCAGCATGAGAAGGACGTGGAGCTGCTGGGGGAGTCCAGAGGAGGCCACGGAGCTGCTGAGGGGACTGGAGCTCCTCCCCTGTGGGGCCAGGCTGGGAGAGCTGGGGCTGCTCAGCCTGGAGAGGAGAAGGTTGTGTGGAGACCTCACAGCTCCTTCCAGGCTCTGAGGGGCTGTAGGGAAACCAGAGAGGGACAATTCATCAGCAGCTGGAGGGACAGGACAAGGCAGAATTGCTTCAAAGTGGCAGAGGGGACATTTAGATATTGGACAGGAATTGTTCCCTGGGAGGGTGGGGAGGCCCTGGCACAGGGTGCCCAGAGAAGCTGTGGCTGCCCCTGGATCCCTGGCAGTGCCCAAGGCCAGGTTGGATGGGGCTTGGAGCAGCCTGGGAGAGTGGGAGGTGTCCCTGTCCACAGCAGGTAGTGGAACTGGATGATCTTTAATGTCCCTTCCAACCAAAACCAATCTATGATTCTGTGATCTTTGGAAATATAGCAGTAAAAGCATTATTTTTAATAATTTGCTGACATGATGGGAACATTTTCAGCTTTCTAATTAGGGGTTGTCTAATTCCAAAGTCAACACAACCACATGCTTGAGACAGGACAGCTGAATATGAGCTCTCCATGGAAAATGCAAATTCAGTGGGAAAAACTAGTGAAACTTTAAAAGGTCTGAAGTAGTGAGGAAAGAATTGTTAGAAGGATTCCTACAAAAAATTCATGGCTGTATTTGCACATGCAGTAACATACTCCGGTTTGTCATAATCAAACCATCAGTTTAGGTTTTGGGGGGGTTTATGGAGAATATATAATAGCACTGGCACATTTCCCAGAAAGTTTTTAGGACCTGACACTAGAAACATTAAACAAGAATGTTAGGACTTTGTTGATTAATCATAAAATACTTTAGGAATTATGTTTCTGCAGGATTATAAACCAGTGGTATATTTAAGGGCTAACAGAAGCCCAAGAATCTGTGCTCAGGCTGAAAAAGAAGAAGTGAAAACTTTTGAGTATTTTCATGAATACAAAAAAGGCAAAATTGGTCAGTAAAGAAACATCCTACAAATCACTGGAAGCTCCATTAGAGAATCCACTGTGCAAAACACCCCCTACACATCAAGAGGGGATGGCAAAACTGCAGGAGTGTTTGTCAAATGTGAAATACTTCCCCAGTGAACAACTTCCTGTAGTGGACACATTTGTAAGAGCACCAATAAACCCTGGAATGAAGGATATGTAGAGTTTTTGAACGTGTATATAAAAAATACACTCTTTCCTCCTAAAATATGATAAGATGATATAGGATTGCAAACATTCCAGAGGGCAAGATGATCTTGATAAATGGAAAGAACAGACATAAACAAGCAAGGTACAATATGATATGGAAAAGTGTGAAGGATCAAATTTAGGTAGAAATAATCTGCTACACAGAACATCAGGAACAACTGGTTAAGTAGCATGAATAAAATCTGGGTTTGCAGCAATCCACAAGCTGAATAAAAATCAGCATTTTCCCTTTTTTTCCTTTTTTAATAGGTTACTACCTTACTAGATAATAAGATTTTATGCAAACCAATTGCAACCAATTTTACATTATTCAGCACTCTTGCCATCCTGACATAAGACAGGTTAATCACCTGGAAGGAATCTAGAGGGGACAGATTCGTTAGAAGTCTAGAAAATAATAATTTGTTAATCTTATTGGAGAACTGAAATAATAGCCCTGTTAATGCAGAGGAGGAAATATTGAAAATCAGACTTTAAGAAAATATTTATATATGTAGAAGGCAGCTTAAAAAAAAAAGATAAAAACCTAAGTTTTGGGTTTCAGAGACATTGCAATGTTCATAAATTGCAATAAGGAAAAAAGTGTACTTTAGACAAAAAATCGTAAATGTCAGGATAACTGAATATTGGCAATATTGTTCATTTATGAAGGTGTGGAATCCTTTTAAAACAAGCAAACAAACAAATAAACAAACAGACAAGCAAATGAAAGTTGCTAAGAAATACAGAATTTTGTGAAACCAACAGCTGCCAGAATTACAAATATTAGTATTGAACAAAGGAGCTGAAGGGAATCGCCTTTCTGTTTGTCAATATTTTCTTTTTTTTTAACAATTCTGTGGTTCTAAAAGAGTGAAAAGAACCCCAAATTGTTGAAATCTACAACTGTTTGGATGACGGTGATGTGACCAGCACAGATGTCCTAGTTTACTCAAAATCCTTCAGATTTGGGAGCATGGCAGAGAAGCTGAAACATAACAGATTTTCTGATAATTCCACTTTATCTAATGAAGTGAAATACTAATTTAACTGGTGGAAAACTTGTCTAAATGAGGCAAAAACCAGACTTATCTTCCTCATGTTTCTGAGGAAGCTTTTAAAGCTTCTGCCCTGTGGGAGTTTCATGATATAATAAAGCAAACAGACAATCTCTGCTGTAACACTGACACAGCAGGACACATGGGCATTTTATGACTTATGATGGTGACATCAAAATATGGTGGGTACAATGGAGGGTTTTTATTCCAAATTCTTAAAAAATGGCTGAAATCATGATCCAGGAAGAAGAGATCCATGTCAGGCTGTGGAGAGACTGACATGAAAAACATTGATATCATCTGGGTGGTCTGTCACACACAAAGATGCAACAGTCACTCAACAGGAACTGCTGGAAATACCTGTTTCAAAAATAGGTAAGTGCTTCCTTGGCAGTTGTATGTACAACAAAAAGAAGGAAAAAAAAATTTAATGTCTTTTTGAAAGAAATGCGTGTCATACTGCCTTCAGGTCTTCATACAAAATGCTGTTCACTTTCTAAATATGCCTCCCAATCTAGTGTTTTCAGAAGTAAAAAGAAGGGAGATTATTTATTTTTTAGCCTTAATTTCACCTCAGGAAAGGTGAACTAATATTTAAACATGTAATTTAATATTAGCTGATACCATTAGAATCTGACAAAGATGTGTCCTATTTAATAATCTCTTCCAGTTCAGGGAACTACAAACATGTTTTTAAGAATCCTGTTGGTTCTCTGTGATGCTCTAAACTCTGTTTCAAAAATATGCAGTGTACTTGCTTTCTGCTTGTAAACCCTAAAGGATCTACACATTCCAGACAATTTGTGGCAATTTAGGGAGAGGTAATACAACCAGGCATGCATGCCCAAATAAGCAGAAGAGTGGGGAACTCAAATGAGGCAAATAAATATTACCTAAAATTACATTGCATTACCATTTGTCCTCTTCAAAGCAAAGCAAAGCAAATAAACGTTCTTGTTTGGCAAACCATTGCCCGTGGACTAGAAGAGACAGGTCACTTGCCTCTGAAGTCAAGTACACTCTCTCCACCAATGCAAGGGTGTTTTTCCAAATCATTTCAGCATTTTTCTGTTTCCTGAATGAGATCACAGTTACAACCTTTGCTGTTCAGTTCCCTTCTGATTTCATTCAGCTTCAGCACACATTGTCTCAAGATGTGAAATCATAAGCTTGGGAAGCATTTCAATTAACATCCTCAAGTTCTCCTTTCTGGCTGGGAAACCTGGCTTCTGGAGCTGGGAAGAGGAGCTGGATGTTGGCCAGGGCATGGAAAAAGGGATGTGTGTGCTGCTGCTGCTGTTTCTCTGCAGTCTGGTTTCCAGTCCCTGACATGGGGCAGGTCCTGCCTAATTCTACACCGAGCTTAGGGACACAAGGCGGCAGCTGCTGGATGTGCCTGGTTTGAGCTGCCATCTCAGGCTGGCACACTCAGCCTTTCCCCCTGACAATCCCAGACAGACATTAACATGCAAAATAAAACCAGCCTGGCCAACGTCAGGGTCCCTGAAGCCAGAGAGGAACAGGGGAGTTCTCATCTGGTTTCTGCTCTTCCTCACATGTAAGGTGACCAAAGGCACCAAGCTGCTGCATCCTGGTGGAGCTTTGCAGCAACAGCTGCCTGGAGAGCTGCTTTGTACTCCAGGAGGCTGTTCAAGTCTAATAAAAAGCTTAATGTTTTTATAGTTAATAAATCTGATTATCTCTGTTTAGCTTAAAAGTGAAACAGAGTATATGACTCGAGTCACTAAATCAATCTCTGTGCTTTATACATTCCCTCTCTCTTTAGCAATTCAAAGTCATGAATAGATACAGGTTTTTAACTTTTTACATTTCACTGTGAAGGACTTGAACTGCAGATTCTTGTTGGGATGATGAAATCAGCATAAATAGTCTGTTTTGCCATAGTTCTTTGTACTCTTTACTTTATTTTAGCATAAGCCTGAAAAAATGCACTTGCAAATTTATTTCTTTATAACAGTGCTGCAATACGAACAGAATATTCTATTTCTTTTAGACATACACCTGTTGGAAACTTTATTAACTGTAAGTTAATTTCTTTTCCTCTTCCCTAATAAAAGACATACAAAATAATGGCACTTTAAACCACCTGAGCATTTCCACTCCAACAGAGTTATTTGGGGGTGGCTTTACACAAATCCATTTCATTTCAATGTGACAACAAAAGAGAACTTGTAAATGATGGGAAGATGGGAACAAAGGTTTGTTGCAATTTAATTTCTTAAACTGCTCCAGATAGATCACCAAGGGCACATGTTTGAACACAGCATTTTAATCTTCATGCACAAGTGGGAACAAATTTTATTTTCATAGGTGGTTGATATTCTGTATGCATTTTCTATAAATTCATCAAATCCTTCTTATAAATCAAAAGAAACTTTTTATGTTGCTGGAAATATGTAATTAAAAAATAGATGATCTGGGGAGAAGATGACTGGCTTGTGAAAGAGACAGGCTAAATGTAAAAATCTCACAAATAAACAGCCTCAGCTATTTGTTCAAATAATTTTCAATAATTCAAACAGAGTTTTAAGACAACAATATTTTGCATAAGTTATTCAAATTTCAAATATATTCAGTGAGAACAAACAGAACAATTCCAATCTTAAGTGAATGAACAATTAGTCTTGTGGCAGGTATTGCATTTGATAGCCACTGGCTTAAATCTCTGATGGAGTTAGACTCTGAACAGAACAGGAACTAAACAAGGTTGAAATAAGATCAACTCAATCTAATAATTTTTCTTTGCCACTTCCAATACATGTTAAGAGCTATTTTGTTTGGCACAGGTGGGAAAGTGCATGAAACATCTGTATTAAAGATATTTGAAGTAGGAATTCAGAACTCTGGGACATTTGTTTGGGTTATTACCCTTCATATAAAATCTGAGATTTTATGAAAAAGGGAAAGAGAAAGAGACTTATAAATATACAGAGTTCTTGAGGCAATGTAGAGTCATTATCTGTATTACCTGTATTGCCATGATCCCCCCCAACATCTGGACAGATTTCGAAGAAAACACAATTTTCTGTGAAATGTTTAAGGTGTCTGTATTGCACCTTTCCTGACAGTGATGGACACAGCCCCAGTAACTGGAATTTTTGGTGAATTAGGTTTTTTTATGTCTTTTTCCATGTCTTTTCCCTTTGGCACCTCAAACTTGTGAATGTACTTTCAACTGTGTTGTGAGTTTGCTGACCAAAAATTACCAACTTTATGTTGCCAACTGCTTTCCATGAGTCAGTTCATGCCATTAGCCAAAGGTGTGGTTTTTTTTTTTTTTCCCTCATTCTTTAATTTTAGGAAAAAGATGCCCAAGGATAACACCTTGCTTAAACAGTTGATGTTCTTCCCTTCCTTACTGGACAAATTTTAGTCTCTGCACCAATTAAATCTACAATCAGCAACATATCACAGAGACATGGCTTATCCAAAGCAGCAGCACAGAACAGGCTACAAGATGTCAGTGTTTTCTGTGTCAATGTGTTCTGTGCAATACAGGATAAATCTGCAATAAGAAATTGTCCCCTACAAAGGACAGATGTGGAAGAGCAGCACTGTCAAAATCTTTCTGTCCTGCTAGTTAAATCCATTTCATTTGGAATGATGTCCAGGACCTTTTTTATGAGATATGACTTAACAGATAGCAACAGCAATTGCTAGTTCAGTGGCCATCTCAGATGACTGAAGGATGAAGGCAAAACAACCTCTCAGAGTACGAGAGCTGTAAGTGAACAGAAAAAAACCCTCCAGCTATTTTTGGTTTTGTTTTTTGTTTTTGTTTGGTTTTGGTTTTGGTTTGTTTGGTTTTGGTTTTGGTTTGTTTTTGGGTTTTTGTTTTCTTATTTTTCCCCCTCAGGTTCCTGTTTGGAGCTTTTTTCTGCCTTAAAGATTTAAAAATATACCAGCAAATAGTGAAAATTAGAGTTTTATCTGCTATGCACATGCTTTCTCCTTGTTGCTGAAGCTATATTTCCCAGTCTCATTGTTACAAACCCACAGTCCCTGGTATCCTATCAATTACAGACAGGAATTTCTCCACTGGGGCTTTATCAGAGCAGCAAACCATGCAAGAGGACAAAAAAAAACCTGAGGGCAGGGAAAATGTTAAAGTGAGACAGAGTGATTCTACCTTCAACTGAAATTCCTGGTGACATTCTGATCCTGTTCGAGTTCTGTGGATGTTGCTGTGGAAGGGGTTGTTAGGAGCTGCCAGGAACCTGCAGAGATTGCAGCCCTTCCCACAGCTGCTGGAACCCTGGGATGGGATGGGATGGGATGGGATGGGATGGGATGGGATGGGATGGGATGGGTGCTGCTCTCTGGCCCCCAGCAGCACCCACTGCTTCATTCCCCTTCTGCAGGGAGCAGGAAAGGTGGGACCATAGTCCCAACCCGCTGAGTGTTCTTAATTTGGGCAAGAACCAACTCAGGGTGAACAAGAGTGTTTTCCCTGGACAGGTGATCAATGCAGAGCCTGAGGCACTAACTAGAGTGGAGTTTAGTGGGTTTGCCAGAAGGAAAAAGCAAATACAGCTCCCCAAAGCCACAGCCAGCCCTGTTACCCACAGTGTTTTGATTGCATGGAATCAGGCGTTCCCAAGCTGTGCTGAAATACACAAGCATGTGCTCCTTGGGTGTGAGTTTATCTGTTGCACTGTGCTGTGGATATCAACAGCACAGCAAACAAGTATTAAGAAGTCGCACTGTAAAAGCAGCAGCAGCAGCAGCCTGATCCACAAGGAGATAAACACCTGCAAAGGACTTATTTTTCATAAAATCACAGAATCACTAAGGTTGGAGAAGGTCTCCAAGACCTTTTAGTCAACGTCTGACAATCCCCACCTTGTCACCCAGCACTGGTTCTGTGACTCTGGGAAAACTGGGCCCGTCTCACACCATCAGCTGCACTCTCCCGAGATCCATTTCAACACCTTGAGTAGCCTTTTTTTCCTGTAATTTTTTTCCTCTATTTTTTTTCCTAATAGCTTTGCCACTTAATTTATCAGTCTATGCTCATCTCTCAAGAATTATGAATGAACCTTTACTGAAAGTATTTGCTTTTTTTCACCTCTCATACAAGTGCAAGAACCTGCATGATCATACCAGGTATTAAACTGCCATGAGTCTGAGCCACACAACTGAATTTGGAAGCTTAATCCACAGAAAGAAAATAATTTTGTTTGTGAAAAAATTACAGAAGGGGAGCCCAGCTATCCCTGTCCTTGCTGCCATTTTCTCCTAATTTGAAAAACTGCAGCAGTACTTCCAAAACTTTAGTTCTAAGATTTGCTTCATCTGCTTTTGTTTTTGGGGGCAGTTGCTTAAAAGAAATGCATTTCCTGACAAAAATGGCCCATGGGAAAATGGTCATCAGACACCTGTGCAGCAGAGAATGGGAAGGAAACAAACCATTTCAGGGACAAATATTTTGGAAGGTGAGTGCATGCAGTAAAATGCCTGCATTGAGTAAAATGACCACAGCCCCATATCTTTTAGGAATATTTTAGGCACTAAATGTATTTGTTTCAAATAAAAATCACAAGTATCTCTGCTACAACAAAATTGGTAAATATTTTAATAATTAAAAAAATATTGCTTTGATTTTCACTGTAGGAGGATCTTGAAGTTTTAATTTTGTTGAAAAATGTTTCAAAGAAATTATAAAAATAATCTCAAAATTTGTATCTCTTTTAAATTACAAATACTATTTCACCTGGAAGCTTTTAGTTAGGTGCAAGGAGTATTTTCTTTAAAATTTCCTTTCTTGCATTGCAGACAGCTTTCCTCAGGCTAAAAGGAAGGGAAATGATGCAGACAAGCTGCCCTTGTTAATGAGGCAGCCCCAGGTTTGCAGAGGTGTTTTTAGTGAGACTGAGACTCTTCTTGCCCAGGACACATCCCTGACATTAACAACCACATCATCTCCATTGTGGTGTTAGGTGAGAGCTTTGGAAATTATACTGCAAATGCATTACCAGAGCACTACAATTTCACAGAACACAAACTGAACTGAACTGAACTGAACTGAACTAAACTGAACTGAACTGAAAATATTGTTTGACCTTGGTTATGTTATATATTCATTTAACCCGAAAATTCTAAACTGTTTTAGTATATTCTTGCATTGATTTAAGCTCTGGGTTTCTTTAAAAATGTCCAAGTTTCATTTAACTCTAGTTAATTAGACCTTTGGAGAAAGTTTAATGAGGTTGTAATTAAACATGTTAGAATATCTTCTGGAGTGAACTTCTCATGTTCAGTTCCACAAGTTAATAACCACCTTAATTAGAGTGACGTTCTTATTTATCCCATTTTTAGTTTTGGGTTTAAAAGTACACTGATCTGTCTGAAATAACTGTCTGTACTGACACAAGCCTCTTGCCAAGATCCTATTTCACCCCAAATTAACCACTTTCCATGGTCATAATTTGCTTCTTCAATACATTAATACTGCACAGCATACTAAAAATATCAACTTGTACAATGCTGTATTTAAAATACCAGATGAACCCACATTCTGAGGGTATTGTGGCTGTCCCCTCTGAAACCTATGTGAAAATGATTCAATGCCATTTTGTTCAGGAGAGAAAGAAAGACTAATAAGTATTGAAGGGGCTAAAAGCAAATAATATAACAAAGAGACCATCTTTCTGTATTTAAAAATAGATTAAAATGAAGTCAAGTAACAACCCTTTAGCTTACATACCTACTGTTACTGCTGATTTATGATTTATAACTCACTGCTGACCTTGCATTGTGCAAACATTTATCTCCAAGCCACATTAGCCAACCAAATGTCCTCAAAAGAATTTTTTAATATGCTGTATGGAAAACGAGGGCAAGGGTTGTCTCACCAGTTTTTTAATCTCAAAAAAATTAATTATTCACAGCACTGAAAGAAACACCAACACCTGAACTAAAAAGTTGATCCAGCTCTGTCACACTGTGGAGCTACTTATACTTGAAATATAGGTGTTTATATTTCATATTAAAACATTAAGCTATAAATTAAAATAAACTTTTAATTTATACTAAGCTTGAGAATTAATACACCACAATGAAGACTCCCTGTCCTCCCAGTCACTATTTACTCAGATGTGTGCTCTGATTATGCTGTTTTGTTAAAAGCAACTGGGCATAACATTCCACCGTGAGGAAGAATTTTAATAAGGTCTTTTCCATTCTCTCCCTCATCCATATTCTCATAACTCTTAATGTAGATCATGATCATGCAGTGCTTTCTCAAGGAAGCTTCTCATATTTGGACAAGCTTTAGATAGACGGGAAGGAGAATAATTTGTCCCTTTTTTATTACCGATCACCAAATGGCGATGGAGTAATGCCCAGAACAAGGTCAATTCCACCTGCCAGTTCTCTGCAAAAAAAACTGGGTTTGCATTTAAGAGAAGCAGAAAAAAAAACCCCAAGTAATTAATACATGTTAGAGGCAAGTTCAACTGACTTTTCCTCAGAAAAAGGCAAAAGCAATACAGAACTGATCAGTAATAATTACCACCGGACTAGAGATTTTCTTTTGTCAGAAAAAATTGATGGTTCTGTTTCCTCCATTTGTGGCTCCAAGAAATTGATTTCAAAAAGAGATCCAACTGCTCTTTTTCTCCTCTTTCCCTAGACAAGGATAGCAGGATACTCATTTCACACCAAAAGCTAAATATAATGGGCTGTCCTTTCATCAGCAGCTCAAGTAGGAGTCAGAGTTCCTGAGTATGGAGGTGTTCTACTTCCCAAAATTGCTGCCAGAAGGAAGTGCTGGAGCATGTGTAGGACTTGAGAAGGATTTCCTCTTATCCTTGGGAGCAGAAGGGATGAGTTTGAGAGGCACTTGGCACCTGGAGATACCACAAGGCAGGAGGTGCAGTGAGATGCGGCACCGAGGGAAGAACAAGGCGCCGGCACTGCCGGGGGCTGCATCCCCCACACAGCAAACCATGAGAGGTGTGAGGCTGAGGGCAGGAGACAGGCAACAGCACGGCCTCAGAGAGAGGGGAAAAGAAAGGCAAAGGGAGTGCCACCAGAGACAAATGACCTTTTCTAACATGGAGGGTAAGGAATGACGTTAGAAAGGATGATTTGAGCGAACAGACTTAGGCCCTATTTTAGGCAAGGATTCATCAAGGCAGGATTTGTTCAATCCTTTCGCTGTGAGTGAAATTTACTTCTCTTTGTTCCAAAGCCCAGGCACGTATATAGGAGAAAGATCCTTCTACAGTCCATAATCCATATGGTATCTCAGCAAATGTTATATGTCCGAGGGCTGAGAGAGCAGCTACTGTTCCCCTAACCCCTGGATTTCACTCTATACATACAGCACACTTCCAACAGATGCTGGCTTTAGATAGCAAAGGATCTTGCATGGACTTCTAAGCAGAGCAGATGGTTTAATTTCATATGACTCAGAAAGACTGAGTTTCTTAACTCTTTGGTGGGCATCTGACATGAACTTCCATCTTAAACCCACTTATCATCCCTGAGATGTGTGTAAGTATAGTTTATCTTTGTTTTCAGATGGTATTTCTGCCCCTAACTTGCAGAAACCATACTTATATCAACTGCAAGTGGATTAAAGTGGGAAAAGTCACCTTCTGGCATTAAATACAAAAGCTAAAGTACTGTGCCACTTGTGGCTTACATAATGATTATTTCAGATTTTATTATTATTATGTTTTATTTATGACACTTATCCCTCTGGTACTCTCTTCAAGAACTGCGAATGAGAACACCAACCAGGTGCTGTGAAGAGAATATCCCCAGAAGCCAGTGTGCTTTGGTGTCATCCTGCAAGCAATTTAGAAGGTTGCTTAATATCAATCCATTTACACTTTGACCATTACATCCATTGCTGTTATTATGTGTTATGAACCATCCTGGAGAATGAAGAGATTAAAAATCAGCTTAAAAGCCCTACACATCAAGAGTTTGTTCTGCAGGGGGAAAACCTGAGGCATCTTTGCAGCAGCTGAGTAATGTGACAGATTTCATAAGTGGTTCTAGTGAAATACTGTTGTGTGATTGCTCTGGCATCAGCACACAGATTATGGCTGGGCTTAATGGTCTCAGATAACAACTAAAGCTGTGCAAGACACTCACTCTGCACTGAATTTTGCAGCTAAAATACATTATTATTGATGTCTTCCAGCACTTACTTTATGAACTTTTTCAAATATGTGGGTGTATTTTATAGACAAGGGAAACTGATTAGGAAGGAGCACATTTGCTGCAGTCGAGAGATTTCCCTATTTCTGTTAACGTTTGTTTTCATTAAGGCAAAGTTGCTGTGTGTGTTGAACAACCTGCTATTTATCACCATGTGAACAGAAGAAATCCTGTTTAAATATGAATTTAGGCAAAAGGCTAACTGTAAGAAAGCAAAAAGAAAATAATTAGCTCATCTGGAAATGCTGTATCCCCATGCACACACAACCCTCACCCTTGAGGACAGAAAACTTTCACACATTCACTGGTTTTCCCGTCTCCTTTTACACTCTATCAAAATATACTTTTTGAAGACGAATTTTAGCACATTTAACGTGTAGATCTCACAATCCAAATACTGCTCTGACTGTGCCTCTCTCCAAGGATTGCTTGGATGAGGTTCACTGTTGCTCAATAAACAAACCATTGTAGTGGGACTGTTATGTTGTCTAAGAGTCCTTTACAGTGAAACCCAGTGACATCATTCTCAGGATGCTGCTGCCAGAACTGAAAAGCCACATCTTCCTTGGGTGTCAGCAAAATACTCCTAGAATATCCTGAGCTGGAAGGGACCCACAAGGATCATCCAGTCCAGCTCCTGGCCCTGCACAGACACCCCAACAGTCCCACCCTGTGCCTGGCAGTGTTTTCCCAACGCTCCCTCATCCAGGCAATTAACCAGGAGTGGGTGAGGATGTGGACTAAAACATCTCACCTGCACTATATCCAAAAGCAGATTCTGAAAATTAAAGAATTGCAGTGATAAGAATCAGTGTTTCAGAAAAGCACAGTACTATTACCTTTGGGATCTAGAAGTAAACTCTCAAACTTTACATTTTAAGAAAACTTTTATTCACCAAAGGAAGTTAAAGTGGCTGGTACAAAAAAAATTTGATCAGTAAGCACAAAGAACAGGGATTATTACATGGAAACACTGGCTCTAAATCTCTGCGGTAAATTAGAATAACTTTGACTGGACTAGTGATATTTTTTGTTAGAAATAAAATTTTTTCCCTTCCTTTTATGACTCCAAGACTATATACTGCAAACTTAGAGTCTTATTTTCTGGCGTTGCTCACAGTGACTTACACTGTAGCTAAAACCATTTCCTCTGTACAGCGAAATACTAAATAAACATCAACTTTAACATAATTCTAGTCCTTAGAAGTTGCTGGTTTAAATAATTCTAACTGAGGCAAACTGTACCTGAATATATTTTAAATTTTCCAACAATTTAATTTAACTAATGGGTGATGAGAGAAGACCACAGTTCATGTATAGGAGAGCCAAGATAATCTATGCAGAAGATTTCTACCTAGCAGATGCTTTAGGAATGGGCAGTAGGGATTATAAAGGACTAGAGGAGTGAGGGGAGAGGCCTGCCAGGAGGAGTCAGTTCTTTCTCCTGTAGCTGTTTGTCAATAGAATGAGCTCCCTACATCTTCAAAAACATGAAGATGAAGCTCTGATTGCCAATCCTTTGAAGTCCTGCACTGTCAGCTGAGAGCAGAGTCCTTCCTGGCAGGGCTGTGTCCCCAGCACCCCTGGAAGCCCAGCATCTGCTGCAGTCACATCCCATCAGCTGTGTGCACTGACCCAGTTACTCAGCTTTGTGTCTCTGCTCCCCAAGTGCTGAGCATGTGAGTCTGTCTCAGCTTAGTGGCATCTCCAGAGAACTAGATCATGTATATTTAACTGCAATCAAAATAATTTTAGAACTCTTGCTGTTACTGATTTTTCCCTTTTCTCTTTCATGAAGTGTATAATCCTAAATTAACTTTAAAGGATATTGTTTTTTGATTCTTTGGGAGCATATTTTACCTTTGCATGTCTGTAGATATTAAGGCTTCAATGTGCATTCTGTTAAAGAAAACATCTGATTTTTATTAACATATTGCCTCTCAGACCTTCATGACTCATCAGTCTAATGGAAACATGCAGATGCAACTACAGAGCGCTCAAATCAGAAATGCCTTCTCATAGAAAATAAGACTGAGAAACATCACATGCACTGAAAAATATCAGTAGGATTCTAAAAATCCTAGTGAGTCCTGAGTTCACTGAAGTAAAGAGGAAAATCTTCTTTGATTTGAGCAGGCTTAGAACCACAGTAAATTATCTATGGCTCTCACTGTTTTCTGCATGTCCCATGAATTCCCCTGGCAACAAGGTCACTCCTTTAGCTACAAAACCTGGGCTGCATAGAAACTGGAGCTGCTGGAGAATATTGCAATGCACTTTGTGATGTTGAGTTTATTCATGTCCCCAAATTAGTGGTGTGCTAGTTGCTGAAATAACAGCACTGCAATTAAAACAGAAATATCTGTTCATTTGACAATGTTTACCACATAACATATATTTTTAGAATAATTGGTTGATTTAGTAAACTTCTATTTGCTGATTAATTTATGTCTCCTTGATTGATTTAATGGCTTTTCTCTCTCTTCTCTATCATTAAAGATCTACCAAGAAATATTTAAAGTAAAAGCTAAATAAAAATCCAAGGTTTTTTCCATTAGTTCATTCTGGTTTTCTTTTTTTTTTTTTCCCGAGTTTGCTTACCAGTTACCAGGACACACTCATGTTGCTCTTATTTCATCATTTTTAGCAGGAAAACTGTAGTATCTGTACTGTCCTGCCCAACAAAGCCATCCTCCCTCCTTAGTTAACTGGGGACTAAAGCTGGGAATACAAAGCAACCATAATATGATACAGTTAAATATCTAACAGGTATTTGACACTGCCCTATTTCGGTGCAGACAAACTGGTGCCACACATTCTGTCTGACACAGTAAATCCTAAATCCTGTCCATGTCTTTGCATATCAAGGGGCTAGTAATTACAATTTTCCTCAAGAAGGACTTTTATCTCCTAGATAAAGGAATTAGTAGAACAACTGCCAAATTTTCCAGAGGCTTCTGGAGGTACTGTCAGCTTAATCCAAGACTGCAGAACCTGGACAAAGCACAGCCCAGCTGGTGCCTCAGTTGGGTTATGTGTTCTTGCTCTCCCTGGAATGCTTCCAGCCACAATCCTTTAGAGCCTCTTATCCTGAATAAACTTGGAAGTATCCTGTACTGTTGCATGAACCAGTTTCAGGCTCCACACCACAATGCAGTTTTCAAACATTTTGTTTTTTCTCCTGCTTACCTTGTACAGATCTCCCCCCTCTCAGCATGAGTGAGAAATTAATTCAACACACTGGGATTTTCTTCCTTTGAAAACAGACATCCCTCCCATCACTGTGAAAAGCTCAGGTCTTTTTGAGAGCTATTTTTAGTGGCTGTCTTAATGACTGCAGTGTCCTCAGGAAGGTTGCTGCTATGCTTAGTTTGCCATCTCCCATACAAAACATGTAATCCTCCTTTCATTCTTTGGGACTTCAAGTTTTATTTTGTACTGCATTTATACAGCAAGGACACAGCGTGGTGCACAGTCATACCTGGGAGGCTTCAAAGAAATCAGAGTGATGACAAGCCCAAAAGTGCTCAAACACTGGCTGGTAATTGAGGGGAAACTCAAGTGAGAGCAGAGAGCAAGAGCAGAGGAGAACTCACAGCAAAGTGAGTTGTGTCAAGGGATCACTGGTAGTTTTTGAGATAAATGTAGCAATAAAGGGGAAGCAGAGTGGATATGCTGGGGCTTTCAGAGAGTAAGTTGGTTTGCCTAAGCTGGAAGTGATCAGCCAATTCAGATCATTCCACATTCCCCAAGAACTCCCTGGAATTACAACCTTTGCTGTCTCCTTTCTAGTCGTGTGGTGTTAAGGAAGGCAGAATGTTTAATAGAGAGGCCTGAGGTTGTAATAATGGGTTTTCACAAGAACGCCTTGTGCACCAGATTAAGTAAAACCAGAAATTCTTACAAATAAAGACCCCATTAATATGAAGCTGGATGAACAAAAATATTGTGTGAAGAAGAAACAAAGTCACCTGACCTCTCAAATTACAGTAGTGTAGAAAACCAGCAATCAAATCCTATCAAGTAAAAGTAGCAGAGTTTTAAAAAGAAAAAAAAAGAAGAAAAAAAAAAGAATCAAGTAGTAAAACAATAAAAAAAAATGTTTGGCAAGAAAATAAATTATGTCCAAAAGTTATCTGGTGCTTAAGCAATGTCAGGGTGTTCTAACAGATATGAGACAGGTGAAAAATCCAAACCCAAGCCAGAAAAACAAGTTAACATGGCCTTAATGCCTTTCTTGGTCAAACAATTGCTCACATAAAATATTGAGGTAAAAAACAATGCCATACAGCATCTTGACCTAATTAGCTGGATAAATGCTAATTACAAAGTTTAAAAGAGATTCTCAATACAGCAAGGCAGAAAAACCATTTTGACTACCCAGCATCTGTTCTGCCATCGTTGATTTATCACAAACTCACAGAAGAGTAGGAGAACAAATACACAGACAAAAGAAACATAGTCAGATTCCTGATAGGAAGAAGTATTCTTTCACTATCTCTGCCAAATTATTAAGAACAAAACCATAAGAGATCTATAAAAGAAGTTGCTTTCAAAGGAGACACAAAGCATTTAGGATTCCAGGGTATTTGAAGGAAAACTCGTTCAGGAGAAGTCTTTCAATTTTCATTTCTCAGGAAATAGATATAAGAAAAAATGTTGTTTGGGTTCCTTCAGGGAAATATATTATTTTTCAGAGCTTGGAATACTTCCTGAAGTACTATCTGATCATTCTCCTTTGTGTGTGTGTTTATCAGCACTGCTGAGAACTCCAGAACAAGGAGAGTCTTGATTTGAATATCTCTATATATCTGCTGTCCAATAAGAAAAAATGGGATGCCTGCCCTCAAGATTCTCCTCTTGGGAGTCCCTAAATCAGGCAAAGGAGTCACAAGAAAAAGAAAACACATTCCATATTATTGACATTCTTTAGCTTCCATCCCTTCCACCTCTGGTTTTGTGTCCCTCGGGATGTGAGGGGACTGGAACACAAGAAGGGGAACCATCACAAGAGTTCCTTTTTCAGTGAACCCAGTGCCAGCCACTATTTCATGAACTCAGAACAAGAGCTGGAAGCAAAAAACACCATCCCTGTGCCACTCACAGCTGTATTTTCTAATCCATGGCAGTAGAAAGATGTGTAAGTGGCGTTTAAGAGCATGAACCTTCTCGGCACATTATGTGTGATTAGAAATGTACAAAGTACACGAGACAAAGAAACAAGTTAGGACGGGCAGTGATTTGGAAAATGTAACAGTTTAGTTAAGAGGAATTACTAAGTGGATTTAGCCAGAACAAAGGAAGAAAATGAGCTGACCTGGAAGGCAAACTGGCTGAACTCGCCTTTTATATGAACAGAAAGAGGAAAAATACAACTCTACTCATTAGCAGCTGAGCTGGGGTCAGTCATGAACCAAAGATGATACTGAGTTAGTACAGAAAAATCTCAAATCTAAGAGCACTTATGAGCTGCAATCTTGTACACGTTGGAGACTGTCCCTAAAGCTGAATTTGCCTACACTGGTTTTATTTCATTTTCCCTATGCAAAATTGTTCAAAGTGGTTGTTTAAATTTTAGAGTGAGGTTCAGGATCATATGGAACACACTGGACCTGATGCTGCCTTTGTCTTTCATGAGTTATTTCATAAAAAACACAATGGGGCCAATATATAAATATATGGAGGACACCTGCCTAAAGGCAGAAAATAAATTCTTAGAAAAATAATTGAATAAAAAAGAAATCTCTGTATTTGAAGATTAACTTTTTGTTTATCTCTCCTTATAAAACTAGTTTTAGCTGAAGCTATATACAGCATATACCTTAAGGAAATAAGGTGGTGCATTTCTCATTGTCTTCAGAAGTATTTTAAACTCTGCTAGAGTCAGCACTGAATTTGAAACAGAACAGGGATAGAAGCCATTGAGCACAAAGTTTGGCTGAAGCATCTGATGGAAAAGTTATGGCTTTTATATGGAACTGCTGATATACACAAATGGAATCCCCTGCCTAAATCCTCAGCCAGCTGTGCAAAGTGCACATTCCAGACAAAATAGAGATGTTAGATTAAAAGCTCTCATCATACCAGAAGCCACAAGACTTTAGAATCAAGTCTGATTTTATTCCAAATAGAAAAATTTAGAAAAAAAATCCCCCCCAAATACAACTAAGCTATACTTGTCTCTATTCCTTATCTCTGGCAAGTAATGATTGATGATTTTAACATCATTATTTATATCAGTAACTCTTACCTCATGTCTTTGAAGGAGTAGAATACCATCAATATCAAGAAAATACTTCTACATAATTGTGTCTATTTTAGTTTATTCCAAGGAACAAATCATTCTGACCCAGAACACTTTTAGAGCTACATTTAGAACCAAAGTCATCCAAGGGACTTCACCTTTTCCATGACAATTAGACCTATATGTCATCTTTAACTTTCACCATTACTGGCTATTTCTGTTTTCATATTAAAACATATTTTCCAGGTTTTCACCAACTCTTTTTGGCTGGGTAAACTGCTAAAAATACTGTGCTTACCTAAGAGAGTGTGTGAAAGGTTTAGGCTGAAGTATCTCTCACTGCAAGGAATTAGGTGGAGCATGTCACCAACCCAGGACTAAACTCACTGTTGTATTTGCACATCTACATCACAAAACAATCCAGTGATCCATCTTAAGACAGTAACTCCTGTAAATAACATGCAGAAATTAAAAAACACAATGCCCAGAGATAAATAAGGTTACAATTAATCAGTCTCTCTATGGGAGGCAGAACTGAAGTGGATTAAAATTATTTGAAGGTAATTATCTCTCTTAAAATGCAGAAATGGTTAATTAATTCATTAACCAAACCATCTCCTAAGACATTCCTTAATATTCCTTTCTTGCTTTAATTTTGTATCTTTTTTCCTAAAAGTTAGACTCAGGAAGCAGAATGGATATACACCAGGTGTAATTTGCTGTAAGGAAAAATAAGGCTGATGGAATTGGGATTGTTCAGCCTGCAGAGGAGAAGGTTGTATGGAGACCTCACATTCCAGGATCTGCAGGGGCTACAGGAACCAGAGTGCCAGGACAAGGGGGAATGGATTCCCAGTGCCAGAGGCAGGGTCAGATGGGATATTGGGCAGGAATTGTTCCCTGGGAGGGTGGGGAGGCCCTGGCACAGGGTGCCCAGAGAAGCTGTGGCTGCCCCTGGATCCCTGGCAGTGCCCAAGGCCAGGTTGGATGGAGCTTGGAGCAGCCTGGGACAGTGGAAGGTGTCCCTGCCCATGGCAGGGGGTGACAAAAGATGTGCTTTAGGGCCCCTTCCAAACCATCCTGTTCTTCAATTCTATAAAAAATTTCATTGCACTGTCAGCATATGTTTGCAGCAGGACACTGAAGTGGGTATAGACCACAAACCAGACTGGAAAAAACCCGATTTAAGGACAAATTC
Organism: Climacteris rufus; assembly: GCA_013398175.1. Taxonomy (NCBI): domain Eukaryota; kingdom Metazoa; phylum Chordata; class Aves; order Passeriformes; family Climacteridae; genus Climacteris; species Climacteris rufus. The sequence continues at coordinate 1,113,264 of VZRZ01003265.1, forward strand.
TAACCAAGCTATTTTGATTTCCACATGGTGAATTCACAGCAATTGTTTTCTTACTTGGACAGAAAGTAAAAACATGGAGATGTTTTTATTTCCTCTACTGCACCTAAGACCATGCACGTTGTCCCACCACTCCTGTGCACGGTATTTGACATTCCTCTAAGTTTCCAAGGAGTGAATTTTCACAGGAGTCATTTAGTCATTTCTGCATCCATTTTAACCAGTATAGGAGGGGAAAGCATTAGCCTTTAGAGTTTAAACTTTAATGGAATGCAAAGTGAGTTAATGAAACCTGGCCACAAACCAATAATGTCAGGGAAGCCAACAAGAGAAGGATGTTAAAAACTCAGTCATGCAGATGCCGTTTTCTTTTACAATAATATCTATATATAAATTTATATGCAATATAGCACACACAGGAAAAGCTAGTTGAAAGAATGAATTTAATTTTGTTTTTTGGTGTAGAACTGCATTATAGGCAAAAATAAAGCTGTAACATTGAAAGCCAGTTTATGAAAACATGTTAGCAAAACTACACAAATACCTTCTTAAAGTGATTGTTTGAACTGGGGCAGAATTGCCAGGCTCTTGTATGCTGAATTCTGGATTCCCAAATGGAACTGCACGTGAGTTAGAATATTTCTTCTAATCTGTTCCTGTCTAAGTTACTTGTATGTACTTCAAGGAAATGCCTATAAATTCTGTAATAAAGTAAACATTTAAAAATAAATTTAATTATAATCTTGCTATGTTTGATACACTGAGATTTCTACAACTCTGTGGCTTTATCTATTGCATCTTAAGACCTACATTATATAGTACACCCAAAATAGAAACCAACCCATGTTCTGCAGCTTGTGGCAGTGAGTTTCCCAGACTATTTTTATGTTTTGATTAAAAGTATATATTCAGTTATAAAAACAATAAATGTGTTTTTTTAATTCATTATTTTCATGCTTCTTATGTCCTATTTCATTGCTCTCTGCTCCACAAAGAGGGTTCTAATAATTCCAAATCTATCCTCTTACAAAGCCATCGAGGTCTCTAATTATATTGTCACCCTTCTCTGGACCTCTTCTATTTCTGCTAAATGTTTTTCAAGTGTCTCCTGTGACATTTTAATTTACATTTTTTGAAAAGAGTTACAAGTCACTTAGCTTTGCAGCAGAAACCTTCTTCACCTTAAGTGCTCCCTTCACTCTTTGCTCGGCCCAAAGACCCAGCAGCTCTGTCACAGACTGCATGTGTCTGAAATATTTAATTTCCTATTAACTGCTTCTTGGAAATAATTCCATCAGAGCCCTCCTAATTCCCAGCTTTTAAATTGTAGTGGACAAAACTTGCAGCTTCTTAATGTGCTCAACTGGATCTGCATTTCCATTTGCAGAAGGTTTTTTTTAAACCCTCCTATCATATACTTAGTTGAAGTGACAAAGAGTTTCTGCATGTTTCATTTCATTTCAAGGTCCTTCTGTCATTTGGGTTTTGTTTTTTGTTTGGAGTTTTTGTTTGTTTGGTTGGTTAGTTGTTTTGGTTTGGTTTGGGTTTTTTTTGGTTGGTTTGTTGGTTGGTTGTTTTTTTCTGGTTTGGATTTTTTTTTTTTGTGGGGGCCTGTGGTTTTGTTTGTTTCATTTTTCTGTGGGTTTTTTTCTTCTTTTTTATGTTTGTTTGTTTCATTCATTAAGGTTTGTTTCTAATAAATTCTTCTTAAAACAATCTCAAAATGTAGTTTATTTGGATATCTCTTAGTAGCCCAATTCCCCTGTTGCCAGACAGTGAATTCTCTCCAGAATCATTTATGCTTCACTTTGTGCTTCAAGTTAAACACTCTTGACTTCTGCCTTGAAAAGTGTCTAACTTTTCATACAAAATTCTGTCCTAAATAAGGATTCTGTCTGAATGCTCTGGAATGAGCTGCCAATCCCTAAAGTCTGATTCTCCCAGCAATGCCTTGTCTGTTGGACAGATAAGAGATTTTCAAATCAAAAAGAGACAGATTAGCAGAAGCACTAAAACTTCATGGTAAGAAAAAAATGTTCTTGGAGAAAAAAAAAAATCTATTTGAAAAACTGCCCAGAAACAGACATATTGGTTATGCAACACTTACATTCTCCTTGTCCTTGGAAATCTTCACATGGACCTGTAACTTGTCATTGCTAAACAAAACAGCTAAAAAGTAAATACATGTTCTACTTCAAATATTTAATAAAGGAAAATATGCTCTGCATTTAAATATTTAGCTTTTATAACTGATTTTATTGGCAATAAAAGGTTGATATTCTAATATGTCTATTCTATCAGAACTGATGAATATACAAGTATCTTTTTTTCACATGTATTATAAGTTAATATTCAGGGACAACTGAGCATCTCTGTAATACTACTGCCAAAATTATAGACTGAATAAAGACATTTAGGTTAAAAGACACCAAAACACTCTTGAGCATTTGTTGAATGCCCCTGGTACTAAAGAGCAGTTAGGAAGACAAATGCTCAAAAAGGCTCCCTGGAGATAAAGGTGAATGGAGGGCGGGACCTGAAAAGGACATGAAAAGCACAGCATGGAAGAGCCCAAGTTCCTCCACTGACACAACTAACAAACTAACAACGGGTGCTATTCATTTATAAATAAGTGTTTGATGGAGATAATATAGATAATATCCACATATTCTCAGAGGTTTTTCCTTCCTTCCAGATTTTATTCCCATCTGGTTCCAGGAGGGACCTGGTCAAGGCCAAGCCCATCAGTGATGCTGGTGTCATCTCTGGGATAAAATATAAAGAAAGAGGGAAAAAAACCCATAACTATCACTAAAGAGTCAAAAATGTGGCCCTGTCAAGGAAAATAATCAGGGAACATCATCTGTTAGAGATGCACATCCCACGCCTCTGGCTGCATTTGGAGGAGAAACAAAATTAATTCCTAACTGGTGGAAAAGCCTTTGAGAAAGATGTCACTGCAGTGGTATTGAGGATAGTACTGTACAATGGAAAATTACTGTTTTTAGACATCTGTGTAAACCTCTGGATATTTTGCCTTTAATTTTTGCTACTCCTACTGATAATCTGTATTTAAAAAAAAAAAATTAAAATGAACTGACACAATTGCCAATGTTTAATTGTGTTCCCTGACATGCTTTGGGAACACAGCTTGGCAATGTTAGGGTTCAGAGCTTTTGTGGCCTCTCTGCCATGTACTGATTACTGGCAGAGTTTACATATTTAAAGTGATCCTCTGATAGGATCTCAGCGTGAGGAGACCCACGGATAAAACAACCCCTGCACTCAGTTCATGGTTGGGAATGGTGCATTCCAAGGGACTCTGGAATATGACATGAGCACAGAAATGTAAATATCCCAAAGCTCTGGAAATGCTCAGCCTCCCCCATTTCTCAGGCAGGGTGTTAGTGAGCCTGGTAATCCACTGCAGCTCCTCCAGTTCCTCCTGTGCATTTTCATAGCCCTTCCTTCCCTGTGACATAACTCATCAGTCCATCTGCAAGGCTGAAAGGCTCATTTGGGGGCTGGATTGAAGGAAACTAATTAGCTTTCCATGTCCTAACTTCCTAACCTTCTCTACACTGTCTTACATTTACTCCTAAATAATCTTCCTTTAGTGTTGCATCTGAGTGCATTTCAGGAACAGCTCAATTTGCTTTATCCTGAATGCAAGCCTAAATTCAAATTATATCTCAAGCATGAGGAACTGAGGCACTTGTCTTCTTCCTCAACCTTGGTAATGGGGATGAAGTTTAAGATACTGTAACTGCTAATTTAAAAAAAATATCATTTTTTACATTCCAGAGAAAAATATGTCTGACAAATTTTGGCACAGGCCCTTTGTTCACATTTGTGATGATACTACAGTGCTTTCTGGCACTCCTATTAAATATAATAACTGTTTGTCTACATGTACTTTTTGATATTCCATTACAGCTCAATAAAATTTTAGTGCAATTTTTAGCTCTCTGCTATAGCCTTCCCTGAAAAAAAAAAAAAGAAATAAGAAAACACATTCAGAAACAGTCATGGCTATAACATCTCAATCGGGAGTATTTGATGGCTTTTTCTTTTTTTTGTAAAATACAAGCACATTTCTATCATTTTATTGTCCACAAAATTGTAAATGAAAGTGATACCTTCACAGAGGTCATGTAAATGATTTTAACCTGGCTAACAATCATCTATTCAATGAGACAGCAGCTCTCTTAAGCTCCCTCTTGTTCTTATGCTGTTTTATAACTTATGCCTTGTGTTAGCCAAGCACCTGCCTCATATTAAGACCTGGAAAAGAGGAAATCTGGGTCCCATAGATCTCAGGGTTTTGTCTCTAATCTCTAACAACAAAAACCCAACCAAACAACCAAAAAAACCCACAAGAACAACACTCCAACAGGCTTGTAAGTAACAAATTGCCATGTTACGATTGTTAATGTAGATGTGTGTAAGCCGCATAGTTCATAAAAGTTTTCAGAATTGCTTTGAAAATGCTTCAAGAACTGTGCTCCCACAATATTTTACTGTGCTCCCTAAATTTTCTGCAAAAGAATGCAGCAATACAGTGATATAGGCAGATATTGCTAAAATTAATTTGAAGGCAATGTCTTTGTGAGAAGTTATTTGAAAGATACATATAACTTTTTTAAGGAGTTCTTAAAAGGTAATATGAAACTTTTGGACTTGGGTTTTACATATAAGTGATATTTCATTCCTTCAAATATTCATGAACTTTTAATGAATATTCAACTCTACAGAAAGAAAGTCTCCAGTACAAAGCAATAAAAGGTGATGTATATATATCTTTTGCCCACTGTTTCCATCTCCTTCCCCTGCAGGTCAGGAATATCTTTTTACTGGCTAAGAGGTTGAACAAACAGCATATTCAATATAGTGCAATTTGCTAAGTATTTTAATTTTGGGGGGATTTTTTTAAGGATTTATGTCAAGTGTGCTCTAGAAGCATTTGTAAGGCTCACTGCTGAAATAAGGCTGGGGCAGGAATCAGGGATCAGCCTGTCTCTGTTATAGGAGATGAAGGATTTGGAAAGACAGCAGCAAGGAGCAGCTGTTTATTTGCTGTTGGTTTTGGATGTAGCCTGAAAGATTTATCATTTCATGTAGACTGAAACAGAACACTGAAGTTATACGGTGGTTTTGCGGTTTTGTTTGTTTGTTTTCAGTCTCAGTACCCTTCATTTAGTGAAGTCCTTTCCAGAAGTATTTACTTACCTTTTATTTCAGGACAATAAAAACACTAAGCCTCTAAGCACCCTTGGCATCACTTTAAATAAAAAGAAAAACCATTCCAGAATCAACTCAGTCACATCTTTTCCCCTCTCTACCAGGTGCACATGAAGCACTTCTCAATAAAAGGTAAAGAAATCAAATTCATCTTGCCCTCCCCTATATACAGCAGCAGACCCAACCCTCAGGCTGCAGGGACACGGGACAGCCCGGGCTCAGCACACCCTCCAGAGCACCTCCAGAGCCCACACGGGCAGGGACTGCAATGCCAAAGGCTCCTGACCAAGTGGGACTGCTCCAGCTCTTGGAAGGTGATGGAAAGAAGCCCTTTCTCCCGAGTGGAGGAAATCTGTCTGTGCGGATGCAGCAGCAGCAGGGAAAGAACAGGAGGCTTGGATGCACAAAGTGCAAAGCAAGTATTGCAGACATAACATTAATCAGCACAAAAGACCAGATTGAAGCTAGAAATACGTTTATGTGCTGCATCCTATATAAAGTATATTTCTCCCATTTTCCCTCCGGCACAGAGAGCCCTTGGAGCAGGACCCACTACGTCTTCAGAACATGACAGAGCCATCTCCTCTCCCATTTCTTCCACTTCTTCCACTTCAGATTCTCATCAACAACTCACTATCTCCCAATGTGTCAACAAGATCTTTGAGATCAAATACATCACCAGAAGTGGGGTGTAAGAGCTGGCCAGTGCTTCGTGTGGAGGTTGTGATTTGTGTGCTGGGTCACACTCTCTGTGTGCCCTCCCAGCGTGGAACTCTGCAGAAGGAGCTGTTGGTTCCTCCAACACAATCTGTTGGCAGGCCAACCTGTCAGCTTCCCACCACTGAGCTGGATTAGAAATCTACTAAAAAAGTCACCCAGGTATTTATAGGGATTAAAAGTGATCACACACATTCTCTTTTGACATCACTGGGCACATACAGGATTATGCATTTAAAAACACAAACTATCTTAACTATTTATCAAAATCTTAGTAGGGAATTCCACTGGAGGTCTTAAACTGAAATCTCCTGAGGAATAATTAGCTACCAGACAAATGTTTTATATCTCTCATTGGAAAAAAATTGATGGCCAGAGTAAGCCCCCAAAAATGATCAGTAGCATACTTCTTCACTCCAAATCAAGGAGAAAAACAACATGTTACTGCACCACCATGTGTCTTGTCAAAGACATCTACACATTCTCCTTTAAGTGCTAGAAAACAGTAGCTTTGGTAGGGTTGTGCTACTTTGGCTGGACCAAATCCTAGCATCCCATCTGTGGTGACAAAAGAACCCCAGGGGTAGTTTTATTGCTTATTATTTAGTAAAAACTATATGAAAATATTGATAGGAAATAGTTTCAGAGACAAGTTAATTGCTCTTATTTTTAGTGAGTCATGTAAAGCATCAACACAGAAGCAGCCATTTGGCAAAAGTATTAGCAGCTGAATAATTTTCTTAGAGAACACTACTAACACTCTTCCAAATTCTCTACTTTAAAATCACATAATTGATGAAATACTTACAGTAGAAATAGAAGGAAAGCAAATTGCTTTGCAAAACAACAGCCATGCCAAAAGAACCTCTTGAAAAACCCATTCATTATTAATTCTAACAGATCATTAAAGAAATTATTCCTTTATTTGCTTGCGTTTTCATCAGTCAGGAAAAATAAAGGATGTTAATGCCTTGCATTTGTTGTATTGACAGTTAAAAACTGTATAAAAATTACAATGTTGGACCCAGTTTAGCTTTCTTGATGTCTCATTTCCAGAAGTGCAAAGTGGATGGATACTGCTTATTGAAACCCAGGCTGTTGGTTTAGCACAATGTCTTTCTACATTGTCTTTTTTTTTTTTTTTTAATCTTAATAGTGTAAGCAAAATTGTCCATAACCTAAATGTCCCCTCTTTCAGTGGGAAGCCATTTCCCCCTGTCCTGTCCCTCCAGCTGCTGATGAATTGTCCCTCTCTGGTTTCCCTGCAGCCCCTCAGAGCCTGGAAGGAGCTGTGAGGTCTCCACACAACCTTCTCCTCTCCAGGCTGAGCAGCCCCAGCTCTCCCAGCCTGGCCCCACAGGGGAGGAGCTCCAGTCCCCTCAGCAGCTCCGTGGCCTCCTCTGGATTCCCCCAGCAGCTCCACGTCCTTCTTATGCTGGGGCACCAGAGCTGTGCCTTCTTACTTAGGAATTAATAAGGTAGGTTTTATCGTTTCTGGTACTGCCTTCAAAGCCAAATGGTTCTGTGTCTACACCGTGTTTTGTAGTTCTCACTATGAAGTTACATCTTGCACCATGATGTTACTGTTTAAGCCTTTATATATTAGTAATGAGCAATAAAACACATAATAAAATAATTCCTTTTCAGGATATCTTTAAAATGCATATCCTGAATCATTTGGGTTTGTTTCCAATAAGTAATTCGGAAAGGTAGGAACAATGATGATCTAAGTTTAACTTCCCAGAGCATTACCAAGGGTTTCAGCATGTTTTTGAAGCACTTTCACAGTGCATGATAAATCAATCAAATGGTGGAGCAGATGTCTAATGTATTCTTTTCACATAAGCCAAATAGAAGTGGGTCACACTGTGTCAGATGGAGCACAACTGCTTGTCAGCCAGCTTGGCCATGAGATAATGGATGTTGATTGACAGTATCAACTATCAAAGGTTGAAGCAGGGGTTGGAGAGAAATTCAGTGTCGGTATTTTAGGGATAAGAAATATGGTCCTCCTAAGAATTAATTCCCCTTTTCTTTTTTTGATTACTATTAAAAGCTACCGCTTTAGCTTTGCAATGTAAAAAGATTTACAGATTGACAGCAGCCCTGGGAGAAGGACTTGGGGGAGCTGCTGGGTGAGAGCTGGGCCTGCCCCAGCCCTGAACCCCCTGCCCTGGGCTGAGCCCAGCGTGGGCAGCAGCAAAGGGGGGATTGTGCCCCTCTGGGCCTCAGGTGAGACCCCCCCTGCAGAGCTGCCCCAGCCCTGGGCCCAGCACAGCAAGGACGTGGAGCTGCTGGAGAGAGCCCAGAGGAGGCTCCAGGATGAGCAGAGGGATGGAGCAGCTCTGCTGGGAGGAAAGGCTGGGAGAGCTGGGATTGTTCAGCCTGGAGAGGAGAAGCTCTGGGGTGACCTCACTGTGGCCTTGCAGGGCCTGAAGGAGCCTGCAAGGAAGATGGAGAGAGACCATTGACAAGGGCTGGAGGGACAGGACAGGGGGAATGGCTTCCCAGTGCCAGAGGGCAGGGTCAGATGGGATATTGGGAAGGAATTGTTCCCTGGCAGGGTGGGGAGGCCCTGGCACAGGGTGCCCAGAGAAGCTGTGGCTGCCCCTGGATCCCTGGCAGTGCCCAAGGCCAGGTTGGACGGGGCTTGGAGCACCTGGGACAGTGGGAGGTGGTCCCTGCCCATGGCAGGGGTGGGACTGGATGAATCTTAAGGTCTCCTCCAACCCAGACTATGATTTTATGATTTATATGAAAATAAATGTATGCAGCTATTCCAGCTCATGAAACATCAAATGGTAATCCTATTGATTTTTAACAGTCTACTAGATTAGACGTATTGATTTATTAGACCTCTATTTTGCTAACCAGTGATCAACCTTATTAAATTTAACGACAGTTTCAAAGAAAAGCATATCTGTATTGCATTGATAAGAAAAATACATATTTATATATTGAGAGCAGAAAGATTAAAAATTATTTATATTGTACAGATATATTGTATCCTGCTCTGGAATATCTATCCATCAACTTAAACACAAGCAGGAGTGAATTCCAGAGCAAACCAAGGCATCTTTCTCCTCCCAGACTTTACCGCTGTCATTGCTATTCATTATCACTGAGGTTTGATACCTAAGACTGATCCACCTGATCCAGCCCTGACTCTTCACACACAGCTAGGGATTGACTCGGTTTTGATGCTTTCTCCCAGCAAAATTTCTCAGCTAAAAATACTCAGAAATCATTGTGTTTGCTCCCTTTATTTAGGTTTCCTATTCTATTGAATTCATGAATAGCAATGTGAAAACATGACAGAATATGATCTCCAGACTCATACTTGATTGCTGCCCTCATGACTTTCATCACTGCTTCTCCTTCAGTAATTCTCCTGACTTCCCTTCATGTACTTCATCAGCAGGAATCAGTTCTTCCAAGGCAAACCCAGTGGTTCCTGCTCCCCAGTCTGCCTCCTCTCTCACATGGCTGCTGCACAGCTTTGTCCTCCCAGTGAGCCTGGCAGGTTCAGAACATTGACCAGCTCCTTCAGATGTCTCTGCACCAGCTTCCAAATCACCCTGCCTGACCTGGGACTTCCTCCAGCTCTCCTGAAATGAGTAGGAAGATTCTGCAAAGCACTGCATCTCCAGTTCACGGAGTCTTTTCTTAATACTCACCTGTCCTACGATGCCTGAGATAGCAAACTTGTGCCTGGAAGAATAAAAATGCAAGTGGGAGTCTGAGAACTGGTAACAAGTTCAAATGAGAGCCACCAAATGCTTCATTTTGTAGAAAATATTTAAATTTCATTTCATCCACTAGGATTTTAAAAACTGAATGTTTCCAACAAAGCTGTGGACTCTGCCTTAGAGGTAATTTTGGGGTCACTGAACAAATGTGTTTTGCTGGTCCCATGAAATGCCATTTAAATTTGGCAGTTTTAAACTAAAGAGAGTCATGATTTCCCATCTGTGATTTCAATTACAAAACTTGATTTTGGCAACGTGTCAGAACCCTGGAGCTTTCCCAGCCCTGCTCACAGCCCACACTTGGCCACGTCAGGGCTCCGCCCCAACCCAGCGAGGCCACTGGGCCCGAGGGGCTGTGGGAGCAGAGCCTCGGCCCCAAACCAGGACACAGCACATGGAACACCAGGACTTAGAAACTGTGACCATCAACCCTTTCTTTATTTAATTCTGAGTGTTTCCATTAGAACTTCCCCTGTCCAAATCCTGCCAAATAGGCCCTCTCCCAGATTCTCCTAGAAGATACCTCTTTGGAAATCACATTTCTACTTTACAAGCTCAGATTTTTTATTTAAAACTTTTTTTTTCCTGAGCAATCTGACTTGGAAGAACACATTAGTCTCACAACACGTTTTATAGCTGAACATTTCCTTGTCATTTGAGAGTAATTTAACTCTCATTTAACTGCATTCTGCTTTCTGTAATATGATTTGGCTTGGTACAGTACATAGAAAATGTCTTCATTTCATAGAATCAATTGCAATGAAAGAAAAGGAACACAGAAAACAGGCTATACAAAATAATTTAAGATTATTCTTGCCTTGTATATACTACCCTTCATCTTTTAATAAACTAAATTTGCACTGTTAAATTGTGTTAGCAATGTTAATGCTCAACAACCAGTAACATACTGGCATCCAATTTTTGTTTCCCAGCCTGTTTGTTGTAATCCAGCTCATTACAGAGCTATAAAACAACCATGGAAAAGTATGATCAAATATATCATCAGAATATTCTGTTCACTATGCAACACATTTTTGAAGCCAAATCCTTTTTCCACTAGAAAAAGGGTTTGATTTCAGAAAGTAAGGACAACATTTCTTAAAAAAACGTTATGAGATCTCAAACTGGAATATCATTTAGTCATCAATAACACAAAAAATAATGTAAACTACGCTTTAAGATGAATCAAAAAGCAAATTTTCCCTTGCAATGAGATCCATGCCACTGCCTGTATGGAAGTGGTACTGGACCAAGAGCATTTTGTTTAATCTCTTTGTTTCAGAAGCTGCTTGCTTTTGTTTTGGAAATGTCAGGCTGAGTTATGCTCTTTGATTGATTAAGGAATTAATTTGAGGGGGCAGATTATCAGATATTAGACTGCAGTGTTTTCCCCTAAACACCCAGCCTGCAGTTACAGCTGTGTTACATGAACCTAATCCAATGCCACAGTTATCATGAACACCAAACCTGAGCCTACCCAAGTCACAAATAAGAATTTCTACAAGCTTTCTATTCTTTCTCCCATGTGCAGAAGAATTACATCACAAAAAGGTGCTTTTCCCCATCAATGTCTTTTCTTTCCTACCTACTACCTCTAAGACATTATGTTAAAAAACTATGATGCACAGGGAAAATGCTGCTCCTCACCTGAGATTCTGACTCTCTCAAAGAATGAGTAAACAAACCCTTTTACTTTTCTTCCTTTGCATTAAGCCAAATACCACTTGCAATAAAAAGAAAGATGACTGCAACCAATGCAAAATAAAAGGGAAAAATGCTTATTTTTCTTATTCTGAATTTAAAACCAAACCCACGAAGAACACCCAGAGAAGTGACTTCAAGGATTCACTTGGGGGGGACTTTTCTCTGGGTCACACAACAAGGACAAAAGCACTTACAGAGGGAAAGTCACAGACGTGTTTCACTTGATCTTGGAGCAATCTGATACAATTGTGTGTGTAAGGGGAACGATTATAATATCAGCACTGCTGAGCTGCTGGAATGGATAATGGACTGGCTCAGTTATTAAAGGCAAGTGCTTATAAAATAATTCACTTCAGAGCAGAGGGAAAACACTAACAGCGTGCTCTAAAGATCAATACCAGGCTGCTTTTGTTTGATTTATTTAATCAGTGACCCCAGAGAAGCAACGAGTAAGGAGGAAAAAAATCTGCTGATTGTGGAAAGCAGAGGTCAGGCAGCGGGGAGGGTGGAAAGGGAGAGAGGAGACGTGGAGAGAGCTCAGCACAAATGGCTGGGGAAAAAGGGTAAGGAAAGGGACAGGTACCAATCCTGGGGATCCTGGGGATCCACAACAAGAAATGGGCAATTTATAAAATACTGCCTTCAATCATATCACACAGAGTGATCCATTTTACAGTTTTGTGGCTATCGTAGCTTCTTACCATGGTTTTCACTGTGGCAAATTAAAACTGACCCAAGAGATGGAGGAGAAGGGTACACACTTTTCCATCAGTTATGGGAAAAAATAATGCAAAAAACAAGGTACAGCAAGAAATTTGGGTTTGTTTCTTTTAAAACACCAATGAAATTTCTAATACTGAAGCAGTAGAGAAGGTCTCTGACAGTGCAGTTTTCAGTGCAGTACTAGCCCAGACAGCCTGAGGAGATTGTCTGCATCCTTTGGTACAGAGTATGTGCAAACACCTGCCAGGAACGTGTGATTATAGCTGACCCTGCATAAGGAATAAATCTGCTAAATTATGTAATGAAGCTCCTTTGAGTCCTACTTATGATTGTATGATGCTGGTAGAGAAACTACCAAAGACTCATGACATAGAGCTTCACTGCAGTAAAAACATTAGAGTGTACAAAATCCTGACTGCAAAATATTTACAGTAAATAAAAAAGCAAATATAAACCAAAGGATGTTATATTGCTACTCCGATTGCAGTGTTCTATTAAGAACATTTTGAAGATTATTATAAAAAGTGAAACATATATTTAGAAAAAGTGAAGCAAGGTCATGCAGAATTCAACAGCTCTAATTAAATTATACCTCTGTTTAGAAAACAGTAACTAAAAAGTCTATGAAATTTTTCAGTGAAAAGAAAATTGTATGTCACTAAGAATTTCATGCTAATATCTAATCTGGAAAAGCAGAAACACTGCTTGCACTAAAATAACTCACAGAAAGCTGGGCAACACGAACATCTGAGTAAAAGTTATTTTATCACAGAAAGGACGTTCAGGACATCCTTTAATTGATAAGGGAGAAAAACCCATAGAATTCTCCAGTGTATGTATTTTCCCCTTAAAACACTAAGGAGAAAAATTTGTGCATGTTAATTATAACATAATTTATGTACTTTCTTCCACTCAGATACATTTAATATTTATACAGTAAATACATTATTAGGATAAACCTTTGCTGTTGTAGCAGAATCTTTTTTTTTCTTAAAAATAATTTACTTCCCTGAAAACATGCAAAGAATTTTGGAAGATGTGAAGATGTAGGTGCATAGATGGGCACATTTGGGTACAACACTGCATCAGCTTCTTGCAGTGTCTGCATTCCCACTTGTAGAGAGCCTCCATTTCAAACTGGTCTAAGTAAAAACTTATGGCTCACTCTCGACAGAAAGGAGATGTTGGTGTCTAAGTAAACAACTAATTCCTCTAATCCTTTATATTCTAATAAAACATCACATTTGTCACTTTTCAGCAGAAGACAAAGAAGGTATTTTAGCCTATGCCACAGAAATCCCCCATGCAAGGTGGGGGCTGACATTTCAAATCTTGCTGTAACAGTGAGTAGGACAGTCTTTAGAGACCTAGAGTGAAAGCTGGCAAATATTCCTTCTTGTGAACGATCAGCAGGACTTTTCCTTCTGATACATTGAGGTAATATGTTTTAGAAATATTTTTGTTTTCTTGGGCAATGCAGTTCCAAATAAGCTGAAGAAGTATTTACCTTGCAGTAACCATAATTAGAAGTGTCCTAGACTTGTTCTGGTGTATCAACAATTCAGGGTTCCTTAGGTTCCCATATGAGACTAAGACTAACCCACTGATCAATCCTTTCTTCATCAGTAAGACCCAGGCAGAAAAATAAGGCAGAATTGGTGAAGAATAAAAAAACCTTTAATGAACTAAGAAGAGGTTTTGAATCATACTAACTTCACTATTCCTCTTTTCTTGACAAAATGAATGATCTCAAAACCATTTGCCTAACATGCAAGCCTGATATAAAGACTTTCTTGTCCAACAGAAATCCATAATTCATAAAAGCTGCTCTTTACACCAATCCCACATCATTTTGCTCGTTGGTTTTTATTTCATTCACCAGAGATACAGGTTCAGGCCCAAAACCACTGAATTTCTTGTTTCTACCCACATAATTAATCAGAAAATCCCCTGTTTTCAAATTTCATAGTAAATATTTAGTTACTCATTAAACACTTTTTTCCCTTTAGCAGAATTTTAGCTCATCACCTCACTGTGCTCCACTGAGTAACTATAAATAAACCCTCTCTTTTACGAAGAAATGTCTCCTCAAAGTAAAGTCAAGGGCCCAATTCATTACAAATGTTTTGCCAAGGTCTGGAGATACTTTACACTTTTTAATTTGCAGAGCCTCCAAAGTGTTAATTGTATTCTTAATTCATAATGGATAATTTTCATGCAGGTCACACACACTTTGTTGTGTGTGCTGGGTTTAATGCCATTATGAAAGTGTCTTCTGAGAAAGACAAGAGCTGAGAATATATTCCATTTTGGCAGGTGAAAATGAAGTCTGATAGGCCCAGTAATCAATTTTTATCTTTACTTTGAAAGAACACATTAGCAACAAACAGGAAGGTACTGGGAAGGGAAATAATGTAATTTTGGCACCCATGAATGCACAAAAGGGCAAAGCAAAACACATGGACATTTATTACTGTTTTATTAATATTGTCACGTCACTAAGGGTATTATAAAAGCACAGCCATGGTGGTTTCCACTGTTCCTTGGAGCACAAAACATGGGTTAGGTTCAGGAAAGAAAGGCACCAGGATTTCACAACAGCAGAGCCTGGCATCAAATCATATCTCTCTGCTAAACTGAAACAACACATTGCATGTCACTGCAAGAAGAAAAGGACAAAGAGGATGTAGCAGGTTGAAAATTTGAAAGTTCAATTTTTTTCTTATTTTGAGTAAAATGTTGTGTAATACGAAAACTAACTCTCCAGAGAAATACCAAAAAGGTGGTGTAGCAGCGTTCAAGGGAATCCTACTAATCATGGCAATTAAAGGATCTAATCTGATAATCTAAAAGAATAGTGAGATGTGTGGGAGCCAGGAGGGACATCTGTGTCCTGGGGGGATCTGGCACAGGGTGGGATTGTTGGGGTGTCTGTGCAGGGACAGGAGCTGCACTCAATCATCCTGGTGGGTCAGGAAACTCCAACTCAGGACATTCTATGATTCCATGATTTTCTCAAATATATAGTCACTCAGAAGTACATCTTGCAATAGATGACAACAACTATATTGTCAATTATTGCTACACTGGATAGTAGTTTTATGGAAATATGGATAAGTTTTGTAATACATTCTGTTCTCATGATCATTTCTGTAAAAATTAATTTATATTATACTGTTTCTTGTGGTAAGGTTCAAAGCACAGCACTAAAATCAGAGAAGGCAGTATGTGCTGCATATATGCTGAGAAAGTTAAGGGCAAGTTGCTTTATATTGACATTTTTAGTGTTATGTGATTTCATTTGTCATTTCCATTTACTTTATTTATAGACTCAGTATCTTCTAACAGTATGGATATCATTAAAAAACAAGAAATACTGGAATGAAAACTTAGTGTATGAGTCTCATTTTGTGCACTGTATTGGAAGTGTAAATTCAGCATCCTTTTCAAACAAGAAGTGAGAGACACACCTTACAATTAATCCTGCATATTCTCAGTCTCCTACCTCCCAAATTACTTCTAGTTAAAATAGAACAACATATTTGTTTTATTTTCAAATCACAAAAGCAGTGTTTCCATCTCTTTACTCAAAGCTAAGCATAGTCAAGTCAAAATTCACTGGAATTTTGAAAAGTCTAAATAATACTATTTGAAGTTTGCAATAGTTTGCTTTGCAGCGAGGCAAAAGTCTAACAAAAACTTTTTCTATTGAGCTTCATAAACCAGGCTCTTAAATTTATATTTTCTGCTTCCAGGGAATTCCTGAATACTTGTCAAAAGAAAGAAAAAGAAATTTGAAATTCTGCTAAGCATTAAAAGTACTGTTCATTTAAAACCAATTTTTCAACTCAGGCTCCATACTTATAAATATTGGCAGGGCTGACTTGCCCCAAGGAGCAGGAAATTATAAGAAACAAAAGTTAAAACTTTTGTCATGCAATGAATCCACTTGATCATAATGACACTAAACACTTATAACCTTTTGAAACAAAAAATATTGTTGTATCCAACACTCCATCCCTAGGCAAGGTACATTTTATGCTCACAGAATATTTATGTGCAGTTTTGAGGCAAAGTGCACAACATGAGCAATAACCTCACTGTTTCCACAAAAGATGGATGTAAGCTGTTCTCATTTGCTAAATTCCAGTTGTGCCAACACAAGTCTTGCCAGAACACTGTATTATGACAAATACAGTAACCTTTTTACAGGTCTGAAGTCAGAGGGACTGTTTTAATCATGTTGTTTGACTTCTGTGGTTTGCTCTGTGGTGCTGCTTATTGACTGAACTTCAGCACGTGTTCAGATATCCATCAGGTCAGGAAACTTGAGACAAAAATGAATCATTAAAAGATTTGTAGGACAAAAACAGAGAAAAGGAGTCCTATTTAGCATCTATGTGAGTCATGGAAATTCTACTCAGAATCGTCATTTCAATGGAAAATACACAGTAACTTTGTGTTACAAACTGTGTGCTCCTTCTGCACTCAGAAAGTGCTCAGAGGTGCAGGCAATGCAAACTCAGCTTCCAATTTGTCAAACCCACCCTTATGCAGACAAGGGATTCCTATATTAGAGTTACAGAATCATGGAAATTTTTGGTTTGGAAGGGGCCTTAAAGTTCATCTCCTTCTTTTCCTGCCACAGGCAGGGACACCTTCCACTATCCCAGGCTGCTCCAAGCCCTGTCCAACCTGGCCTTGGGCACTTCCAGGGATGGGGCAGCCACAGCTGCTCTGGGAAACCTGTGCCCTCAAAGGGAGCAATGTCCATATATTTGACCTCAGTTTCCCCTTAGTCAGTTTGGGTATTCAAAGTATGAAATCAATTTTTTAAATCTTCCATTCTAAACCCGTCTAAAACATGCAGAATCTTCCCTGACTATGTGCCTGTGGGCCTGCTCTTACTTCTCCAAGATCTTTTGCTGCATTTCAGACAGGATTGCCTTCTGTGGGATTCCTCCTTCCCTAAAACCTGTCCACTTGCACCCTGTCCCCAGAGATCCCTGCCTCCAGATTGTCCATCGGCACTTTCCAGCTCACGTGTGTCTTGTCCCAGGTGTGGAGGAGATGTTATGGAATCACACTTCCTGTTACATTAGTCCAAGCAAAATGAAGTCTGCTCAGTTTTTGTCTCCAGATTTGCTTTGTATCCAGCTCAGATGTTATGTGAGACTCATAAACAAAATGTAGGCATGAGCCAGCATATTTATAGCAACATGCTGCATCCCAAATGAGGTTCTTAATTCAAGCTCGGACATGGCAATTTCCCCTGTGATGACACTATGTGGTGGTGAATATTAATTCTTAATCAGACTATACAAATATACTATGATCATTATTAAAAATAGTCAATACTTTTTGTCATAGAAATAAAGAGATCTTTCCTAAACTTAGAGTATCAGAAGAGGGACATTCTGAGAAACACTTACAACAAAAGTATTTGCTCTTTTGAACTCAGAAGGGAATGCATTGTTTTCTTTTTAAAAAATGTCATCCTCAAAGCCTCTGCTAATTCCCCAGCCAAAACAGTCCATTTTATTTATTACTTATCTGTATTTCTTATTTATCTGTCCATAACAAATAAGCTCTTCTTAATTTCTTTATCCAAAGGAGAAGTCCCTTTTTCTACTAGGATTTTGGGAACCAAGGGTTGAATATTTTAAATAAATGCTAGTTTATGTCATATTTTATTGTCAGTTTATTTTATTGCATTCATTTTACATGTATTTAATGGATTTCATTCCATGAACAATATTCCATTTAATTCAGTTTCTATTAAAGGAAGGACATACTGATAAAATGGAAGCTGAATTTTACAAGACATGGATCACAAGCACAATCACTATTGGAGATCTCCATAAATTCACATAAATCAGTTTTATTTTCTTAATCAGTTCTGGGGAATGCAGTCCTTCCTATCAATATCTGTGTTTTCTTCAGAGGAAAAGTATTTCTACAAGGATATTCATTATTTGCTTATGGCTTACTGTGATCGATTTCTTGTTCCTCATCCATTAAAAGCTCAGATCATTACCAAGAAAACTTTTTCTTTTCTGTTACAAAACAAGCAACAGGGAGAGTGAACAAAAAATAATTCAGAAAGTGATTCATGTATCCCCATACGTGGCAAATAATCTATTTGCTGAAATACATAAACTCCTTGGCAAACACTTGATAAAACCATACCCAGCTGGGATCAGTCTGAGAGTTATACACTTAAGGGAGAAGGCCAGGAACACCATCCAAAGCTGAGTAGTCAAAGAGAGGATTTTTTTCTTTTTAATGTCAACCTCAATGGGCTTTCGATTAAGCCCTAAAAACTGAATGATAAACTTAGCACGCTGTGCTCAAAGGTGAACCTTAAAAGGAAATGTCTGCTGTGCCAAGAACAACCCAGCAGCTCTAACACATTGCAGATGAAAGAAATATAGATTTGAAAAGGGGGCTCTGAAGAATAATTACTAAAGTACAACCAATCTTATAAAATGCAAACGCATTCCTATGATCAACAATAGCTACACTCCAGAAGATTTATACAACTCGAAATATCTAATTAACATCTATGCAAATACCAGGCATTGTCAACAAAAGCACCAACTGCAGCTGGTCAAATTCCCTGATAATCTCTAAAGACCTTGTGAAGTTGTGGGCACAGCAGATACACAAACACGAGAGATCTGAGTGAAGAGCTGAGCTCAGAAGTTCCACCTTTGATGCGGTGGTACACGGATATCTACCCTTGCTGTCCTCATTTGTTCTCTTCAATGAATATGGATTAGCAATTAACCACTGCTCCACTAGAAGTTAAGATGTATTACAGGAATAAATTCAATGTGGATTATAGGATGTGAACTTCTTATTGATCAACTTGCAAAAAATGACCTCAAAACTACTGCCAGCCTTATACGATTGGAATTACTTGTTTTATTGTTGTTGTATCCAATTGTGTGAGATGCATCATTATAGATGTGCCAGTGCTGCTAGGAAGCAGTTAGGATTAAAATGGTTCCAGTAATTCCACACACTCCCCAACAGGCATTTAACTATCTCCTGCTCCTCTGTGTGGAGGACCTGAGAGAGGAAAATGGATGCAGCTTGTACAACTCAGTCCTTCCAGCACAAAGCTCCTCATGCAATTGCAAAGAAAATAAAATTCACCTACATGGAGTCTGTATAACTTGGAAATGAGAACCACATATTTCAGTTAGATGTGGATATTCTATAGAAAAATAACATTTTTTTCTTTTTCCCTGTGGAAGAACCAGGAAATAACATATACCATGGTGCCATTGGAAAAAGCGCAATCATCTGGTGCTGGATGGCACTGACACACATGAGGCTACAAAATATTGCCTAAGAAACTAAACCAGAACCAAACACAAGAAAGGATTTTCAAAAAAATCATATGTGAGTTTAAACCTTAGCACACTGAACAGCTGAAAGGCTTGACTAGAACACTACACTATCTCTGAGGAATAAATACCAGGGAGAGAAAGGTAAAATTGTCAAAATAGTTCCTTGTCACTGACAAAACAGACACTAAACCCTTGCTGCTAAGTAAACTCAAGCAGAGCAGGAGAATTACAAATCCAAATGGCAGAAGCAAAAAAAAAAAAAAAAAAAAAAAAAAAAAAGTTGCAGGCACAATCTAAAAAAGTAGGGAATTATTTACAACAAAACATAATCACTTAGTTCATCTTTTGGGCACTCTTAAAAGGACTAACTCCTAACCAAGGTCTGTGACAAAACACAAGACAGCTAAGAGCCTCACAAAAACTTCTTGACACCGCAATTGGAAATTTTTAAATAAATGAAGTTACCAATGTCAGAATGAAGCTTAAGTGCCAACAATCCTTTGATCCTTTAAAAGCTACACTACAACAAATATTGCCAGTCTGACATTTAGGAAAAGCAACAGAAAGTTACTGGTTTAGCCTCATTTTCAGGAGCACCAGTAGAGCAAGCACAGCAGCATATTCAAAAGAATATTCATATGGACCAGAAAGAACTCTGTCAAATTCACCCAGAGTGAAGAGAAGGTAAAGTCATTGCACAAACAACTCACATGACTCCCAGTAAACAAGGAAAGGACATAAGTATTTCTGACTTCAATCACAGGAGTGAGGAGTGGCCTGGCTTCATGTAAGAGGGAACGGCTGCTACCTCCCAGCACTGCCCAGGGGAAGCCTGGCAAGCTCACGGCCAAAGGAAACACCTGGCAGTCCAAACACCTAAAGGCAGGATTAAATTACACTGAGAGAACAACAAAACACAACATTTAGGGTCCAAATATTGTCATCAATTCTTCTAACAAGAACTAGCAGAACAATCTAAACAGAAAGCCCCAGCACGAGATGCAGTGGTGACGCCAGAGGGACAAATGTTGCTGCGTATTTTTAAAAATTGTCCCTAATCTCAGCAGGTTTAGGACTTGTACTACTCCATTTAGGAATTCCATGCAGGAATTCAGTGATCTTTGTGGGTCCCTTACAACTCAGGATATTCTATGATTGTGTGAATTTTAAGACCAGTATTTATTCAATGGGTTTCTGTTTTTATTTGAAGTGCATAATTTTGGAATTTCCCCTCAGCAGTATCTCAGCTTATCTACTAATCAACTAATATCCCTTTAGAGTGATGCCTGAAGTGGCTTTTTCCTCAGGTCACTGTGCTGTATCTTCAAAGACTTGGCTGTACAATCATGAGCACTGTTATTTGTGTTTATGGAGTACTGGATCTGTGAATACCTGGCTCTGAGTAAATGTCAGCCCCTGATCAATGCCAGCTCATCAGACCTGGCCGTACCTTGAAGAAGTGCTGTTTAAAAATATCTTTATAAATCAGACAGGAATTGTTGCCATGATGAACCAGTCAGAAACTCTTGACCACATCTCTCTGTGGTACAAGAATTGAATTTGGACAATTTTCCATCAGAAAAGGCTCAAATTCTAAGGCACTGTTGATCAAAGCACCTGGAACTCTAGAACTGCTTGGAGTTTCTTCTAAATTATTCAAGTATCATAAATTAAACAGCTGGACACAGCTTCAACCTGCTCTGAGCTGATTATATGAAATGGCACCATATGGCTCCTCGAGCATTCCCAGACATGTCACAAAGGTTAGGTGCTCAAGGAGCCAGGGAGTGCTGATCTCAAACACTGAAATCATCTTGACTGCTCACAAGTCTGCCTTTTGTCAAAGGAGGGTCATGGCAGGTCTCCCTAAACCTGAAACCATCCTTTATTCTTTCACAAAGAGTGACATTTTGATAATAATTAGAAAAGTAGAGAGAAAAAAGACACATTAATCAACACCACAGTAATATCAGACAGCAAATTTTCAATGAAGAGGTTTATCAGTTCAACAAATTTGAGATCTCTCAAATGACATTCAACTATTTTTGGTCATAAAAATATTTTAACTAAATATTTTTTATTAAAATATAGGACAAAAATAGATGCTGAAATACTTGTAATATTTGTGGAGACAGAATATGAATTTTTAAAATAATTCTAATAACAGAGTTCAAACAAGTAAATGCATTAGTGGGTAAAGTCATCCCAGTTCAGGAAACTGGGGAGAATACTCAAGGGTTTGTTTAAAATGACACCAAAACTCTATTCCTAACCAAAGACACTGCACCTCAAATTCCTCTGAGAATTTTTCTCTGTCAGGGCATTAGTCACCATCTGTTGCTTATTTAAAACCAAAAGCAGTTCACATGGTGTCACCTCTGAGGTAAGTCAATCTTGCCAAGAAAAAAAAAAAAGGAAAAAGCCCAAGTATTTCTCGTTATGTTTCTTCTCAGAGAGAATTATTTTTAAAGGATCAATATGAGTAACTACTAAAAAGTAATTTCTGTATGTTCAGGAGGTTAATTATTTTGTTTTATTTCAGCTATTAGGTCTTCTTTTCTCCATCTTCTGTGTTTTCTTCTCTAATTTTTGACCCTGTTTCATGGAAAACCACGCTGATTTCTTGCATCATAATGAATAGAAAGACACACATAGTCACATGCTGTCACATCAACACATCAAAATTAGACAGAATTTGAATATGATGTTATAGCTTATTGGCCTTCTATGCCCTCATGAAAATATAATTCAAATGGTGGCATTCCTACTATTTTTATTTTTTTAAATCACACTGAATAATATCTTTTAATCTGAAGAAGCAGGAGACTAAAATATAGAGCAGAGAACTCAAAGCTGAGTTCAGGACTGCAGCCAAAGGACCATGACCTAAGAAAACTTCTCCACTAAGAAAGTTTATGAGAAAGAATGAAAAGAAAAAAAATTCTAACCCCTAAGTTCCTATTTTCCTGAGCTCCAGAAATCAGCTAGAGATCCTTCCTTCCTACTGGCTAATCACTACTTTTCTTATCCTGTCTAAATGTGCTGAACCTTGTCCATCACAAAGGTTAAAATTTCGTTTATTTATTTATTATTTATGTAAGTGTATAGTTATTTAAAGGTGTATTTATTATTATCAATATTTTTTCCAAAAAAAACCAACAATTCCCACATTGCTTTTAACTTCATAACTGTAGCTGTTAGTAGATCAAATTAAAAATGTATGTCTTCCAGAGAAATTATTTGTTACTTTACCAAAAAAATCTTAAAAAAAAAAAAATCCCATGACTTTGTAACTATTTTTCAAATTTTAAGAGCATGTTTTCAAAGGGAAAACATTCTTTAACTGTTCATGAAAATAGTCTTCAAATCAGTGAATTCTGAGCAAATCCCTTCTTGGAGGCTGAACTTTAATGCAATTTAAGATGTCCAGTGGTCAACAGGAGTGGTTGCAAGAATGACAGAAAATCAGCACTTTGCATTTAATGTTCTTTCACATTCTTTATTTTCTAAACTGCTTCCTTAGCAGGAATAAGTCATTCTACAAGGAGCAATTTACAGTTTTCTGGTTAGATGATCCCACTGTTCTTTTGTTCATACTAAATATTCGTTAAAGGAAGCTCAAAATTTTTATGGATTTTTAAGGTACTTGAACTTGGACCAAGGATTCCTGTGTCATGGGTTAGGAGGAGGAGAGGATGGGAAGAGAACGACTGAATGACCACACAATCCCCAATTCCTTAAAAATAAAACAAAAATACAGAAATGATGATGTAGAATATGTGAATAATTATCTCAGCTGCATGCCCAGTCCCCCAACTGTTCTCTCATCCTGGTGGAATTCTTTCTGATGATATTTTATCCAGGATTTTCCTCAGTCTTTGGCACTTCTCTTCACTCCTATGTGAAAATTTCAACCCTGGAAACTTATCAGGCAGCTGTTGGAGCAACTGTTGGAAGGAAAAATAACTCCAACCTAATATTTTGTGTTGTTCCATGCAATGTCATTTTTTGCCCCTAAACTTACGTTTTTATACATTAAAAAATATGAAAAACTTTATCTTACTTCAAAATAGAGAGTCCTTAAATACTGTCTTTATTTAGTGGCCACAAATTTCTTGTTGATTAAAGAAATAGATTATATAAAACTTACTTAACTTTACACTAAAAAATTAAAGCAAACCACATAAGCATTTCAAATCATTAATTTCCTGGTCACCTTATAATTGTTTTGAAATGTTAATTTATTTTAACACAACATAACTGCTGTGTGTTCAAACAGGATAACACTAATTGACACTATCACAATTATACCTAATAATCTCTGAGAAATATCAACGTGGAAGCCAACAAGCAGCTGTAACCATGACATTAAAGCTCTAAACACGATAATACCTGGATTTAAATGAAAACAAAGTCAAAAGCAATGCATGAATAAAGAGAAGAGTTTTACTGAGCACAAGAACGGGTTGCCCAGAGGAGATGGGGGATCTCCGTCCTCGGAGCTGTTCAAAAGCCACCTGGATGTGGTGTAGGTGCCCTGTTTCTGCAGGGCAGTGGGACAACATGAGCCTTCCAACCCCAGCCATTCCATGAATGTTGGCCTTTTCCCTGGAGAGAAGGCTCTCATTCATGGAAAGGGACAGGAGCTAGCATCTCCTGCAGCTGATGGGCTTTGAGGTGACTCCAATCTCAGGTCTGGGCTCCCAGGGAGCAGCAGTGACCAGCAGCTCCCTGCGGGACTTGGAGCAATGACCCCTGGGCAGGACAAGGAGCCTCAGGTCCATCCCATCAGGAGCTCCCTGCAGGACTTGGAGCAATGATCCCTGGGCAGGACAAGGAGCCTCAGGTCCATCCCATCAGGAGCTCCTTGAGGGACTCAAAGCAACGACCCCTGGGCAGGACAAGGACACCGCAGACCTTGATCCTTTCTCCAACATTCCTCACACACAATATAAATAAATTTGTTCTTATTTACCTGTTTCAGAAAGTTTTAATGAAGGTTATCTAAGCTCAATACATATAAAAATTAAACAGAAAATGACATTAAATTTAGCACACAGATGTTTACATGAATTTTCTTTGAGTTTCATTTTCATACAAGTAGTCAGTAAACTTAAACAAGAGTAAACTGTGGTCAGAAGGATAAAAACTGAAGTAGATTTTTTTTAAATAGACTTTGTATGTAGAATTCCCCAGAGTTTACTGCTAATTTAGTGAGTTAGTTCACTGAATTTACTGAATTACAGATTAGTCTACAGTTACTGATAGAGTACAGTACAGTACCTGTCATCAAACTGTTTTTTATAATATCCATGATTTTAAACTTCTCTTTTTGTGTATTATGAATAGTTTTTTAAACTTTTCTATGTAGTTCCTTCATTTTTTAGGACCAATGTTCATGAACAAAGAACACACAGTATTGGAGTTCTGCATCCAAAGTGACAATATGATTATTGATATAGTAGATAAAAATTTGAGGTAAAAGGTACATGTTATTACCCTTTTTGATTTCTTGATATTAAGAATAAATTCATTAAGACATAGGTATTTTATGCTATTTTAGGAAAAGCTGGTAGAAGTCCTGTATTTTCTTCTCAGAAGTGGAATAATCCTGATTCTCACCTCTTGCAAACCAAATGCTCTTCATGGCAAGGACAAATCTGCTGGGAAATGAAGACTGGGGCACCATGACTTGATTCTATATTTATCTTTTTAGCAATTGAGTTGTGCATTATCTCAGCTCTTTATATCAAAGCTGACATTCCTGACTTCATAACTAAAAGTTTCATGTTCATGAATAATGTATTCCTGTAGCAGTACTTTGGTAGGTTGATTAGAGTTATCACTGCAGGACTAAACTGATAGAAGTGCTTCATATTGCAAACTCTGTGCTGGGAGGAAAGGCTGGGAGAGCTGGGATTGTTCAGCCTGGAGAGGAGAAGCTCTGGGGTGACCTCACTGTGGCCTTGCAGGGCCTGAAGGAGCCTGCAAGGAAGATGGAGAGAGACCATTGACAAGGGCTGGAGGGACAGGACAGGGGGAATGGCTTCCCAGTGCCAGAGGGCAGGGTCAGATGGGATATTGGACAGGAATTGTTCCCTGGAAGGGTGGGCAGGCCCTGGCACAGGGTGCCCAGAGAAGCTGTGGCTGCCCCTGGATCCCTGGCAGTGCCCAAGGCCAGGTTGGACGGGGCTTGGAGCAGCCTGGGATAGTGGGAGGTGTCCCTGCCAGGGCAGGGGTGGCACTGAATGAGCTTTATGGTTCCTTCCAACCCAAACCACTCTGAGATCCTCTCAACACCCCAAAGATGTTGCATTTCCAGCACCCAGCCAAGCCCCTGCACCATTGTCAGTGAGAGGCCGTGCTGTGATCTGAGCTGTGTATTCACAGACAGACTTTCCCCAGCATTTTCTCTAATGCTGGAGGATTTGGGGTTGATATTTTCAGCTTATAAAAAGGAAGTTCCCAGTTAATTTTTCTCTGAATTGCAAAGCTCTTACATTAGAGGTTTAAATATAACAATTTCTGGTATGCTATGTTTATTCATATTTAATTTTTAGTGATATCATCTCTTTGCCCCAACAGAACTGAAAACATTACTCAACTGTGTGGTTCAAGTCTTTCTGTTATGTTTTATTCAAAGCTTTAACAATTAAAAAGGCTCAGAAACACAATTAGCTGCTTGTTCCCACTTTGTACTAACCTTCAACTTTAGGAAGCCTCCCACAAAATTCAGGATCATATCCTGATTCATATATTATACATGGAGGCATTTACCACATATTATCAACTTAAGAACTCTGAGCAATTCTGCATTCTGGAAATGATGCAGTTGAGCAGATGCCTCCCTTATGGGAATGTATTATTTTTAAGATTGAAATACAAGCCCTCGTAAAAATTTGAACTTACTTCATTCTGAGAGTTTCCAAAATCTAATGAAGTCATGCATGATTGATCACACCAATCAAAATGATTTTTTTTTTCTTTCCTTTAGGTCAAGAAACAGAAAGTTAAGCCAAAATTTCATAACTTTTGAAACTAATCTATTATATTTCTACAACAAATGTTCCTCAGTGAAGAGGAGCTGAAGTTAGCTTAGACAGCAAGAGCAGGAGATGCTACCGAAAATTCTAGATTTCCAGACACCATGAAATGCTCTTTATTTATCTTCAGCTAACAACTACAGAGTGCTGCTTTGCCGGTGGTGCCTATGCAGAACAGAAAAATCCAAACTGCAATCACAGAATCAGATCTTTTAATTTACACTGGTGTATAAGGCAATAAACATCAATATGTCTGTGATGTGCAAGGGCTATGGAATAAGAGACTGTAAAACAGAGGACATTGGCATGTCTTGGAGAGTGTAAATAAACCTAACCAGAATGATTTCTTACTGACCATTTTTTGTAAGGTGTCAGTGCATCTTGCTGTGTGTTTTTTGAGAGAAGATAAGAACCTTTCAGGAACACAATGTGGGCTAAAAGGAAGCAGGAGAAGCTATTTATGCTTTGCTCTTACTATATGAGAGATAGCTCTCTGATATTGGAAGATGGGTCCTTGAAAGAAAATTCTGAGTCCTATTACAGCAAGAAAAAGAATTTAAAGTAAGATTTCAGTAAGCTCTTCTGGATTGTCCCCTCAGTTACCCCTCAGCTTCTTTAGCAGAAGGATAAAAAAGATGCCCAAATGCTTGATCTGACAGCCATAAAAACACAAAACCAAGCAAAATAATCATAGAATCTCTGAACTATAGAATATTCTGAGCTGGAAGGGACCCACAAGGATCATCCAGTCCAACCCCAGTCCCTGCACAGACACCCCAACTGAGAGTGTTGTTCAAATGCTCCTGGAGGTCTGGCAGCCTTGGACTTTCAGGACTGAAGCTCAGCACCTCTAAAACACACTCAGCATGGCCAAGAATGAAGTCTGTAAGCAGGCAGTGATTTGTCTGAAAGTCATAGCATATGATTTCATTTGGTTTAAACCTCAGTAAGACAAAATTTTCTATACCAGAAGATATTTTCCAACTGATATTCTCCAACTGACATTCAAACAGCTTTTCACCTTCAATAGATCTTTGTATTTTAATTTCATAATAAAATACCAGGGATAATTTAAAAACCTCTAAATCATGATGCCACAAATTTTCAGGTGCTGTTGCACTTTTATAAAACATATTTCAGGTTTTCCTAAAACAAACCTGGGAAGAGAATATGTTCCAAAGCTTGCTTTACTTCAGGATATTGTGCAACATCTGGACAAAGATTCCTCCACTTATCAGCAAGCACCTATGCTGCAGTAAGGGGATTATCAGAAAAGGCTCTTCACTGGCATTCTTGAGTTGAAATGAGTTTAGAAGTTAATCTTTTAGTGAATTCTCTTTAATGAGATTTCTGCTAAATGCTGCAGATTGCATTTCCTTTTCCCAGCTTGAAGAAAGTTTGCACTTCTTCCATGCTCATTTAAATGTTTTGGAAAAGATGAGCTGTGGTCCCCTCCCCCAGATGGGAAAATCCATCCAAATTCCAACGTGTCCATGGTGTACACAGGTGCACTTTCCTTCCCACCAGTGTGCTCCTCTGAGACAGGCATTGCAATGGTTACCAGATGCCTGCAAGCAGATGGGTTTGCTTCAAGAAAGATCTGGGGCCAGCAAGGAGAGGATCCAAGGGAAAGGTGGATCACCCAGAGGTTCAAATATCTGACTATGTCGGTTTGGTTTGGTAGCTTTTTTGTTTTTTTTTTTTTCCCTTAACTAATATTTAAGTGATACCAAAATCCACAAAGTTGAATTTTCGAGTGTAAGTAGCACAGGAAAGATTAGCAAGAGCATCTGTTAATGGAGATACATCTTCTTGTTCCTTGCTACATCTTCTGAGTGGAAAAAGCCCTCGGTTTACCCCTTCCCTGCAGCTGCAGAACAGAACAAAGGATTTCTGAGTGCTGGTGCAGATGAGACACTTGTAGCTTATTTCCCACAACTGTTTCAGTTTATGTGCTGAACAGAAAGTAAAAAATATATTAACAGCTACTGCAGTAGTTATATTTGTAGAATTTTTACCACACAGCAGGGCCAGGGAGCTCCTGCAGCGGGGCCGGCGGAGGCCGCGCAGATGAGGAAGGGCCTGGAGCCTCTCCCTGCCCAGGAAAGGCTGAGGGAGCTGGGGCTGCTCAGCTCCAGAGGAGCCCCGGCTGAGAGGGGCCCTCAGCCCTGGGTGTCCCTGTGTGCAGGGAGGGCTCAGAGCAGGGCCCGGGCTCTGCTCCGGGGGGCCCAGCAATGGCCCCAGAGGAACGGGCAGGAACTGATGCCCAGGGAGTTCCCTCTCCCTGCACAGGAGGCAGAACTTCTGCCCTGGGCAGTGCCCCAGCCCTGCCCAGATTGTCCAGAGAGGCTGTGCAGGCTCCTCCCTGGGGATATTGCAGAGCTGGGTGGGCACAGCCCTGTGCCCTGTGCTCTGGGATGGCCCTGCTGGAGCAGGGAGGTGGCACCAGGGGAGCCCCTGGGGGCCCCTCCAGCCTGGCCCAGCCTGGGATTCTGTGACATCTATGTTAATTTTTATTCTAATTGAAGCAAGACCTTATTAGAAATTTCTGTGTAAGTGTTTAAGAAACTTAGCCCAGGAAGGAGTCAAAGTAATGGCTGTAAAATCTGAACAGTTGATAGAATTGAGTAAAAGTGGGATGGGAAATATGGTATCCGCAGTGGCTGAAGTACAACAAAAGCTGCTACCTGAGGAGAGATAGCACTAACATCTGGTTACATATTTAATTGAACGTGTGCTCTTTAAAAATAATTTATCACTAAAACCTGTTTTCAAATTGCCAAAGTGGGTATTCTATAAATAAGATCATTAAACAGAAATGTTTCAAACTGGAGGCAGGAGGGCACTAAAAGAGCAAGTGCCAACAAAATAGAGGAAATGTGAGATGGCAGGAATTATGATTTTGTTTTTTGTTTGAGGTGGTTTTTCCTTGTTATGGAATGTTTTAATACTGTAGCACTGAGCCCACACACTGCACAGAATAATCTATACTGTTCAGGGCCACTTTAGCAAATTACAGAAAATCACAACAAAATCACAAAAATCTGTTCAGAGTAGATGCAACTTGAGTCTTTCCTTGAATATGTCTCCTACATTCTTATGTAGAGCAAAGCTAAGTGAAGCCTACTATATTCTCTAATAACTTGGATTAACCTGACCTAATCTATAGCTTGCTATGTGTAAATCATATTTGATAATTACACAGCAGCAAACCCAGTCATACACAGTGCTCTTCTTTCCCCTCCTTACAGGCATAAATATTAAGATTAAAAATGGCTTAGATTTCAGCCCTTTTCCTTCCTAGGTTTGGCTGAGGGAAAATGTCTTGGTCTCTCTTCAGCTTCTGCACAACCTTTATTAAAAATTCTCTCTCACATTAAAAAATATCACCTAACCAGAAAAAAAAAATCAGCATTCTGTCATAGAGTATGGAGAGTTTTACCAAACAATAATTCTTTCCCTAGCAACATATGACCCAAATTAATTGGAAGGGAAAATATTTTGGAGGTGATATTACCCAGAAATAATATCCATAGAGAAATCCGTATTGGAAATTTACTAAGTGACTTAATTGATTTTCTAGAATGTATCTCTGGATCAATTCTGCTTTTTCAAATCTCAAGGAAAAGAAAAGTAAACCAAATCTGTAAAAGATGCATACAGTGAGGAAGATGGAATGGCTGAATAAACATGCCACATAATTAGAATGAAAGAACAAATGCTACATAAAATATGCAGACCTTATAAAAATACAGGACAAATATATCACAGAAGACTGGGAAATAAATCTGCCAAGCTGCTGAACTGCTGCAGAACTTCTTCAGCTTCCTCCCTATTTTGCTGTGTGCTGTTTGAATGGCAATAGATAAGCAGCAGAGTGACATGACTGGTGATCACAGAGCTTACCACTGCTGGCAGCAGGGCAGCACGAGGGTTCACATCTGTCTCACTGGGACAGTTATTTACAACCCAGCTGGCACAGGGAGCAGGGAGTGGTTTAGCCCACAGGGTTGCAAAAGAACATTTCAGTCATTGCATTCTCTGAAAAATTTCCCTTCATACCACTTGGTCAGCAAGGACCAAAACACCGCAGAACCAGTTCTTCCTTGGGGTTCACAAGCTGGATTGAAATGAAAGCAAAACCAACAAACCTTCCACTGTCCCAGGCTGCTCCAAGCCCCATCCAGCCTGGCCTTGGGCACTGCCAGGGATCCAGGGGCAGCCACAGCTTCTCTGGGCACCCTGTGCCAGGGCCTCCCCACCCTCCCAGGGAACAATTCCTTCCCAATATCCCATCCGACCCTGCCCTCTGGCACTGGGAAGCCATTCCCTGTGTCCTGGCACTCTAGACCCTTGTAAATAAGCCAATGCACAATTTCCACTGAAATTTTAAGACCATTTTCAAATTTCTTTCATTGCCACTGCTTCCTTGGGTGATTTACAAACACATTCCAGTAGATTGTCCTCACTTATATCACGGGCTGCAGCTGCAATGGTCACTTAGTTCAAAATGTAGTTTAAATTAATAAAGAAAGAGGCATCAGAAGACCATGGTATTGCTATTCTCAGATATAAATTTTAATGTAGCAGAGTTGATGTGAATAAAACGATAAACACTAAGAAATTTATCTGAGAGGAGAAACAAAGGAGTATTAAAACCGAAGGATAGAAGTTAACTAATGCTGTTAAAAAGTTTGTCAGTATGTAAATGAAAGGAAAACAAAATAATCCCAAATCTCAAGTAATATTATTCACAAGGCTATGAATGAATTATTGTAAGCTAATTTTATGCATCTTTTA
The DNA here is from genome assembly GCA_013398175.1 of Climacteris rufus. Lineage (NCBI taxonomy): Eukaryota > Metazoa > Chordata > Aves > Passeriformes > Climacteridae > Climacteris > Climacteris rufus. The sequence goes on from VZRZ01003265.1 coordinate 1,144,596, forward strand.
TTTGTTTTGTATTACAAAGATTTGCAAAACATTCATATAATTCAGCAGCCAATATAGATAATATGTTTGTTAAAACATGAACCCCATGGCTATTCATTTCCTAGGGACTGACTAAACACATTATCAGGGTGTATAGTATAAAACAGACAAATAATATCAGAATGTAAAAAATATATCTTGTAAACATAACAAACATCATCCTGACCAACAAACAAGTCATGTACCAAATAACTGTCTGGTAATTCTGTACTGAGAAGCAGCAATCTATTTTTAGTGAAGGAATAAGGTCCTAGATAGACTTAATTAGTTGTGATTTGTTTCCTTTTTCACCATCTTGAAATGAAAGTCAGGGATTAATCCCACGGTTCCCCCTTTAGTTTGAAGCCCAGCACTCACTGTGTTCTCCAGAGACTTTGTGTTGGCAAGGAAAGGGCTGGGCTGCTTTCCATGAATATCCTCTGCCTCCACCCTGAAACTTCAGTGAGTGCATGACAGAAACACTGATTCCATCCCAGAATTTTGCTTCAAGTTTCTCCTGCCAGCTTCCCAAAGCTGAAGGCTGCAAGAAACTATGGTAAAATTTCCCCCAAAGGCAGCATTAAGTCATCCTGCTATCAAAGCAGGATAAAATCATCTAACTGGGCCTCTGTCATCTCACGTCAGAGCATAAACCAGGACAGGACCAAGAATGCCAAATTGAACTGATCAATAAAATACAAACCAAGACATGGCCAATAATGCCAAACTGAACTGATCAATAAAATATAAACCAAGACATGGCCAATAATACCAAACTGGACTGATCAATAGAACACAAACCGGGACATGACCAATAAGGCCAAACTGAACTGATCAATGAGATGTATCTTGTGCTGTCTCAAAGCAGCTCAGTTGTATGTTGTGCTGAGGCTTTCCCCAGGCATCAGGCTTCTCAGGTTCTCAGATTTCTTCCATTGTTAAGGGAAATCGATTTCCTCCCTTATTACATTTGAAGTTTATTTATTTATTTAACTAAATTATTTATTTGAATTTAAAATTTATCCTGGATTTACTATTTATAGAGTAAACAGGAATGAGGAACACTGCAATCAATAAGAAAAGGGAAGTGCTATCAACACAACATTAGTGTTTGTTGGGAAAAACTCTAACAGCCAAAAGTGACCTAGAGGGTATTCCCTTACCACTGCTGCAGGCTACATTTAAAATCAAAATTTGGTCTGAGCTGATTAGCACCAGCAAGTAAATGGCCCTGATCACTGGCTCCTGTAAATTACATTCTTGTACTGTGCTACGGCAAGAAGTGTTCTTTCATTTCTGTTGTTAGGGAATGTTTTATAACATATTGTAAATCACAGCTAGAATTTCTCCCTTGTATAGCTCTTGGCACTGATAAAGTAATCTTGAAAAATTATCAACAAAATTCCACTGAATACTAATGGTGCAATGTTCCTAAATTTATAGAACCTTTGGCTTAGATGAGTGTTGCTTGCAGCAACAATTAACTGGGAAGGAAAGTTTGGTGATCATTACATATAACATACAATGCTGATGTTGAATGATAGGAAAATTAGAAAATAAATCCACTCAATCCATGCCACGTGATTTACTAACTGAGAAAATATATGCAAACCTCAAATTGCAAGGCCAGAAGAGGGAAAAAAACCCTACTTGGGCAATCTCTTCTCTCTTGAGTTTGAAATTCAACAGCCACTTGTGCCAAGGAAGAGATTCCTGGTAGCCAACTGATGCTGCCCTTCCAGCCAAAGTGCCTCCTGCTTGGCTGCATCTGCAAATGAACCACAGCTCCCATTCCCAGCCCCCAGGAAGAAGGAGATTTCTCACACTTTTTCTGTTATTGGTTTATTAGTGCTGGAGAAGGGACTTACACCACAATTCCCACTGAAAGTGTTCCTCTTAACGTATCAAGAACAAATTTATTTTTGCCTTTAGCAGGTGTTACTCAGAAATCTCAAACAACAAGGGTTTGAAATGCTATAAAAGTAATGATTTAGAAGTTTTATATACTTTTCTGCATAAATGATATTAAAATATTTTGCTCCTGCACCTGCCTACTCTTTACATTAGCATAATTATTCATATCTTAACAAACACATGGGTGGCATTTGGCTATATAAGCAGAAAAATAGGAGCATTATCCATCTGTAAAGCATCTGCCAGGACAGGAAACCTCCTGTGTTTTATTCTTAAAAAAATAGGTGAAGGTTGTTTTGTTGTTTGTGGTTTTTTTTGGTTTTTTTGTTTTTTTTTTCCAGTCTGTAGGTCCTCAGTTTAATTTTCTTAAACTTAATCTAAGAGCCACCTGATGTTGTTAAGCTGTTTGTCCCAATGAGTATTTGCTTTAAAAATGAGGTTCCAGCCATGCCCACAGTAATCACAGAGCCAAGCACAGGCTCCAATGCCCAACATCATTCTGACCATTACAGGATCTTCACTGGGAAAGAGTTCCCTACTGAAAGTATATTTATCTCAGATGTGAATACAACAGAAAGAGAAGGTATAATTCTTTAGAGCTTTTGGACATGTGTAGACTTCATCTAAAGGCGACACAATATCCACTGGATACAGGAATAAATGAGTTGGTTGTACAGGAAATTTTGACTAGGGAATTAAAGGCTTTCCGTATGGATAAAATTTCAACTGTATGTTAAGATGTTCTTCACATTGGCTAGAAGTGGCTTCTGCCTGTTGTGGACATGGTATCAGTTCTTGTTGGAAACTCTGACAAGAGACTCAGAAACAGCAAAGGCAGAAAAATGTGTCTCTTAAAAAATCACAGAATCAGAGAATGGTTTGGGGGAAGGGACCTTAAAACTCATCCAGTGCCAGCCCTGTCATGGGCAGGGACACCTTCTACTGTCCCAGGCTGCTCCAGTCCCTATTCAACCTGGCCTTGGACACTTCCAGGGATCCAGGGGCAGCCACAGCTTCTCTGGGAATTCCATTCCAGCACCTCACCATACTCACCACCAGCAATTTCTTCCTTACCTCCAATCTAAATTTCCCTTTTTTTGGTTTAAAACCATTCCCCCTTGTCCCATCACTGCAGTTCCTGATGAATTGTCCTTCACCTCTCTTCTGACATCATCTCAGTGCTGGATCATTTCCCATATTTCTGTTTGAATGGTATTTCAACTTCATCACTTTCACAGGGGATTTTTTCAAAATCCATCAGAAAGTTCTGTCTAGGAAGGGAAATGAATGCTTAAAGTCGTGTTACATAAAGAACAATCCCTCTGAGGCTGTGACATGAGGGTATTAATTGACTTGAATGATGGCTTTGTAATACTTTGACATATTTTTGGATGGTAAAAAAGATTTACAATATGGAGCAAGAAGTACTGAGTTATTTTGTGACAACAAAATTTGTAAGTGTATTTATATAATTTAAAGCACTTTAGAGGAAAATTTAGGATGGGGACATTTTAATCCCACTGCATTCAAGATTAAGAATTGGAGTTTAGCAAAAACATGTACTCCTCGGGCTTTTTTTTTATTGTTCTTTTTTTTTCTGGTGTTACAGCCTGCTGTTTGGATTGTCAAAGATGTGTAAGTAGTTTTAAGAAATGTGTCAAGCTGACACAAAATATTTTATAAGGCTTTATTTTTCTAGTTACTGTGTGTCTTATTTGGCGAGCTTTCTTTCGCCTGACAATGAATTTTTATTTTCTAACTCCTTCATCACTCAGTCTTGTCACACGAAAATTATAACAAGAGCAAAATCTACATCTGATTTTAGCAATAAATTCTCTATTCATTTCAACTTTCAGGATGGGTCAATCACCTCAGTAATCAGTGGTTCTAGTCCATAATAATGCAGAGACTCTTTTTCAGTTAGTTTACCAATCACTTCATCTTGATTTATAGAAAGTATTTAAAACATTGAATACCATACAAGCAGAATAATAAAAACATGCCCCAGTCAAGCGTTGTGTTCCACAAATTCTCACTTGTTTGTGTCTGAAAATGAGGGTATCCAATGTCCCTCAGCACTGACCTGAGGAAACACCTAAAACAGAAAGAATTTAAGATCTGACACCTGTTTTTTATAACTTTGCATACAAGAGCAGGATATCTATAACAGAAAGAAAACTATTCTGCTATAAAACAGAATGGCTGCATTTCTGGATGGGTGTGTTCCTACAGATTATAACCTCAGCCATCCTCTTAATTCAAAGTTCAGTGTCCCCAGCCACTTCTTGGAGCCATTATCCATCAAGAACTGTAACTCTTTAACACAAATAATCTTGAAGTAAATAGAGCATAATCCAAAGGAAAAAAAATGCCTATGTCTCTTTCTTTCATTGCTAATTAAAAATGTCTTTTTAGCCTAAAAAGAGGAATAATTTTTCAAATTTTTATTTAACAGAATCAGGCATTTCAAAAGGACTAATGCCCTGAAGATAATGTGGTACAATATTCAGGGAGCTCTCACCAGGAAATTGGAGTCTGAATTTTTATAACTCTGCTACATACCACAAAAAAACAAAAGTATTGGACAACAAAGTAATTTAACTAAAATAATGGAACCATTAGTGTTTTGTTTTGTTTTCTGCTGTCTTGTGTAGCATTCTAAGCTACAATGAGGTGTTATAAAGCCATCCCTTCTGCTGGTCACCTCAGTATCACTCCTTTATTTGTTCTTGTTGAGTTCTTGTTCCCTGAAAGCCTTGTCACTACAATAAGCAATAGTCCCCAGGTTTTGTTTTTTAATCACATGATGTCATGTTAAATGCAGTCAATACATTTTGCTAGCAATTTTTATTTTGATCAGATTCAGATCAAGCTTTTGTTCAAAAATCAGTGACTGATTCAGAGCATGCAGGGAAGGGTAAGACTTAATATACCTTACACTACTATGATAAAGTTTTAATAACAAAACTTTTAATAAGATCACCCATAAAGCCCTTGAAAGTCAGCAGGTATTGGTTTGCAAGAGATTGGTAACCCAAAGAAATGGTCAAAGTGAAACAACATTCCTGAATTTAATAAGGCTGTTATTGAGATCATGTTTAAATTTCCCTCCCATCTATTCATCTTTTCAAAAGTCTGTATTTATCAAAACTAGTCTTTTTCGCAGAATTTAATATTAAGTAGAAAAGTTTGCCATCAACAATGTTACCAATGCACTGATATAGATAATATAGACATGCAGAGGAGAGTGCAAAATTTTTAAGGAAAAGATAACTTCCCTCCCACACAACTTTATACAGATTTTCCTATTATTTACCTACTTCAGTAGTTGCTTCCCACAAGCACTGTACATTATTCAGCTCATATTGCTCTACTAAAGATTTCTTCTTACCATAGCCTGTACATTTTCATGCAAGATAATTTTAGATCCAAACCAACTATGTTTCTTTTAAGACAAATGAATCTTGCCTGGCAACAGCAACTTTCAGGATAGTAACATTAACTGAATGCCAAGTGCACTCTTGCAAAAATATTTTCCTGATCTCTTGAAAATCTGGCAGGATTTATCAAATTGTTCCTACAGACATATCTCATTTATATAGAAATGAGTTTTGTGTGCACATACACTCACAGTCGTCTTCCTCTACATTCATGGCTTTCACTGGAGCTGAGGCAGAACTTCAAGGTCCTGCATGATATGAATCAGTGCCAGACAAAAATGGCCAATAGATGTGACAGAGCACATCCAGGCCTTTTCACCATTTTCAATTTGTGGCATTGATCAGGGGAGCAGGGAAGTGCCATGGGGATCTAGTGGGAGACAGAGAGGGAACATTTGGACAACAGTGCTGGGTCCCAGGTAGGTGAGAGCAGATGAGAGGGGCTGTGAGAGGCCAGAAGGTCACAGCACATCTATGGGCAGCATTGGGGATTAGAAATTATCTTTCTCTCACAGTTTTCCAGAACATCTTCTGTCCTTGAACTCCTCTCATCCACCCTCACAGCCCAGCCCACCCTCTCACACGGATGCCTACAGGATGCTGAAAGAAGCAGTTTTCTGTATCCCTCACCCTGCTTCAGCCCCTCAGGGCTGGGGAAATGGCTGGAGAGGACAGCAGGGAATTCCCTGTAGATTTTGGGGGGTGGTTACTACTTTTCTCTCAGGAGCAGAGGTTGGATGGTTCTTGTTGTTTCCACCCTCCAGGTGTGGCACAGGAGTTAAGGTGTTACCTGCTGCATTCTCCTACCCTAAGCAGCTCCTACTCTCCTTACCATCAAATGGGCTGTGCTGGGAGAGGTGACAATGCTGGGCCAATCCTACTCTCCTTGTCTGAGGGATGATGCAGGGAATCATTGAAGAAAAATTAATCTTGTTATGTAAAAGATGTAACAGTAGGGTAAAATGTCAGCTGTAAAATGCACACAGTCACTTAGAGAGATTACTCTAAAGACATAACCATCCTTTAAACAAAAGTGAAGACCTGTAAAATTGTTTTAATTATCCAATCAGGTTTACTTAGTATAATGTTATACAGAGTACTTTGATTTTGAACTGAACAAAGAAGAAAATTACTTAAGGACCTGTTCTTATCAGGTCCTAACCTTCCTGTGGTAAATTTAATTTTTTTTTTCTTTTTAAATACAATTTCATCTTTCTTTTGAACATCATTTAAAAAATACCATTCATTTCAACAAGTAACAATATAATTAGCGTTGCTCTAATTTTGTGCTTCGAGTAATCTATACTAAATGACCCATATGAATCCGTTTTAATGATTGAAAATATTATATTAATTTAGACTTGGGAGAAAATCTCCCTGGCTGCCTATATAAAGCAGAATGATAATTCTAAATGATTTAGTAACAGTCATGAAGCTAAGACACAAAACTTTGAAAGCTTACAGGCTTCAAACAGATTTGTTTCTTTATCTCTGATGATTTTGCATACCTTTGACCTTGTTGTATAACTACTGAGCCAAGGGAAGGAGAGAGAAAAGAGATGCCTTCAAATGAAAACAAAACCCTTTAAATACATATTTGATGGGAGGTTGGATTCATGGCTTGAAAGCTGTATTTTCAACAGCCACCCATTAATAGAAATTTTGAAACTCCACCTACCCACATGGGGAAAAGGCTTTTGCTTAGAAGCCAACACAGCAGAGAAAAATTGGAGAACAAGAGCATCATCCTGGAGTTCCATGGGGAAAACTCTGACACTGCCATCATGTTTTCAATCACATCACCTAAAACTGTGTTCCAAAATAACAGTGATCCTATTAATCACTCCTCATTATCATCCCAAACCTGACACACTAATTTGGCTACAAAAGAAATCTGAAATATCATCTGTATTTTCCCTTTGTTATGCTAATCAGCATCAAAGGCTTGGTTACTTCTCCTCAGTACCACTTGTTAACTGAAAATTAATCTGCCCAGTTATTTTTTCACCTGGACATATACAAGAAGACTTTGAATTTCTTTAGTCATTATTTATTAAATCAAAGAGACCCCTCTTGTTCTGAGATGAAAGACAATTCCCTTTTTTTTTTAATTGGAAAAACTCTCTTTTTGAAACACATAACCTGAATTACAGCTCAGAAATAACACACAATTTGTGGGTTAGGATTCCTGCTTCCTCAATTTTTTGGGTCTATAAAGCTCTTTAAATTAACAATTACTTCAAGATTCTTAAATAGAAGAAAAGCTAAATTCACATTTATGATGGTTTTCCTCAGCAGAATTCTTTTAACACCTATTTCATTAATATTATGACAGCATGAAAGTCATACACTTGGTATATAAAATTGGATTAAATTCAAAGTTATTTCTTTAGCAGTTACTTCATTTTGCAAAAATTGATGTATTTTAAAAGAATGGTTTTGAGGCAGGTAAAATTCTTTTGATTTAATCAGTTGGCTAAAACAAATATCTTAAAAGTGTCATGCTATAGTACAATTTCATCTGGATTAAATGCAAAATGGTTTACAGCAAAAGGTTGAATGTTTTCCTAGAGATGTTATTGTTCATAGTCATAATCCTATAATCCTACAGGGATAATGGTTGACTTGAGTGGATGTTTACTTAAGGAAGAAGGGAGGGTTTTACCCACAGTATGGATAAATTGACCAACATTCCTACTAACAATTCGTATTAGCTATAGTGCTACTCTGCCTGGGCTGAAACATCCCATTTTCTTTGAAAAATATCTATCAAAATTAGTTCATCAGTCTCTGAAAATAAGAGTCAGGAAAATAACGTTTTTGCCTTGTTAAAAAACTTATGGTGACCTTATCTTCCATCTTGTGTCATGTCATTTGTGTCATCTATAATTTTGAAATTTGGCAGAGGCTGTTGTGCATGTCAAGGGTTCACTTTTTGCCATACCCTTGAAAGTCACCCAAGTTTGACAGTTCTAGCCTCTGAAAATTGCAGCTTGCCCGTGGCCAACAGATAATTACAATTCCTCAAACCTAAATTTCTTTAAGAATTCAAAGATTATGACTCTGGATAACTGTAGGTCAAGTTGGCTATTTTAACTAAGGAGAAACAAGATGGTTTTCAGCTTCTCCCAGCAAATAAAAAATGAGATATGGAGGGGTTAATATCAAAGTCTCATAAATATCAAAGGTATGGAGCCAAGTATGCCAGGTATGGACCAGTAAAATTGGCATAAAGCTGTTTGAAATGGGCAGTCTCAGGGTGTAGGAGAGAGGCAAGGACTTGGAGCAAAGACAAATGAAGATTGGAATATTTCTACAAGGAGATCTGTACAGCAGATTGGGGCTGAGAGGTACATATCAGAAGTTAGCAACCTAAAAAGACTGGAAATGGGAAGCAATAATAAGGAAATAAATCATATGAGTTGAGGAAAAGGCCTATGGTGGAGAAACAGAGCAGCAAAGTGGACATGAGAAAGCAGCTTGGAGCAGGAAAGGTCTATAAATACAGTGTCTAAGTGTAAAGAGAATTAGACACTGCGTATGATCTACACCCAGGGCTGTGGCACACTGCATGTGTGTCCCTCTATTTCCCCCCTCAGTACTCATGACGTATTTTGTTGACTTGCTTAACTAAAGTTCACTGAAGGATGTTGTTCATAGGACTTCTGCTCCAGTTGTTGTGGGAGGTGAAAAATGAATAATGAACGAGGCAGAAGATTCAGGAATCAGGAGGGTTGGTTTACAGTCTATATTAAGGGCACACATCTGAATGCCATCTGACAGAGCTGAGTTGCTTGTGCCACAGTTGTCCTTCCCATGGCTTTTCCAGAGTTGTTCTCACTGCCTACAAGCCAAACTAGAGGCCTTAAAGCTTCAAAGACAGTGGAAGTCACTGAAAAAAAAAAGAAATTAAAAATATCATGGGCTAAATGAGTGGCATTTCAGATTAGACTTCTGAAATAGACCACTCACTTCAGTCTCAGAGTCCCTTCCGCCTTCATCGATCTATTAATAATGAGTGGTGGTGTCACCTCATCTTAGGTGTTCTGAAAATCCTGTCAGGCTTAGAGCTTGTACAAATGAGCGTCACAGGACACAGAATCACAGGGCCACAGAACATTTCAGTTTAAAGGGACAGCAGGAGGCCACCCAGCACATCCCTCCAGCCCTTCTAAGATCCACTGAGGGGTCACTCTGTTCCCCCCAATTTGGTGTCATTGATACTGACATCAGACCCATATCGTCCAAGTGCTACAGAGGACATGACACAACCCCCCCTTATATTTATACATATGGAACTGGATGTTATTCTCAGTGGATAGTACTGATTTTATCTAAGTAAAAATTAGAAAATATTCGTTTTCTCATGCTTCACTGTCTATGGTCTGAATTGGATTGTCCTGTGGCAGATGTCTGAAATCCACAACTCAGAAAATGTATTAACACAGAACAAATGCAATTATTTGCTCTATAAGATATAAATAAAAGTTACTACTTAATACTAGGTATTACTTTAAAAGTACCTGAAAAATGAAATATTGGATTTTGTCCAAATTTAGACAAAATCATTATTACTTTTCATGAGTGTAAATGAGACTCACTCCAAATAAACTAAAATATGAAGTGAGGAAAATAATCTAAAACCCTAATACAAGGAAGAGAACAACACAAAGAAGTGTACCAACACTTTCAAAAAATCATTTAAACTTATAACACTTAAGAATCCACAAGTAAACCATCTGATTTTGTATCATGTGTTTAAAAAACACCCTCTGTCACCATTAATCCAATCAGTTAACTTCCCAGCAAGGCCTTCATTTATTAGAAGTGACAGCAGCCTGGAATGGCAGGAACTTGGGAAACCTCAAGTAGGTAATTAAATAGCAAAGCCAGCATCTGGCCATACCAATGAGCTCCAGCAGGACCAGGCTGCACTCACACACAGGCTCAGGCTGCACCTTCCTGGAGCTTATCTGTAGGAGTTTTATCCCTGGCGAGGTTCTTGCTGAACCCCAAAAAGTGCTGCATTGGTAATGATGCCTTAGGTACAAGTAAAAACCATTCAGAGTGAGCTCCCAGAACAACATTTGTGGTGGGACTCACAGCAAGCCCACACATAAACATCAGCCATGGGTGAAGGGAAACTGAGGAACAGAAGGAAAAGACAAACATCTAAGAAGAACAAATGCTGACTAGGAAAAAAAAAAAACCAAACCAAAAAACAAACAAACCAGGAAGTCTGAGTGAAAAGATTGAAGGAATTGTGAAGTTTCTGGTCTAAAAGGAGTCCTTGAGGTGTAAGCCTGGCCAGCTAGAAATGGTGGCATAATGGCTTCATGAGTAAAGTTCTGTGCAAACAGAAGGATTTAACAGAACAATACACAGAAGTGGAAAAAGTAGTTTCCAAAGCATTTTTTTGATAATTTTGTAAATATTTGTGTCAGCTGTGCTGGGCTATGATATAAATCTCTGCCTGTACCCTGCTCAGAATCCAGCCATTTTCAGGTGTGATAACCCCATTTCTGCCTCAGTGATTTATGCATTGGATTTTTATGGTTTCCCCATTATACATCCAGGTAGCTACTGATTCTTCCTACAGAACTTGAACTTGGGCTTTTACTTACAGTCTCCAACTATTTCTTCTTTTTTTCATTTTGATAAGTTCCTCATCTGTATAAAACACTTCTATCCTTTACTTTCTGTACAGTGAATATTTATTTATTAATGTTTAATTCATTGCTGAAATTATGCCTATTTGTCTGTTAGATGTATAGGATTTGCTCCTATTGTAAATGAATTCAATGTCTTTGACCCTTTGAAGCCCTCTATAAGCACAATTAATGTAATCTTCTCCCTAGCTCTGTATTTCTGCTTTGTCTTGTTTGTTCAAATTCAGCACCTTTCATGCAATTCTACCAAGCATGTTATCTCAGCTCCTTAGGGGAAGCTTTTATGGGAGCAAATACCTTGCCACTTAATTACATTCCAAGAAATTATTAGATTGCACTCTCCAGTTTGTCTTGTAAGGGAAAAAGGGAACTCTGGACATTTTATTTATGAATTTCATATGCATGGCAGGTCAGCTGTTTGATACAGGTTTACTTTACAGTAAGGAGTTAATTAAAAGAGATGGGGAGTGATAAAGCCACCTGAAGATCCCAAAGAGGTCTGAAAGCCCCCCTGCTCACACACACAAATCACACCTGGATTTATTCTCCTGCCTAGGATTCCAGGATAAAAGGGAGCATGGGAATTCAGAGGGGGTAGTCTAGGGAAGAAGACAAGTTGAATGGGGTCTCAGAAGCTCCTCAGAGCAAGTATGCCAGTAGAAACAAATTAATAAAGTCACACAGACACTTCAGTGAACACGTTGTTGTCCACATTTTGGTAATAGGTGTTCACATTACATTTTATCAGGCATACTAGGAAATACATATATTCAAGTTTTCATTATACCTCTTTATCCTGCACTAGGTGTTTCTGAGTGTACAGGTAAATAATTCTTTTTATTTGTCCTGAAAAATCTGATTATTCATCAGTCTGAACCACTACTACAATGTCCCAGAGGAAGTTGCTGGCCAAACTGATTAAGTCCTGTCAAATTAACATAGTTTGTACACTTCGAGGTTATAACCTATGAAAAGGGTTCATGTAATCCCTTCTAAAGGGAGATGGCAGCAGCAAAATCAACTCCCCAAGGTGTACATTAAAAAGTCCTGCTTTACAGTTTGCCATTTACACAGGATAAACCAGAAGAGAGCACAGACACAATCCAGAGTTCTCTGCCTGGGTCCAAAACAGAGCTCAAAATGGACCATGAACCTGTCCTGCACTTACACAGCCCCGGGGACTTCAGAAGGGAAGCACCTGATCCTTTCCCCCACAATGTCTAATTAAAACTGGCCTCTACTCAAAGGACAGTTTCCAACTCCTCCCTTTCAGAGGAGAGAGAGAAAAGCACACATCCATTTTTGTCTGGGTTGCAAAGGTTTGTTCAGTACAGAATTCCCATTCACCAACCATTGCTCAATCTACGACTTTCATGATTTTCAGAGGAACCAAACAGAAGCTTCCAGCAGTTGCATACTCTTTATCCAGGAGATTCAATTATTGCCAGTAGTTTCAAAAATCAGAGTTATGCATTTTTTCTCAATTTTCTTATGGTTTGTCAGCTGGATTTTAAAAATGCTGCTCTGGTTTCTTTTGAAGAAAGGGCAGTTAACTTAGACATTCCTCTAAATTGTGTTACTGAATATCCAACGTATGTTTTACCTCACACTGTGGCTCCCATTGGTGTAGCAGCAGGACTGAATTTTTCTTGTTTGTTATTTTTGTACTGTTTCTTCTGCAACATTGGGGCTCACTACATAAAGTGGATACAATCATCTTTTAGTGCAAGATGTTTATAGTAGGAAGGCATGAGCTCCAGAAATGATCACCTGCCCCTTCTCTGCCACACTGATCAACCACAGCAGCTTCCCAGAAATAACTCAGACTCAAGCAAATACTGTGAAGATGAAAGCAGGCAAAGCAAGAGAAAAAAACTCCAAAATGTAAGTGTGGCACATTTCCAAGCAAAAGACACTGAAATGAAACAATGTACACCATCACAGGAGAGGGTCACAACAGATTCGTCAGTGCTGCCCCAGCCCTGGGCCCAGCACAGCAAGGACGTGGAGCTGCTGGAGAGAGCCCAGAGGAGGCTCCAGGATGAGCAGAGGGATGGAGCAGCTCTGCTGGGAGGAAAGGCTGGGAGAGCTGGGATTGTTCAGCCTGGAGAGGAGAAGCTCTGGGGTGACCTCACTGTGGCCTTGCAGGGCCTGAAGGAGCCTGCAAGGAAGATGGAGAGAGACCATTGACAAGGGATGGAGGGACAGGACAGGGGGAATGGCTTCCCAGTGCCAGAGGGCAGGGTCAGATGGGATATTGGGCAGGAATTGTTCCCTGGGAGGGTGGGGAGGCCCTGGCACAGGGTGCCCAGAGAAGCTGTGGCTGCCCCTGGATCCCTGGCAGTGCCCAAGGCCAGGTTGGATGGGGCTTGGAGCAGCCTGGGACAGTGGGAGGTGTCCCTGCCATGGCAGGGGTGGCACTGGATGAGCTGTAAGGCCTCTCTCAACCCAAGCCATTCAATGATTCTATGATATATGAGCAGATAATTCTATATAGTTGTGTGAAATCCCTTCCCTCACCCCATTTTCAGAATATTCACACACTTGGAAGCCGAACCACAGAAAAGTCATTGAAACTCCTAATTTATCTTGCAGTCCAGGAGCTTTTGGATGTAGAATCACATTCACTCACTTCTAAGCAGACAAATTATCTCCTTCTGGGTGGGTGAAACTACACAGAGCTTTTTAAGACTTGTGAGAGAACACTACAGCAATCCTGAAGGAAGAGGAACTTGCTCAATATTGGCTCCACAAGACAGAGAAAAAGATTGCTACTGGCTGATTAGGGAAAATATTGGAAGATAGTGCAGGTATTACTAATCCCCTTAACAGAAAGAGTTTATTAGATTTTTAGTAGTAAAGGGCATAAACAAAATATTCTCAGGTATTTTGAGTAACCAAAATTGCTTTTTCTCCAGGAGGGTTAAGGCAAGATGTGATGTGAAACTTATTTCAGCCATTTCTGCTTTTGCAGCTTCCAAATTATAATAGGGGGTATTGATAAAAGGCTGTACTTTATCATTTCTAGGTGATAAGAATCACAGAAAGGCTGGTGAGCAGTTTTCAGCCTAGTGAGAAGCCAGGGATATGTTGGAGGGCCAGGTTACACCTGCTTTCCCCTAATTTGTGCTGTGTCTGAGTCCATGCCTTTTATTCCCAGTGCCAGTATTACCCTTCCAGTGTTTGCTCTTGCTAGGGAAAGGTGGATATACAGCAAATAATGCTGTGCCATGGACACATCCCAGGTACACCCTCAGACACACCTGCCTTCCCTACCTGCTGTGCACCACACCAAGAACTGCTGCTTCCAGGAGGATAAATTATAAATAACACCAGAAGATGGATCAGGCATGTCACTGTGGTGCTGATGGATTTGGGAATGATTTGTTGCCATAGTGATGACTTGGCCTGGGCATGCTGGGAGAGGTTACTCAAAGAATAGGGGAGGTTGTGTTTTGCATGTACAGTCAACTTAATTAATCTTGACATCATGAAGAATAGAGCAAGAGTCCCTTGGAAGAACTTTTTCTGTGAGGCATTTCTGATGTCCTTGAACACTGGAGTCAGAAGGTAGTTGTACTAAAATTTTTTTTACACATTTTTGCTTAATAAGAAGTCTTTTGTTTTTTTCATTTCAAATCCTGCTTTTAGAGTTAAAATCATTGAAGCAAATGGCTTTTTAATCATATAATTCTCGCTCTAACAGTTTGTGCTGGTTGAATACTTTCTCAGTATACTTTAGTTAATGATTTAAGAAACACTTAAAAAACCCTGAATACTATTTTCAGTGAATAGCAAGGTATAGAACGAGTCTTTTCCTTCGTAAATATAGAAAGTAGAACATAGAGATTATACTGAATATAGAATAATAGAATATATAGCTATAAAAAAATAGAAAACAAACTGATCATGCAAGCAAAAATCCTTATTTCATGCCTCTATGGCATCCATTAATGTATTATTTTTGTTTTCATTCACAAACATCCCACTACAAATGAAAATATTACTTTTTTTTTCTGATGCATTAATGCATTTCAGTATTCACAGGTCACTACCTTTGTTAAAAAAAGAAAATATAGAATCTGATAGAATTCACAATGTATTAATTCTATATGTTCAAAGTACTCTTGAGGTTGGCCATTGGAAAATTGGCCAAACATGCTAACACTTCTTAAAACAAGTTTGCTTTTGATTCTAAAGAGCTCATGAATGTACATAAGTACCAAAACCATGCTCAAAACATTAACATACTGCACTAATTGCTGTTACTACACCTTGAATGACCCACCTGACATGCAAGCTTTACATACCTTAAAATTTGTGCATGTCCTGCACACAATTCAACCTGAAGGATGGTACAAAATCCTCACCCTGCTCTCCACTCCTGACCAAATGCAATTAAAGGGTCTGTATCCCTTTTCAATGCCAAAATGGGACCAGACTTCCAACTTTAGCTTCAGAATTAGCATTTGTTTTACTAGTTCATTTCCAACCTTTATTAGGGAAAATAGGTATTTTTGCCCCGTTAGTAGAATATTTTTTGCCCTTCAGAAAAACAATAAAAGCACTCCCTGCACCCACCTGTGTATGACACATAAGGTTGCATGTTGCTTAGAGTCTGTCCTTAAAATGTCCATTAATTCATTAAAAAAAGAAATATATATTACTTCTTTCTTTCAAATCTACTCAACAATCTGAATTAAAACTGTGGCTGTGGAACCATGTAAGGATTTCATAGAAAACCCAACACCAAGCAGACAATTTATATTTTTTCCCTTTGCTTTTACAATTGGAAAAAAAATAACAGAAAGCGCCATAAACCTTATTTGTACAGTGCAGGGAACACAACCCGTCGCCTCTCCAGCCACAATTCCTCTCATAGTCCTGATTCCAGTGGGGACAACACTGATCAATGAGCCCAAACCCTGACACTTCTAATGCCTTCCACACACAGTCACAGCCTGCCCACAAATTAGCTCTGCTGCCACCTACAAGCCCAAGGAAACCCTTCTTGTCCTCCTTTCTGTACATGCAGTCTCAGAACTCCCAACAGACACAATTTGTCATTGCTTGTTGTAACAGTCCCTTCTTCCTTTGGTGAAACAAACAATTTCTAACCTAATGCTTTAATAGGCTAAATTAGAACTTAACCTATTTTTTCACCATCTTTTTTTTCCCAACCTTGGGAATTATTAGAAAACATTCAAAAAAACTTATATAAAAATTTATTTCTAGTCACTACTCATTAATCTGTTTCACAATTGTGCCTCACTTTGTAAAGTGTCTTTAATTCATTTAGTTCACTTACGTATTGAAGACTTTTATCCCTTTTAACTACAATTCCTCAAGAGTTTGACCATGTTACTACAATGTGCCATTGGATTAAGTATAGTTTTACATTTATGAGCTGTCACTCAGCTGTGGCTGTCCCATCCCTGGAAGTGTCCAGGCTAGGTTGGAGGGGGCTTGGAGCAGCCTGGGATAGTGGAAGGTGACCCTGTCCATGGCAGGGACTTGGATGAGATGAGCTTTAAGGTCCCCTTCCAACCCAAACCATTCTATGACAGTAGTTTAGTGGAATTCACAGTAAAATCCATGGAAAATTATCTGTTTTACCAAAATACTTATCCTTTCTGGAAGCCATGCCTCAGCTTTTCTGTATTCTGAATCACAGAAATAAAATATGTGAACCATGAAGCGTTTGTGAAAGGCACTTCCTGCTTTTCATATATATCTCGTTTTCATATCTGGAACACTTAAATTGGATATATGGGGTTCATTGTATTTTAGCTTTTAATATCCACTAAACTATTCTCTTCAATTTTCCTTCTACCGAAACAAAGGAAATGAGTTAAAATTACTAATAAAACTCTAAAGACATATAAAAATATGGCCAGCAGTGACCCTTAGCTAGAGATTGCTTTGGGAGGCTACCTCCATCAAAATTTACAACATGTCATTTTTATACATGAAACGAGAGAGAAAGGAAATAAGGTAAAGATAAGAAAGTCAAATAAAGGGCTGCTTGGAAAACTTAATTTCACTTGGAGATAATTGTATCATCTGCATCTTAGAAACAGTAATTTGGCATGTCTAGGGACAGGAAATGCAGACCCAATAATGAAATGAGATGTAAAGATGAGACTTTGTAAGCTTGTAACTTTAATGCAAAGACGTTTTTCATGTAGAAGTGTTGAATCCTGTCCTGCTGTATCTGTTCTACCTAATCCTCAGACAAATCTTCTCCACCAGCAGCTCCTCCCAGTCCTGCCCCCTTTGTGAGGACAACTTGGTTTAAAGGGGCACAAAGCACGTGGAACAGACTGGGTGGCTGATCTTACATTGCATCAGCAGCCAAAGAGGACCTACTTCTCACTTCCTCAGAAGCTTTTTACTCTAATGCTTGTTAAACACCAGTCTAAAAGATTCATAAGCTTTAACTCAAGAGTTTTTATTACAAGCCACTTACAAAGTGTTTCTAATCTAATTGCTGAAACGACTGTATTTTCAAAAAAAAAATCTCAGACAAAAACCCTTCTCTGGACGTCTTTAATAACCTTCTTTAATAAACATAATGAAAAATGTTGTTTGATGACTGCAAATCTTCAAGTGACTTTAGGAGTGAGTGTTATTCCAACCACCTGATTTTTGTTACATCTTATAAAGAAAACACATCTCACCAGGGAAATGTCCAAGGCTTTAGATACCTGTATCTACCTCAGCAGTTTGGGCTGAAGATGGGAAGGAACCAAGGATCTGAAAGGGACTTGCTTTAAAAGTACCCTGGGTGTACTCAGAGCTCCAGGCTGCAGCCTCAGAATGCAGTTGGGAGGTTGGGAATTGACTCCAAGACAAGAAATTGCTCCTGGCTACTCACTCTGGTGTAGACATTTTTGTCTGGAATTCAAGGTGCTTAAATAATTCAGCACCTGCAAGCACACAAAGAAATAAATAAAGGAAATAAATGAGTACTCAGATCTATATCCTATTACATATTCTATGTACACCTAGGAAGGAAAACACATTTTATCTCCCTGTATTCATATGGAATATGAACTGCTTCTGTATTTATTTCTGTTGTGTAGCTACAATAACACAGCTACACATGGAATCAGATTTTGCAAGGTTTCAGTCAAACTTACAGTTTTATATAAGTGGTGATTCTGAATGCAAATGCCACTGTCTTTATCAAACTGTGGGTGTTTACCAGTTTTTATTTTCCTATTTATTTTTCCCAATGAATTTCAGATGTTCCTCATTTGGGAACAGGATATTCATGAAGCCTTAATGTAATGCATCAACTCCCAATAGAGTGAAAGACAAGGAGAAGACTTAGGAAAAAAAAAAAAAGATTGACTTAATGCAGGATTAGGTCCATTAAATGGATATCCATTCCTTGGATACATGGAAGGATTAGAGCCATTATATGAGGGGGAGGGGAATGATATAAAAATACACAAGTTATTTGCACAATAATTGGTTTAAGTGACTTTTTACATCTTGATGACACCTCCCCTATTAGCTGGCTTGTCCATTCAAAACAAATATCCAGTAATCAAATATTTGGAGACTTGAAGTAAGTTTTGCTGCCAGTGTGCACTAATGAGATAGGCTAAAGAAGATTGACCTTAGCTCTAATTGGACTCAGAATGAAGCTTTTTTACATATTTTCTTTGAAAGGTCCCTCTGCCTAATTCTAATTCCAAGCTGTCTGAGCAATGCACACTCTCAATTACCAGCAGCAAAGGTTACATAAATGGGTAACTGCTGCTTTAACCAGCGTTATTAGAGGCTGCTAAAACTGCTCTTTGGGAAGTGTCACTCACTGATACAGCTCGACTTGGGAAAGAACCTGGGCTCATTTAAAGCCTGTAGGAAAGGAAATTTCATTCCTACTTCTCCTTTGTAGAAACTGTTTGAGGCTCCATGTCTGGGGTGCACTGTATATTTTCAGACTCAATCATCTAAGAATTATTTATTTTTTCAGGTTTACCTGAGACTTAAGGCACTGGCAGAGCTTTCATGCAATATTGATTCTGGCCATGCTCCCTGTCCTGTTGGAGGAAGTGGTGGGCACTAGCCTTCAATTTAAACTTTTTTGGTATTGAAAGTTAAGGATTACACTTAAGTGTTAAGAGCTTCACTTTGCCCTTAGTAGCCAAAACTGTGCAAACTTACTTTACTTTACAAACAAACTTTACTTTGTTTTACAGCTGTTTGCTTGTGTTCTTCTCACAAGGGTATGGTCAGATAGTGCAGTTGAAATGATGGAATGGTTTATTATCACCAAAAAAGGATGACCCCAACCTGTTGCTCTGCTTTCACACCCTTTTCTCCCTGTCTCTCTGTCCCAGATACGTGCCTGAGACCCACCTCTCTTCTGGTCCCCTTACTGGTGTGGAGTGTTGCCTCCCAGGCAGGAACTGAGCACCACAGGGCAGTTACTCACTCCCCCTCCTCAGCAGGATGGAGGAGAGAACACTGAGGAGAAAAGTGAGAGAACTTGTGCATCTGATGAGATTTGAATCCCCTCACTGGAGTTAGACGAGCACTGACTGAAAAACAGGGTTTGCTTAAGGCCTCAGCTCGGTGGTGTCATGCACTTCCACTCTTAGTTCAGTTCTGGGTTCATTGGGTTTCTTGTCTCCACATCACCTGTAAATCATATTCCTGTTAGCTTTGGTGGAATTTAATCACTAAGGCTTGGGTTTGGGCTAAAGGATGCCAACTATTCCTGCTATGTCCTAGCATGTCCTTCATAATGATATCACAGCCTGGGCCAGCAGAATTCACACAAAGAATTCAGTATTAAATCCTATGCTTCATTACAATGAAATATATGTAACTATCAGGAATGTATCATGTAAACAGCTGTGCCACTTAAAATTAAAAAGCAGATTCATCTATTGCATGAGCAATCTTAAATTTGTCTTGTATGATTTAATGTGATTCAAAATCTCAAGGTAACTCATCAAAGACTGAAAATTCTCAACCAGGGACTTCTACACTTAATTAAAATTATATGTGACCAGTCTCAAAACAAACCCTTTTTTGCATATTAAGTTTGCTGTTTGTGGACTAAACAAGGTGCATAAATGCTTCTGAAATAAGTTTTCTCAATGAGAACAATGATTAACTTAACATGAGCAGAGTTCAGCTCATCCTTGCTCAGCTAACCATTAAATTCAATCTCCCAGTCCCCTGGGGAATGAAGCACAGAAAGGAGAATGCCAGCCCGGAAGGCAGAACACTTCAAAAAGGAAGGATGAGCATTGAAGTGTCAGGTCGTCTGTTGTGATTTCATGTAATAAGTTCACTAGAGCATCCATTGATTATCAATCAGGATTCATCACAAGATATTCTTTGTGCTGTTCAGCATACCACTGGCCATTAAATAAAATAAAAAACATAAATAAATAAGCTTGAATTAAATTCACTTTGCTTCTTGAAGGATGCTTGATTGCTCACTAAACTCGAGCCATTAAGGCTGTGCATGTATGGCCTCATGCTCTGAGGGATTCCTGCTGGCTTCCTCAGGAGTGAAGCATCCCAGAAAATGGACTCAGCTGAGGTAAGACCCAGGAAAGCAATTTGAATTGCACAGAGGTGGGATCCTGGAAAGGCCAGTTCAGCAATTTCCTCATTGTCGGAATTCATGAGCTCCTTTCACTCCTCATAGTTTGGCTTTGAAGCACCTTGGGTAGCCAGACTTGCACTCCTGTCTGCTCCTGGAGCTTGTGCCAGACTCCAGCACTGCCCATCCTGCCAGAGCTCATGTCTGAGCTCAGAATGGGGACCACAGACATGCTGGAGCTGCACAAGGTGATTGAGCTGGAGATAAATTCTGAAAATGCCATACAAATGACAGCAACTTTTCAAATGAATAGAGCATTGCCAGAACTGTTTACATTTATAAACACACCATGAAAAGCACATTATATTCCCCTTTTTATTATTATTTTAGCTTTCATAAATCATGTTATGCTCCAGAAATTGCCTTAAATTCTTTGGCTATATATAATCTGATTTCCACACAAATGTACTCATACTTTTTACATTAGGCATTGAATAAGACCCCAAATATATATGAAATTCATGGATGAACTCAGTCATTCAGGGTAACTACTTTTGCCTTATTTAGTGCAGTTAATCCCAGTCTATCTGACCTAAAACTCAGTTCAAGTTTAAGAACTCAGCAAACCTCTGTCTTCAGAATCACAGTGTCAAATGTTCTTCAGAATTTCATCTGTGAATAGTTTTACATACCTTGCAATACACACCCCTATCCAAACAGTTTCTTCAAGCACTGTTTAACCTTGGGTTCTACAAACACATGAGCTTACTGGGTATCACCTTATCACCTCTGTTCACTCATCATTTCTCAACAATAGCACACTGAAATACACTTCAGATTCGAAGTAGGATTCTGTTTGCCTCATGAAAAAGAGAGATTTATTTCGCACTTCTTTTATTTGACTCCAAGCATAACAAGTAGTGCATCTTCACTCATGCTCTGTGTAATGGTTGTCTTCTGTTTCGGAAGATGCATAAGAATGTTCTCCACTGCTTTTCCCTTTTAACAAAGGTCATACATTTACAATTTAAGGAAATTTGAACAGAGAATAGAATCATAAAATGGTCTGGATTGGAAGGGAACCTAAAGCCCATCCAGTGCCACCCCTGCCATGGGCAGGGACACCTCCCACTGTCCCAGGCTGCTCCGAGCTCCATCCAGCCTGGCCTTGGACACTGCCAGGGATCCAGGGGCAGCCACAGCTTCTCTGGGCACCCTGTGCCAGGGCCTCCCCACCCTCCCAGGGAACAATTCCTTCCCAATATCCCATCTGACCCTGCCCTCTGGCACTGGGAAGCCATTCCCCCTTGTCCTGTCCCTCCATCCCTTGTCAATGGTCTCTCTCCATCTTCCTTGCAGGCTCCTTCAGGCCCTGCAAGGCCACAATTAGGTCATCCAATTCTCCCAGCCTTTCCTCATAGCAGAGCTGCTCCATCCCTCTGATCATCTTGCTGTCCCTTTTTCAACATGACCCTTTTATATCAAACGCATTGTTTCCATACACTAGCTGTGTTTCTTCTGTAAATATTTTCTATATCTTTAGGTTTATCTATATTTTCCCACTGGTAAAATTTACAGACAATTTAATGTCTATAAAACATTTTAGGGACTTAAACTGTTGAAAGAGGAAAAGAAAAGAGACCAAAAAGCATTGCATGAAGAATAGGCCTATATATAGAGAGAGATGGAACTAGAGATAACCCATCAAAGAGCATAATACAACACTCTATGTCAGAATTAGACCCCTGAGATTTAGGACTTGTGAAAAAAGAAGCTGTGCTTTGGCACAAATACTCCTTTTTCCAACTGTAAGCAATGTGGACAGTGGTACCACTGGACTGGAATGCATGAAAAAGAAGTACAATAGCAACGAGATATGAAAGCCTGCCCACACAAAAACCTGGTGACAGAAAGATCACAGAAACATGGAATGAACAGGGCTGGAAGAGGCTTATTGTCTAACTCTACCCTCTGCCCGAAGTAGGGTTAGTTACAGCAGGGTGCCCTGGACCATGTCCAGTTGGATTTTGAGTATCTCCACAGCTGAAACCTTCACAGTCTCCCTAGGAAAGCTGCTTCACTCTTTGGCATCACAGTAGAAGTGTTTAAATCTAGTGTTTAAATGGAATGTCCTCTATGTGTCCACTCTCTTTTGTCCTGTCACTGATTGCAAGAGAGAAAAGTTTGCTTTTCTCTTCTTTACTTCACCCATCAACTATTGATATGCATCGATGAGATCCCCTGAGCCTCCCTTCTCCAGACTCAGCAGTTCCATCTCCCTCAGCTTTTTCATTTATCACAGTCACAGAATAAGCTGGGTTGGAAGGCACCCACAAGGATCATTGAATCCAGCTCCTGGTCCTGTGCAGGACTATCCCAAAGAGCCAACCAGAGCAATGTCCAAATGCTCCTTGAGCTCTGTCAGGATTGATGCTCTGACCATTCCCTGGGGAGTCTGTTCAGTGCCAATCACCCTCTGAGGAAAAACCTTTTTCTAATATCCAACCTAAACCTCCCCTAATACAATTTCAGGCCATTCCCTCAGGTCTTGTCATTGGGCAGAGAAGAGATCAGTTCCTGCCCCTCCTCTTCCCCTCACAAGGAAGTTCCAGACTGCACCAATCCCTTAATCACACTTGTGGGCTGTCTGCCCTTAGTCCAGTGTGTACCTGTCTGCACTGGGAGACCACAACTGGAAACAGCACTGCAGATGTGTCCCACCAGTGCTGAGCAGAGAGGAGGGATCACTTCCCTCATCTGCTTCTGGTGCTCCTCTGCCTTCTTTGTCACAAGGGCACATTGCTTTCTCCAGTGCAACTTGTCGTGCACCTGCACTGCCAGGTCCTTCCTTGCAAAGTTGCTTTGCAGTTGTTTGACCCTCATCCAGCTTGTGCTGTGTGGGATTTTTCCTGCCTTCATGCAGGGCTTGGAATCTGTTCATTTCCCTTTGTTAGACTTCATGAGGGTTCTTTCAGCTTGATTCTCTGGCCTGAATCATTCAGGTCCCTCTGAATGGCAGCACATCCACCTGGTCTATTAACCAGTTCTCCCACTTTTGTGTCATCTGTGGGCTGCTGAGTGTGCACTCAGTGCCAGCACCCAGGTCAGTGGTGGAGCTGTTTAAGAGTGTTGATGACAACAGTGACACCTGGGCTGCATAACTCAGGATTAGCCTCCAGCTGGGCTTTGTGTCACTGATCACCAGCCCTCTGAGCCCAGCAGCTCAGCCAGGTCTCAGTCCACCCCACTGCCTATTTCTCCAGCCTGTGTTCCAACACTTTGTTATGTTACAGGAGACGGTGTCAAAGTCCTTGCCAGGCCAGACAAGCAGCCTCCACTGCTCTCCCTTCATCCACCAGGTCATTTCCTTGTCAAAGGCCATCACACGGGCCAAACATGACTTCCCATCATAAATTCATGTCATCTACTCCCAATTACCTTCTAGTCCTTAGTTAGACATCCTAAAACTGTCAGCAAATATGTCCTGGTTAAAACTTCACTCTCTGGTTTTATGGCCAGTTTTGTGACATCAACTGGGAAAAAGCCAAAGCTGAGGAATTCTAACTTTACCCACAGAAAGTACTGACATTTGAAAATTATCTTCACTGTCAGCAGAATATGAGCTAGGAATGAGGTAGTTTTCAGCACTTATTATCTGCTTGTGGGTACAAAAAGAACTTTCCATAGAAAGAACTTTCCATAGAAATTAAATAAGAACTACAGCAGCCCCAACTCCTTCAGTTGGAAGTTTTATTGCCAAGCCAAAACTGAAACCAGAGTCAATGGAGGCCAAGGCTCTTCATTTAACTTCAAAGGAGGCTGCACTGTGCATGATGCTCCATTGAATTAATCAGAAATATATACCACTCATTGGTTTGATTTTCACATTTACTGAAACCTAAATTCAAGGCAAACACTAGAGATTCCTAGGATCCCTCAAAGGGGAAATGGTCGATTTTTACAGTTATAATCTGTTCTGCAGAAGAGGCACTGCTCTCCCTCCCTTCTGTTTTATGAGCTGTTCTTCATCACAGAACAAAAAAGTAAGGGGATGACCTGAACATAGGGGAAAAAATGAATAAAACTGTGCAGGGATTTAAGGAACTCTCCCAAAGGGTGTGCAATGGGGACTGCATTCACAGGTATTAAAACAAATCCTTGAAACTCTGTTCCTAATTGAGCACTCAAATTTCCAAAAGACTGGATAATTCTTTGTGGGAAAGACTGAAAGACTGGAATTTCACCTATGTCCTGAAAGTAGGAGTTATTCTTGTTATTTTTTTAAGGTAATTAGATTTCTACCTTCATGAGAGACTGTGAGCTGTGAAGTACAGCTGAGTAATGCTACCTGCTTGTGTCTAGAGGATAGAAAGGCCAGATCCACCTTCAGGAACCCCACAGAACCACCTGAGGCTTCCACGAGCACAGGGTGCTTGCTGTGAGCTCCTTGTTCTGTCAGCACTGCAGGATCCTTCCACTGAGGCTTTTGTGCCTCCTCAGGGCATCCCTCTTTGTGCAGCACTCACATCAGGCACATGGAAAAGGCTGAGTCCTCCACTGAATTCGGGTGTCTCAATCATACAGAAAGCCAAAGGCAGCAGAAGAAACAGAACATCCCTCTTGGTTTTGAAAAGTCCTACTCAGTCACCCATGCCTCTGTCCTTCATGCTGACCTGCACACTCTCAAGTGCAGGACTCTGCCTGGAGAGCTTGTAAGCTCGGTATTCGGTGGCAGAGGGTTTGGTCTGGTGGTCAGACGCCCAAAGATAGGGCTTGCAATGCTCTGTCACAACCCCTAAGTGCCTTTGAGTCTCTGGGCTAAGTTGCTGAGGCTAAATCAGTGCCTCAAGCAGTCATTTTTCTTGTTAGTGCTTAAGGCTGGCTCCAGGAAAAGCCTTGATAAAATATGAAAGCCTTTACTTAAGAATGGAATAAAATGTCTCAGACCAGGGGATTATCATCAGTACATCTACAGGGAGCACAAAAATACCCATAATCTAAGCGTAATAGCCTCCTTTTCTCTCTAAAAACAAAATGGCCCATCTGAAGTGATATGTTTTGGACAGTTTGCTGAGCTGGGACAGGATTTTAACAAGATCATGTGGTAACAGGACAAGGGGACATGGTTTCCCACTGCCAGGGATCAGGGTCAGATGGGATATTGGGAAGGAATTGTTCCCTGGGAGGGAGGGGAGGCCCTGGCACAGGGTGCCCAGAGAAGCTGTGGCTGCCCCTGGATCCCTGGCAGTGCCCAAGGCCAGGCTGGATGGAGCTCGGAGCAGCCTGGGACAATGGAAGGTGTCCCTGCCCACGGCAGGGTTGGAATGGGATGGGCTTTGAGGTCCCTTCCAGCCCAACCCCTGCTGTGACCCCCTGATCCGATGGTGCACGGGCTCCAAGGCCCTGCACTGCCGCTGCCATTCAGAGCCGGCATTCCCAGAGATTCCAAAGCTGTGGAAGCTGCTCCTCTGTGCCACCTGCAGAGCCAGCAGCTCCTGTGCCACACCTGCACGTGGGTGGGTTTGTTATCCATCAGCTCAACCTGCCCATTTCACAGGTGTCACGTGCCAGTTCTTAACCCTTATTAAATGTTTTGTCGTAATCATGAGAGCATTCGAGTGCGCAGTGGGATGTTTCCAGGCTGTGACATCAACCCATGAACTGGCATTTCTCCCATTGTATCCCTAAAATTGTTTCAATTGGGCTAAACTTAGAAGACTTGCATAAATATTTAGGCATTGCACACACTTCTGACTGAGCCTATAACAAAGATTTCCTTGACCTCATTGGTATCTGGAACACAACTAAGCAGACTAAAATTTCAAAATGAGGAAGAATTAACTTATGCAAATAAGTGGAAATGTATTATTTCCTGAAAATTTGCAAAAGCAAATATGTATGGAAAATTAAAAATTCCCTCAAGGATCTAGACTTTTGATGTAACTGAATACTTTATTGTCAATTACTAAATGGATTTTAAAATCTTCTGATGATTTGTAAACATGATAGAACACAGATACAAGAATCATCAGATTTTTAAAATTCCTCTGTTTGCTCAAGGGAAATAATTAAGAACAAAGTAAAATAAATACTTCCCAGTATTTCTCATTATTTTATGAAAATATTTCTTAAACATATATCTTATAAGCAGGAGATTTCATAGTAATACTATATACTGTGTGAAGAAAGAAACTGAAGATGATTCAGTAAATTAATTCTTTCAAAACCCCCTGAATATCTATTAAGTCCATGAATAAAAAGGACAGCTTTCAGGTTAAACTCTTCTTTCTGGCTGATCCCCAGTCTATAAGACACAAGAATTCAGTGTGCCAGTTAACCATGAGATGCTCAGTAAATCCAGTCATGAAGGCAACTGCAATTTGAATCAACCTATAAACCAAATGTGGGTTTTAATACTTTAAGAATGACACTCAGCCACGTTAGTCGCTTAAGCCTAGGGCTTGGAAAGCATTACACATCAAGAAATGTAAGCTTTAAAACCTGAAAGGAATTTCAATGATTCTGGAAACCTTATCAAACACCTATGTGTGTACCCAGATATCTAAATCTCCTAAAATGACCAAGACTGTCTAGGTTAAATTTTACATTATTAAAAAAATGCATTAAAAAAATTGTAGCATGAGTATCTCATGATATTTTAAAGCCTGAAGTTTCTTTTAACACAAAAGAAAACACAAAGAATCCGCTTTCCTCCCCCAAACATAAAGATGGGCATTTGCATCACCAACATCTTTAACTCAGAAAGGACCAGAAAGAAGCTTTAAGGCAAGAGATTGTATTTTGGGCAGATCTAACAGCCAAAAGTATTGGGTAAATTTGTAAACCAATCCACAACACAGCTGAGCTGAGCAGTGTGTTAAAGACATTGCTTCTTTGGTCACTGCAGCCCCACTGTCCTTTGATTGATAATTCAGTGCTGTGTCACTGAGTCCTCTGAGGAGTTTGGGACGGAAAAAGCCCAAATGCAGCAGCAGCAGCAGCAGCACAACCTGTGCTGCCTCCTGCCCCTGCCAGCTGTGCCAGGAGCTTTCTCCATGTGCTGCTGTGAGTTGTCCTTAGGAACAGCATCCAGGAATTCCTTTCTGAACAAGGAATCGTCTCACAGGAGAGAAGTTTCTCAGGCACTGCACAGAGAAGGTCACTGGTGCTTGATCTCAGCAAGGTGCTTTCTTAGTTATTGGAAAAGGCAGGTGAGAAAATGAGTAAATGACACCCTTAAGATGTTTCAGAACATTGGAAAGATGTTATTAGACTTTGAGACCAGCAAATATTATATCTTATTGATCAAGCAGACATGGGATATTGAGGAAAAAAATGTTTTGTTCTCTTTCCCTTTTACTTAGACAAATTGCATTCTCCCATGTCACACCAAATTCTTCTGAGCATTGATTTTTTTCAGTCTTGGCTTGACCTTTGAGGTCACTGCAAAGGTTCAGTGTGAGATCCTGAAGAAAAAAGAGAGAAGTGCTGTATGGGGTCTGCAGCCTGCAATCCATCCATAATCCACAAAAGATGACAAGCCAGATGGTTATTAAGACATTTTCCTTTTGTGTTATTATGTCGTTTGCCTCAAATATTCTGCTAAACAGTCAGAGAGCACATCACAAGGGGCAGTTTCCCCCAGCAGCTGCAAACGACTTGCCCACCAAAGGTTAGAAAACATCTTTCCCAAAAAATGCAGTAGGAGCTCCCTCTACTGATATTTTCCAGCTTTCCAAACCTTCTGGATTCACAGCTGCAATACCCCCAAACACGTCTGAATTACACACACTTTGAGTGTTTTATTGCATAAAGGAAAAAAAGTCATAATTTAGTGTAAACCACATCCAATATTGGCATTTATTACATAAATATATTGCTTCATCCGTACTTGTGATTCTCCAATAGAATTAGGAAGAAAAATATGTCTTCTTTGATAAAGCAGTTCTAGAAGTTTGTTATATCATGAGGCACAGCAGCTTTGAAAGGTTGGAGAAGGCAGTGTAGCTGTATTAAGATGGATTTGGTCTCTTAGCAAATACATTCCTTTGCAGTTCACTAAAATTTGAGCATATTTTTACCAATTTTACCACTTGTTGTATCCTAAGAAAAACAAAAAGCAGTGGTATAACCATTTGAAGATTGCAAAAGTGTACCTAATAGTAAAATTAAAAATATAAGGCATCACCTGTTGTGGGACATCATTCACAGTTCACATTAAGGTAAAACTATCAGTGTCCTCTGAACACATAACAAAAAGAACACAGTTTTTACCCTGATTGCAAGCACTTATATGCAAACAGGATATAAAAAGCCTAAGAGGTTCATAACACTAAATATCACTGTTCAGTCACATTTGTAGGTAATATGACAGAATAGGCTCTGAAAGTCAGCTATTAATTAATTGCACATTAAAATTGGTCATGGCAGCTGTTCACTACTGAAAGGATTTACGGACCTTGTGGACCAAGGTCTGCATTTGGTATCTGACCTAAGAGGTGGAATTTTTCACTCACTTCACCAGAATCAAGCCTCATTACATTTTAAAAAATCCATCTTGGTACAGAAAGAAATAGACATAAGTACAAGAAGTTGAGAAAACTGATTTTTTTGTGTTCATAGAGATACATTTTTAGTGAGATGTATTCAAATTCCCTATGAACTCTATAAGGTATCATTAAAAAAATCTCTATTAAAGACAGTCCTTGGTTGAATGAAGGTTGAATGCCCACAACATAGTTCAAGCAATACTATGCAAGAGAGAAAAGAAGAAATATCTGTGTTGAGACACCACTCTGGGGTATTTGCCACAAGACATTCCATTTTCCCAAGTCAAATTGTGATGTGAGTCACAACATTTGAGGTCCTTTCACATCAGTTGGGAGCTCTGCCTTTGGTTTTATATGAATTAGGCTCCTCCTGTCAGTTTAAAGATTTTATAATTCAGCATGGAGGTTTATATGACTACTGACTTTGACTATTATCATGTAAAAGGAAATGTCATTATTTAGAGAATTGCTATTTCCTACTTCTTAGGCCTCTCCATTTTGCCAGTTCCATTTTCAATGACATGCAGAAAGCCGAATGCAATCAGGACAGCATTTGTCCTTCTGCTTCCATGCAATTCTTTTAAAGTTGAAGTCAGATAAGTCACATATATATTTCAATGCTTTACACCTCAGGGTGAAACTTCAGGCTGTCATCTAGGGCTTAGTGATAAAAGAAGGACTGATTAAAAGAGACTGACACTACAGAGCTGATAGAGTTGAAGGACTCTAGGGGCTTCCATGCTATTAAAAATCAGTCATGATTTTCTTTCAAGAGGACTGTTTCAAACAATGAGATTTAAATATTAATTCAAAGCAACATTTGTTGCCCCTCTGCTCTGTGTATTTCTGGATGCCTCATTACAAAAATAATTTGATTGTCATCAGTATCTGTCAAATGGAAATCTAACAAAATGCTGTCTGTATTGCTGAAGTTAAAGAGATATCAGCATACTCAGAAATGACTTTGTATTAAATCCTACCCAGGCAGATTCCAGCTGAAAATGGAATGATTGCTATGGTAGCTTTTCCATGAGGAAACATGATTCAAAGTTTAATTTCGATGCAACAATTTAATATTTACACTCATGCCAATGATACTGTTTAACAGTGGGTTTCCTGCTTAAAATTCAGGAATTACAGTATTCAGTAAAATATTAACACACTGCACTTGCACAGTGCCTCAGTTACAGGATCTGAAAATGCTTTTTAAGCACTAATTCAGATTCACATCATCCCTGAGAGGAAGGGACTTGTAAGGAGCATTACACTTGATTTTTAAAGCAGCTGAAGTGAGAAACAGGAATGCCACACTGCTGGCCCAAGAGCACACAGCAAGGCAGCAGCACCAGGATGGGAGTTTCAGAATTTCTGCTTCCTCCTGCTCTTCTCTCACCATTGAATGACATATTTTTCCCCATTTTTTTTCTTCTAATACCATTTATGACCTTAGGTAAGCTGGTGAATTCTTCATTGTCTTTGCTGAGACTTTGTGTGAAGATTTCTCCATTGGGTTCAATGTACTGAAAATCTGCATGAAAACCAGACTCCTTTGGTACCTGTATGAAAATACCCTTCAATGAAGTGGTAAATCATTTACCACTTACATATATCTTCTAAGGACTATTTAGTTTGATCATGTAAAATAATTTTTCTCTTATAATACTGGAGACATGCAGTTAGATTGTTCTTCCCACCCAGGGATTAATGGCTGAATTGTCCAACCTCACTTCAGTCAGGGAACAATCACACCAACAGCCACAGCTTTTCCAGCCTGAAAGAGAATTGAAACTTTTCACTAGGTAAATAAAATTGAAATTTTTCACTAGGTGAAACTTTTCACTGGGCAAAATAGCATATCAAACCCCTACATTATAAGATTACTGATAATCATCAGATTACTGGTTACTGATAATTCTCAGATTACTGATCATTTAGAGATTTGATATTATATTATATTATATTATATTATATTATATTATATTATATTATATTGCTGATTTTTAGGCTGAGGAAGTTGGGGTTGTTCAGCCTGGGGAAGAGAAAGTTGTGTGGAGACTTCTCAGCACCTTCCAGGGTCTGAAGGGGCTACAGGGCAACTGGAGAGGAAAAATTTATCAGGAACTGGGGTGCCAGGAAAAGGGGGAATGGCTTCAGACTGACAAAGGGAAAATTCAGGTTAGGTATAGGGAAGGAATTGTTCCCTGGGAGGGTGGGGAGGCCCTGGCACAGGGTGCCCAGAGAAGCTGTGGCTGCCCCTGGATCCCTGGAAGAGCCCAAGGCCAGGTTGGACGGGGCTTGGAGCAGCCTGGGACAGTGGAAGGTGTCCCTGCCATGGCAGGGGTGGCATGGAAGGCACTTTAAGGTTCCTTTCAATCCAAACCATTTTGGGATTTTGCCATCCTAGTTTAACAGCCTAAAAGTAATGTCAATTACGTTCTTTGAAATCCTATCCTTGCCATCCCAAATGAGAACAGTCTGTAATTTTTCCAGTTATTACCAACACGCAGTGTTAAGTCACAATTTTTCCAGAGCAGAATAAAAAGGAAGAAGAATAATAAGAAAATTAGAATGGAACCACAACACCTGTGGAAGGAAAGATTTTAACACTGCACAAAATTAACTAATTAGAATTCTCACTGCAGTAAAAAGAATGGGAGCATGAAACGATCAAAGATATTATCCCCACTATAACTGTGACATAAACCTTTCCTTAGGATAGGATTATACTGTGAAAGCATTAGTTGTTTACTAGCGGTGAATTTCTTTAGCATCAGTTATTATTTCTTAGGAGCATCTTTCTTTTTTTCATAGATAATTTACCAATAGAGAACAATGACAAAATCTTATTCCCTTTGCCAGGAGACTCTGAACAATCTTATTTACTGTGATACCAGGCCTTCTAAAAATGCTGCTGCTGAAGGTTTTTGACTTTCAGCGTGTTTTCTTTTGTCATTTCATAAAATGTGTAATGTCACTTTATATCTCTAGTTTCTCCATATCTCTTTCCCTGTCTGTCTCTTTCT
Source organism: Climacteris rufus (assembly GCA_013398175.1). Taxonomy (NCBI): domain Eukaryota; kingdom Metazoa; phylum Chordata; class Aves; order Passeriformes; family Climacteridae; genus Climacteris; species Climacteris rufus. The sequence goes on from VZRZ01003265.1 coordinate 1,176,783, forward strand.
ATAAAACACTTTCATGCATTGTTTAGCTGATGTCAAGAGCTGTGGAGAGCAGGTAAGTAGTTCTCCCACTGACTGCTTAGGCAATTCAAAGAACATCATAATAACAGAACAAAACAGCAAAGAACAGTAAAAATCTGACGACAGCTAAGAGTGCAAAGGGTGAACCTTCTACTTTCTTACAGCTCGAAACTAATTATATTTTTAGCATGGGTACATTTCCTTTAGGACTACCAACACTCTGAGCTGTAGTACTATCTGAACATACATATTTTTAATGACCTTCCCACCAAAACTTGCAAGGATTCAATCATCAAAAACCACATACTTTTCTAGAACAGAGGCAGTTGGAAGGAAAATATAATTTTACTCAAGTATTCCATGAATGTGAAAAGATCACAATCTCACAGATACAAAGTATTGTGTCTCCTGCTGATAAAGATGATGAATAAATGGGAAAGGAGATAAATAGATGGAAAGAATCTGGCCCCCAAACTGTACAGGCTTCCTTAATATGCCAGGCAGCTTTCAAAGGATTCTTCCTCTCTTTTTTCCTGGGTAACAGAAGGAACTACTGAAAAATAATCCTTTCTAGGAGAACTGCTGTATGGGGGGTGGGAGGGGGAGTGGAAAGAAGCTGAACCCCTATATGTTTTTTACAAAAAGACAAATTGAAAAGAAAAATCTTCTCAGATGTATTACTTCAAGAAAGGCTGTTTTCTCTTTTTGGTTTTGCAAGAAGGACTTGTCTATAAGGGAACAGGTGGAGAGCTATTCTGAGTCCTGCCTTTTAGTCTGGAATAGAGCTGGATATTCCTGGCACCATCAGGACTGTAACGTGGACAGGCTGCTGAAGAGCTGCAAATACAATGGCCTGAAGAGTTCTGCAACAGCTCCTCTCTTGCAGTTTTGTAACATGATGCCAATTACTGATTTCATCTTTTTCTAGAAATAATTTTAAGTTTTACAGTGTATGCTGAGTCTTAGTAATGCAATATAGATGGCACATCTAAGGACATTTCTCTGTCATCTTTGAATACTAAGACTCAACAAAATAAAAATTAGAAAGGTCAAAATGTGAGTCTTCATTGTCTTGACATGAGGTGTGAGTTTGAAAGCTCTGAAGTAGAGGGGAAATACCTCTCTAAGTCACTCCTCTGGTCAGTTATGTGTTCACATCCTGCTCATTCTGCCCACAGCTTTATAGGTCCAAGAAATGGTTTGGCAAAGAGTGTGCTCAGAGATTGGCTGTGAGATATAAAGTCTGAGAGAGAACTTAGCTTCCATAATTCTGATGGGATCACACCATCAACAAGTAACAAAAATATATAGCAATTTTTGGCTGTTTATAGAAGCCTGAGAAGTCTGTTAGGACCAACTGAGCATGCACTGAAAAGACTTTAGGAGGTGCTCAATGAAATGACATCCAGTGGCAAGGTTAACCAGTGCTCTTCACCTCTGCAGTCACTGCATTCTCCTCCTCAGTCTTGCAAAATCAGTGCTGAAGGTGTCACAGTCTCAGTGGTTGGTTAAACAACTCCTTCCAAACCAGACTTTCAAGCTGGGGACTTTTCTCAAGAAATATTATGTACTGCTCTAGGTTCAAAAAAGAGTTCCCACATATTATCAGCAGTATAAAAGACAATGAATAAATTATTTAGTCAAGATGTCAAAAATAATTATTCTGAACAACCTTTATTTAAAAAATATTCTTAGCAGAACCACAGGAATGTTTTTTGTATCCTTATTATTTTTTTCTTATATTGATTTCTTGCCCTAAAGAGCACTCTAAAGGACAGGTAATTTCTAGGGGAGGTGAACAGGAGTTAGGACAAGGTTGACAAGGACAGACTGTCCATCATGCAGTACAAACCAGTTAAGAACAATGAAGTTTTCAGAAGCAAACATCACAAGAGCTAATTAGGAATAGCTAAGTCTGTAATGAAATCCAAACTTTTAATACCCAATACTTGATTAGCTCGTCCAAAATAGTTAATTTTTCAGAATCTCTTGAAAAAAGCTTAATTAGTTCCTTTTCAGAGTTGCCCTAAAGAAACAATAAATGGTACAAAGGAAAACAACACTAGAAAGAAGAGGATTGTCACATAGGAGGAGGTATTTGCACGTCCTAACCTCAGAGAAGAGAAGGCAGACTTTTAGGCTAGACCAATTAGCAAAAAGTTTCAGAAAGAAGAATTAGCAAGAGAAAAAATAATTTATGAGAGGATTTTTTGCATTAGAAGGCAAGGAACTAACCTGTACATTTAAGTTAACAAAGAATTTCTTGGGCTTTAGAGGATTAAAATATCTGAGTATTAGTAATTTGCCATGACATGAAAACTAATATGCAGAATAAGAAATATTATCCTCTAAATTATATATTAAGACAAGAAATTGACCCATAAACTTTTTGCACAAGTGCATCTGAAAAGCTCTGCAGGTCTGAAAACACAGTCAGCTATTTGAATAATCGATCAAATGTGGAGAATTGCTAAGGAAGTGTGACTCGAGTGCAGGGCTCCTGCTGGGGAAGTAAATGGCTACAAAAGCACTGGCCTGGGGAGGGTGATAAAGTGTGGTGCCTGCTCACTGCAGAACAGCTCTGCCTCCTGTCATTTTACATCCCAGACATCAGTTCTAATTCTCTGCTTTCCTGGCATTGCATGTACACCAACCCTGCTCAGATTTCACAGGGCAAAGGCAGTTCTGCAGTTTGGATGTGGCTCTGTTGTTGTAAAAAAAAGTGAAATAGGCATGTAGGTGACGAAGCAAAAACCCCACAGACCTTGTCTATGAGCCACTGAAGATCCACTGACTGACAAGATCAGAATCATTATTTTATAAGGAGAAATTCTTGGAAATAAAAAAGTTGTGATTTTGAATTATGAGTTGGATGTTGAATTAATATTTGTATTCATCACTTATTGTGTATAAATTAATGAGAAGTGGAATTAAATATTAAAACTGGTCACAGGAAGTTCTACTATAGAATTACAAAATCATAGAATGGTTTGGGCTGAAAGGGACCTCAAAGCCACCCAGTGCCACCCCTGCCATGGGCAGGGACACCTCCCACTGTCCCAGGCTGCTCCAAGCCCCGTCCAACCTGGCCTTGGACACTGCCAGGGATCCAGGGGCAGCCACAGCTTCTCTGGGCACCCTGTGCCAGGGCCTCCCCACCCTCCCAGGGAACAATTCCTTCCCAATATCCCATCTACACCTACTCTCTGTCCATGTGAAGCCATTCCCCCTGTCCTGTCCCTCCAGCTGCTGATGAATTGTCCCTCTCTGGTTTCCCTGCAGCCCCTCAGAGCCTGGAAGGAGCTGTGAGGTCTCCACACAACCTTCTCCTCTCCAGGCTGAGCAGCCCCAGCTCTCCCAGCCTGGCCCCACAGGGGAGGAGCTCCAGTCCCCTCAGCAGCTCCGTGGCCTCCTCTGGACTCCCCCAGCAGCTCCACGTCCTTCTCGTGTTGGGGCACCAGAGCTGTGTGACTGTATCACATATTTTTTGTCTCATATTTTATCTCATATTTTTTATCTCTTTACTCTCATATTTTTTATCTCAAAAAATCTCTCGTTTGATCCACTGATCTTACACTAATTACTGAAGGAGAAATTAGTAAGTGTTTATAAATTTTTAAAATGTCTTATTTACTTTTAATGTTTGGAGATCTCTAAAGCTCAAGAATAAAAATCTCAGTACCTTGTCCCATTACTTGCACAGAGCTATAAGAGAGAGACAGTTCTCTCTACCTACAGGATTTTTCCATTGCTCTCTGGGTTGCAATAAGGATCAGTTGCTAGAGAATGTATGTACACTTATATTCATGCTTTTAACTCTAGGGGGTTGACAAAAAAAAGAGAAAAAGAACCATCTATTTTTTTTTGTTCAGCAAATTAAGGACATAAAACCAGACAGAGTAGGCATAAAATATTCCCCTATAAAAATACGTTAGAAGTTATTTTTTAATTTATGTTTTACTTGCGCTCTCTTTATACTAAAAATCTCCCCAAATTTGTTGAAGAAGTCAACATAAAGACTTTCACAGATCCTTTATTTCTTGTTATATTGCTCCAGTATTTATCTGAGGGGTTATTTTAGTTTGTTTTTTATTTTTATACAAGTCAAAATGCAGAGGATATACAGATAATTTATTTTAGGTTTTATTTCATTATGTAGATACAGAAGAATAGCACACCTAAAAACACTCAGTGGTGAAGTCCACCTATGCAGTTAGACCTGTTGTGGTACAGAAATCCTACTCCAACATCATCTGAGCTTTAAAAACCAGCAGCATTCAGTCTGCTTGGTCAGTAAAATGTAATTAATAGCAAGTTTAGGGAATTTCTTGATTAGTCAGTTAACAGACTTTATAACTTCATTTTTTTACATCATGGGAGAAGAGAAGAAAGGTGCAGAGAAACTGATTTAGCTCAGGAATTATGTTCCAGAGCACAATACAAGACCCATTATGTGCTTTACCTCGCTGCCTCTGCAATGTATATATATGATCCTAATTCCCAAACTAAGCTGTGAGTCAAGAAGCTTGCCAAAATTTGCTAATCACTAGGAAACATGTAACTTATTCTGCAGTCAATAGTTAACAGTTGGCAGGAGGATAGCCTTTGGTTTGGAATTGATTTTGCATTTGTTCAAGGATGACATTCATGCTGACAAGTGAGACCAGATAATTCAGATTTATCAGTTCTGACTTGCTGAATAACCATGTCAGAGAGATGATGGATGGCTCCCAAACTGGCAATGCGACACTACTTGGTGAAGGTGATAAATAAAAAAGAAAAAATCCCTCTCTGTGCTGGATAGGTTAACATTCCAAAATTCTAAATGGCATTATCATAGAATCCCAGAATGGTTTGGGCTGGAAGGGACATTAAAGCTCATCTCATTCCAACCCCTGTCATGGGCAGGAACACTTTCCACTGTCCCAGGCTGCTCCAAGCCCCATCCAACCTGGGACACTGCCAGGGATCCGGGAGCAGTCACAGCTTCTCTGGGCCCCCTGTACCAGGGCCTCCCCACCCTCCCAGGGAATAATTCCTGCCCAATATCCCATCTGACCCTGCCCTCTGGCACAGGGAAGCCATTCCTCCTTGTCCTCCCACTCCAGGCCCTTGTGAATAGTCTCTCTCCATCTTTCTTATACCTCCTTTCAGGATACCAATATCTTCCCAAATATGCAAAGATTCAAAAATTGACAAAACATCTATTTCAACTACAGTAGTTGTTAGACAAGAAACACTGAGGTCTCCACACCATGATAGACCTGGGGCTTAAATCAGCTTTGGGTAGTCATTAGTCTGAGATTGGTGATCAGGAGAGAAGACTTCACATGAAGAACTCCCACCACTCCCCCAAGCCTTGGCCCCCAGAGACAGGCAAAGCACAGTTCATTTCTGACACTGGCATGACAGCCCCTGCCCCTGTCTGCAGGGACAGTTTGTCACCAGTGACATTTCTGGCCAAGAACGGAGCGGATCCTTGCGCTGCCGCTGGGAGCCGAGGGCGCGTGGGGAGGAAGGGCAGGAACGCATCATCTCTGGCTGGGTGCCGGCTGGGAGAGGAGCGGGGCTCTGGAGAGCAGCCCGGGCCTTCCCGGAGCTGCCAGAGCGTGAGGAGGCCCCGGCGGGCGGGATGCTGCAGAGCCAGTTGGGTTACACCAAGGAATATTTCACTGCGTTCAGGAAGAACTTTCTGAGCACGTCAGGCCCCGAGGAACACGGTCCAAATTGTGGGAATCATAGAAATGCATCAAGTTCTGCATATATTGTATTAATATCTTCCATCAGTATTGCACGTGGAGGGGCTGCAATTAACAGACATTATGTAGAAATATTTACCAAAAGCATATTTACAGAAAACAACTTAGAGAAGAAAATTATTACAATTAATAATTCAGCTGTCGTCTCTCTAACGGTTTGTGTAATAATTGGTAAAAATCCACAAAACATGAAAACTTTAAGAGGTACCCAACTATTTAATTTTCTTTTATTCTTACTGGGACAGCAATGTACATCCTGCTTTCTGAAAATGGATCTACTTCAAGCTTGAACTATTCAAGCACATCGATTTTCAAAATTCAGTTTTTCATGAAGGGTGTGGGCTTTTCGTAATTTTTTGATCAGTTTCAATATTTTTTTTCTAGGATAGGAATATCCTTCTACAATTTCACTCAGGGCACACCACCTCAGAGTTGAGAAAACAGACACTCCTATAAAAACCACAGGTTTTAATAATGTATAAGAGACAGAATTGGCTGATTCTTTCAATAAGTTTTCCTATATCTGCTTTAAAACTCCAAGTACCTCTCTCTAGCAGTCTATTAATACAGTATTGCAATTACTGTAAATGTTCATGACCTCTCAAATGTGGCATTTAATGTTTAATTACCAGCTCAGAGATAGACATCCTAAGACTCACAAGAGAAGATAGTAGTCAAGAACAATTTCATATTGTACCTTATTAGCACAATACAGAAATTATTATTGAACATTGTCGACCCATTTCTTTCTTATTCAGCTGTATAAACAACTGCTCATTAAGTATCATAAAGAGCAAATTTTGTGTAAAATAAATTTCTTCAGAAAATAAGTAAAGAGCTATATAAAAACAATCATCATTTGGATAATTTGCCCCTAAAATTCTTAATATTATTCTGATTTTAAAAGGGAGTAATTCAGTATTAAAAAGCAGACCTTCTACATCCACATAAATTCTGATCATCTGGACAGACAGGCACATATGCAAACGTAGAAATAATAAATTGATCGCTTAAAGATATTTGGGAAAGGTAATCACTTCCCCTTAAAACATGTATTTTTGCTTGTAACTGTCACTGACTATAACCTGTGCATAACTTACAGCCACATAACATACTACAATAAATTAAATCTTACAAAAGTAATTAAGATCATAACAATTTCAGTTGTCAGGGACAACTCCAGACTGGCTTGCAAAGTAACTTCTAGGGTGTCTTTATATTATTATTTTTGATAAATGGATAATAAAAATCTCCTACAATAACAACTACCCGTAATTTTTGATTTTAGTACAACACCCACCACTAAAGATGGAAGCACTCCAGTGTGGGATAACACAGCTGTAGATCTCTGTACTACTTGTTTCCTCTAAAAAATTGTTCTTCCAGTGCCACTCAATGGTTGGCAAACTAACCCCATTAAAGTTATGCACCAATGGATCCTAAATTTGTCATTGCCAGGAATCCTATGTACCCAGGCTTAGTCACAAAACCATTCCAAGTCTTGTTTGACTGCCAGGGAATCCTTTGAGGCTAAACATCTACATCTAAAATGTACCACAAAGCTGCTCCCTAAATAACCTATCAAGAGGACAGAGCCATCTGTTCTCAGGTAACATTAAAGTAATGTGTCCAAGACTGATTCCAGGACTTTTCTGGCATAACTAATACAGGCAAACACCCTGAAAGAACAACATTCAACTGCATCAGGAGCAGATCCGCTGCAGCATTCCAAGTTCTAGTGTGAATCCCTTGGGATTCCTTGTAGTCTGTCTACTGCAAATTTGTGAGAAGCATAAGACTACTTTCTTATTTGTACCTTATAAAGGTATTAAAATAATGTTTTCTCCTAATTTTTTAAATGTATCTATTCCTTGTTAACATCCACACTCATTTCACAAGGCTAAAAGGGATATATCAATGATATCCATGGACTTTTTTTAAAGATACAACTAGAAGGACATGAAGAAGGTGTTCCAAAAGATAAATTCACACTGCAAACTGGAACAGTAGGAGATTCCAGTTCATAGGAGGTTCCACCTAGTCCTATTGACTTCAGTAGTGCTGTGCTGATTTATGGTAGCCATGAATTTGCTCATCTATCCCTGAAACCAGGCTTTGATGTATCTTCACAGTCGACACTGCAGCATCTGAGTCAAGCAGATCAAAGTAGAAAGTCTGGTTCCAAATCCCCTTGTGACAACAGCTTTAAACTGAGAAAGATTTTAAAACATTAGTACAGCTTTAAACTGTAATAGAATATTCACTTCATAATTGAAATGATCTCCTTGAACAGGTTAAAATCCCAGAAGCAGCTGTCCTTTCTAAAATTCACTTTAAGAGTAGTGAAAACTTCTTCTGCATGCCTTTAGTGGGTGAGGTTCAGCTTCTTCCTTCTCCAAGTGAGAACTTGGATGCATGTCCAGCCCCACTTGACTTAAGTGCTTATCTTAAAGCCTATAATGAAGAATATGATACACTCTCAATGTACTGAAGTACCACAGTATTCTTACCATTCTTACCTGTGGTGCTTCTCCAGAGACTAAACAAAATTATTTCTGAGGTTTATTGATTCTGAAAGAGCATTAGTGAGGCAGAGTGCCTCAAATGTCCATTAGCATCAACTGCTCAGACTGCCAAAAGGAAGAACAACAACATAAAATAGATGGGCCTGAAGCATCAACAACAGCATGAAACTACCTGTGAGACCCCAGAGCAGCTGGAAAGAGGGAATCCAGAATACACAGTATTCCCTTCTTCTTCAAGACTTTGTGATCTCACTCCATAGGACCTGGGACACAGATGAGACCATGAAGACTTCAGGGAACATCTTTGGATGTGTAGCCCAAGAGAAAGAGAGAGTGATTGCCCAGAGAAGATTTTAGTTTCTTTTCATAAAGGTTTGAAGTTGTGGTTTCATTAAAAACAGGCCTGAAAAGAAGCCATGGCTTTTCAAAGTTCCACTGGAGCCTCGCAGTGCTACACATTCTCATTGGAGAGGGACAATCCAACAGGAATTGGACCGACAGGACAGGAGGGAATGGCTTCACATGGACAGAGAGTAGGGTTAGATGGGATATTGGGAAGGAATTGTTCCCTGGGAGGGGGGGGAGGCCCTGGCACAGGGTGCCCAGAGAAGCGGTGGCTGCCCCTGGATCCCTGGCAGTGCCCAAGGCCAGGTTGGACGGGGCTTGGAGCAGCCTGGGACAGTGGGAGGTGTCCCTGCCCATGGCAGGGGTGGCACTGGATGGGCTTTAATGTCCCTTCCAACCCAAAACACTCCCTGATTCTGCAATCTCTATCTGCATCCCTTGAGCACATCTGTGCTGCAGTGATAGTAACTCGTGCTGCCACCTGGTTCAGAAATGGGACATTTCCAGCTTCTTTGCTGTTAAATTTGCTCCATGCACTTGTTCACCAGCCCTAGACTTTCTGACATTTAAAATGCAGTGTGAGACATCACTTCTTGGTCAAACATTTGTGTGATGCTATGGCTGCTCTTAATTATTTATTGTGGTTGTTTCAGATGATGCAAGGTCTGGGAATACTTATCCTGCCTATTGTCAGTTTGATGTTTGCTGTTTGAGGTTTTTCCCCAGGAGCACTCTGATGACATTAGGAAGGGAACATAAAACAAACCAGCAAACAAGCTGCTGCAAACTGTGATAAATATGCTGCATTTGCACACACACACACACAGCCTCAGGTTGGTTTGTTTGTTTTTAAATTATTCTAAATTGAATGATTTCTCTTCTCGTATGAAAGTCAACATCTTTAGCAGCACAGAGCAATTAAGGTGAGAAAGTTCTGTTCTGACTTGTACCCCACAGTTCTCACTATTGAGTCACCACTAACCCACACTGCTGTACCAAGAAGTTTATTTGGAAGGTTTCTCATTAAAAAGATGATTCACATGGACCTGCTCTAGTTTGAGATCTAACAAAAGTGTAGCCAGAGTTGGTCTGGCTGTGACTAAGGCAGTGCTGAAACTATAGCATTAATGAAAGTGCAACTTTATACAGTAGAGTAACAATCAGGACAGTAAAATGCAGGGAAAGCAAACATAGAGCAGGACTCACTAAACACTCGTCAGGTAGAGCCTGAGATGGAAAGCACTTGATATCAGCACTAAAACATGCTGACACTTAATTCTCTCCTGCTCTTCCCAGTCACTTTTGAGAGCTCTCTGCACAATGTGTCATTGGATTTGTCTTTCATGTGCTCTTAATGGGAACAATAGAATGATGGCATTGTCTCTGACACTGCCTAATCTGTACAATGGCAATTTGAATGCATTTAGTTCCTACCTATTGTTTTAGGTGACAGGTGCCAGCCCCCACTCCCAGTCTATAGTGTCATTCCAAAGGCACATCATATGAAATTTCATATTCATTCAGCGTCACAAGAAAAAAATCTGGAGAGAGATAATTCCGTTAGCTCCTATTGTTTTTGTCAAAGGTCTCCCTAGGTCTGTGCTAGATCAGTGCTCCTCATTTAGCAGGGCCTTGTTACTCAGGGCAGAGATGGGCAGGACATGAAAGCACTCAAGCTTTAGACATCTTAGTTCTGCAAGGGGAAGGACAACAAGGACAGAGCCTTTGCATACAAATGGAGAGGCCACTCCACCAATTTGTATTTAGATGTCTTTGAGGCAAGTCATCAACAAAAAAGGCTCTCACATATCCAGAAACTGCTGGAAGAAGGTTTGACTTTGCATTACATGGTCAGTTCAGGATACCAAATCATAAAAACTGAAATATAGCTAACCTTTATTTATTGTATCTATTCCTCATCAGAACTAATGGTGTTATTCTCTGCTGCTTTTTCATATAAAACTTGCTTAGAGACTTGGATACAATAAATAAATGGTAAAAGAAATATTCCAGCTACTACTAGAATAGATAATTATGTGACATGTTTATTTATTGATATATTGTTTAAAAATCCAGAAACATTCCTACTCACTACCAAGCAGTTATTCCTGCCAATAAAGAAGCATGAATTAAAACAATGAGGGTTGAAGACACCACTGAAGTACAAAGTTGGAAAGGTTGCTGCTTCTGGAAATTTAGGTTATCCTTTTATTTTAGGTGTGTGGAGCTTTCAATGGATTTGCCAGAATCATCACTGACTTTCTTAAGGGTATTAAAAATACACGTGTCAAATCATGTGTGGCACTAAACTTTCAAATGTGTTGGATTTACCCCTTTAAATTAGAGATAGAACTATAGAAGTTGATTTTGCTCTTAAAATTAAAAAAAAAATAAACATAGGAAACCAAATTTTAGACTAAAAAATGGGAGCTCTTTATTTCACAGAGACTGGATGACTACACTGAAGGCAAGGTATGGTGACTAATGGCACAGAGCCACAACCTAATTGAAATGCAAATGGTGCTGCAGAGTGCCAGGGAATATTTGGCTTACTGTAAGAAAACTAACCTTGAGAATTCAATTTCCTTTGTCCAAGAAATATAATCACTAATCTAATAGTGTAGTTCATTTGTAATTAGTGATCAATCAGGGAAATTTCCATATTCATTACCAAAAATTAGTGAGTGCTTAAAGGGACCACTAAAAATACTACAGATCCATGCTTCTAATTTAGTCTTAGTGAAGTGGGACCCTTTCATCCCTGTTCTTATGGAAAACTAAAAAAATCTGTGTATGCAACTAATTTTCTCTGATTTCCATATCATGCTGCTGCTTAGTTATATCAGAAACATTCACATTTTAAATTCTGAAATATTCTGGACATTTTAGTTTTGCAGATGTTTTTAAAGCATGTTCAAATCTTGCAAGAACCTGAGTTACCATGAGGAGTGGACAAGGATTCTGGGCTTGTCTAGTTTGGAGAAAAGGGGGCTGAGGGGAGAGTGACCTCACTGCTCTCTACAGCTTCCTGAGGGGGACATGGAGAGGGGAGTGCTCAGCTCTTCTCCTGGGATCTATCAACAGCACACCTGGAAGTGGTTCAAAGCTGCACAGGGAGGTTTAGCCTGGAAATTAGGAAGCATTTCTTTACCAAGAGGGTAGTCAAGCACTGGAATGGTTTCCTACAGAGGTGGCTGATGTCCCAGGTCTGCCACTATTTAAGAGGCATTTGGACAATGCCCTTGACAATGTTCTTTAACTTGGTCAGCCCTCAGTTGGCTGGGCACTTGGACTGGATGATCCTTGCACATCTCTTCCAACTGAAATAGTCTTTTTATTCTATTCTATCCAATCCTATCTTATTCTACTACCTCCTCACATCTGGAAAAATTCTGGCAAGCCAGCTTAGACAAAATTTTGTGAGCGTGTCCTTGTGATTGATTTCCTCTCTAGAGGCTGGGAAACCTTTTCTCAAGTCACATCTTTTTAAAATTCCAGTGCTCTTTACTTATGCCTTAGAACAGAGCAGTAGTAGAAGGGTAACACCACCTTGCCACGTGTTGGGTGTTAAGAAAAAGTCTTGAGAAGAATAAGGAACATTTGACTCAAATACCAAAAGAGCAGGAAATAAAGGTTTTGAGCAGAAAGGACAGTGATACAGGGGAGTGGACTGGCAGATTAGGAAACCCAGATTTGGAGAAAGCTTTAAGAAGAGATCAGGCAAGCCCCTGCTAGAAGTATTGCTATAGCTGGAAATACTGCCAGCCCTCTCCTGCAGGAAAGGAGGGTCTGCATGGAAGCCTTTGTGCCCCTGTTTAGATAGCTCCTGGCTCTGATACACACATTCCCTTATCCCACCCCAACACTCTTTGCTGATGTGTTAATAAGCACTTTGAGACCCATATTGCAGCAATTTCCAAAATGAAAAGAGCACATTGCTCCACCTGTGACATCAGATATTGTCCAGCTGCAGTATCCAAAGTGCTTCCTATGCTCTTCTGAGACCCAAATTCTCAGATGTTCTCTTTGCAGTGTGATGACCTTGGGTTACATTAAATCCATACAATTCTTAGGTGGTGCCCAGGGCCCTTAACACTACCAAATAAGGCCAATGAGAAAGGTACCCATTCTCAGGAAATTTCTCTCTACTTGCTAAAGGACCTCTACAAGGTAGCAGTTCATCAATCTCCCAGGCACTGAGGTGTTTGCAGCCTCTAAAGCTCCCACAGACACTTCACAACAGCAGCTTCAGACCTCTCATTTTTTAGATCTCTTCAATCACAGGATTAGAAACATTACCCCTTAATGACTGTGTTCTTTCCTTATGGTATCTTCTGGCCTGTGCTGTCTGAAGCCAAAGCAGGAGGGTAAAATCTCACACCCTCTGGTCTTTCTTAGGATATAGAGGAGCATTTTCTTATCTCACTCTCCCACTTGGGAGAGGTGCATGCTGACCAGGCCAGCCAACAGTCCAGCTTGGTACTCTGCCTCTACCAGGAGGAAAAGGTCTTTATGGAAATCAGATAAGCTTAGCTACTTCCTGAGATCCATTGGGGTTTGCCCACCTGCAGGCTTTGGAGCAGGGAGAAGGTACATCTCTGCCTTTCTTCTGTAGCATCTGTCTAACTCCATTTGGAACCTGTTGGCACTCTCTGCCTCTACCATCTCCTAGGGCAAGAAAATCCAGGAATTAATTGGCTGCAGTGTAAAGAAGTTCTACCTCTGTCTAGTGACCATCTTCTCTGCCCCCTTCAGACAGTGGCACACCAAGGCTCTGTCACACTGGCTGTCCAGACAGACTGAAGGTCTGTACATATTTTTACATTTTTATCTATATAAACTCAGTGCAAGGCTTTGTTAGAGGGCTGCCTTTTCCAGGCATGCACTGTGGGGTTGATCTGCACAGGCACCTATCACACTGTCGAACATACAGAACAGACTGGATAACTGTATGAATATTTCCTACTCCTCAGGCAAATTTTCCAGGTGAAAAAAAAAAAAGAAAAAGCCATACCTTGGCCTATAAGGAACACTTAAAGTCCACACAGATCTCTGAATTCTAATGATAAGGAAAAGCTACTCCTAATAAACCAGCTAGTACAAAGTATTTACTTTAGTGGAAAGAAGAAAGTATAGAAGATACATCTAATTCCTTTAATTAATTCCTTTAATTCTCAACCAAAGTCTCAGAGTGTTCAATGGACTTCTAGAGCAAGATTGTATATTTGATCATGCATTGCAGAAATTTGCCAGGATTCTGTTAATGGGTAACTATGATGTTCATGATGAAACAAGTAACATTTACTCCTCTCTTAGAATTCTACTGGAATTTTACTGTCATTATTTTGGATGTGTTATACTAATTTTCTAACTTTCCTGAATGATCAAAGTTCGTTACCACTTTATTTTAACATAATTATACCTGACTTAATAGGCACCAAATTAATTTCCTATTACCTTAATGTACTTGCTTTAAAATTATGATATTCAACTCATAGTAATACAAATAAAAAAAAGAACATCCTCAAACAAAGGTGAGAACTGCTTGAAGGGAACAAATCCTTGCATTTTCAGCTAGTGAAATAAGGGATTAGGTGTGGAAATAGTCAATTACTTGTTATTGGAATTGTGTTTCACCTTTAAAGAATAAAATAACTTTGTCTTAAAAGCAGGCATACACATATATGTGTTTGAGAAATAATAACTCCATAAAATCTTTCAATAGAAAAAAGGTCTCTTGTAAATATAAAGTGCAATCTAATTTATTTTGACAAAAATAAATTCTACACTCAGTAAAAACTGTTATAAAGTAACTGAAAATACTGGATTTTTTTGTTCATTGCTCTTTTGTCCATGAGTTTCATGTAAATACTCATATATGAATGCAGAAGAACAAGAGAATGAGAGAAATAAACAGAACTATTACATATATTTCTATAAAACATACCTTAGAAGTTTTAGAATAAAACTAAACAAATAGTGCCTTTTTCCCATCTAAATACCTACCTTTATTATAGAAAAATCTTGTATCTGTTATGAACACTGCGCCTTTAATAGGCTGGATTCTGTAAACACTTCTGTACTCATTTCATTTCACACAAACACCACTATTACAAGGATAAAATTGTACATAAAATCAAAGACTTTGCAGCGGTGAAGGCAATATTTTTGACAAGATGTTTCAAAGTATGGCCTTGCTGCAATTTTCTAGAAAAGCCATGTCAGGCCCTGATAACACTTGGCAATAAATGCCTATCCCAGCTGTTCCAAACATAAGGATCTCTGGGTTCCCAAATGATCACCTTCAGCCATAAAACAAAAGGATTGGGCCTGCATGGGTTCCGAATTTTCAGCTGCTGAGGTCCTGAAAAAAAAATGAGGTCTCAGTTTTTTCTGGAGGAAAACATTCTCAAATGTTTTCTCTGGTTATTTCTTCAGGAAGGACACTTTGGGAGGAGGAAACACAGTGTTTTGGTACTGCAGAATATCCAGGAAAATCACTGAGCATGGCCTTCCCTGCGCTGCACCAAACCTGAATCGTGGGAAGAGCAGGGGCCCTAAGGCTTCTAAATCAGTATATCTGGCAGGATGCAATGGGCAATCCCAGCAGGGCAGAGTGGGAGGAGGGAGAACCAATACCAGAACTAAAGCTCAGCAGAACTCATTTCCTATGTGGTTATCTTGTGTCAGAGCTTTTCTCTACTCTACCAATCATTCTGCAAACACTGGAACCTTTTTGAGAGTGGATTTTGACAGACATTTCTGTAGGAGTAAAAATGCAAAATTCTACTCTTACAAATCACTCCGAATCATAATCAAACTCCCCAAGTGGGTCCCCTAAATATTCCATCCAACCAACCAGTCAAAGCAAACAAATTTACTGGAATGTCATCTGTAAGCAAGCTTCTGGAGTTTGAGCGCTTGCTTCAGTCAGGCACTGATCATTTGACAACAGAGTTGTGTTTTTAACAGTTGTAGGGGTGCCCATTAAAGCAAACAGCCTCCTGCTGACATGAAAATATATGTATGGAGTCTGTAATGGGTGACACAATATAAATTGACATATATAACCTACAGTATTTCAAAGAACTGCAGCACAAAGCTGGCTGACATGTCTAATAATCATAAGTGACAGATGGTTGAAGAGTTTTTTATGCTTAACATCTGAGTGGAGAGGCAGCATTTATCTTGGATTAAACTGTTGCATTTTGGAATTGCCTTTAATTACAGAGGAAGGTAGGTCATTAAAAAGGAATATATTTCCCTGAATCATTTCCCTTTCACAGTCTTTATCTGTTAGATGTGTTTTGAGAAAGCTGATCACAGTGGCCCTTTGAGGGGACGAAGGTCAAAGAAGCACAGCTTTAGTTTAGACTGATATAAGAGCCAAATACAAAATATCATATCTTGAGGATTTTCTGGAAGAGTCCAATTCCAGGCCTCAGCATTTAACACCACACTCAGTGGCAGACACTTGGGGCGTAGGTGTAACCTGGGAGGGAAATTTCAGGCTTGCAGAGTTCTTCTGATGTAATTCCAATAAACAAACAGACGAGCCAACAATTCTCAGCATTTTAGCTTGCTAAGGGTGGCTCTTGCTACAGTGACACAGTGAAGGAAAATTCTATAGATAGTTGCATTATTAAAGGCTTTTCTCTACCTTGTTTATAGTGGCATGTCTAACTTAGTCCTGGTGGACTCTGGTCTAAATAATTGTGTTTTAATTTCCTGATGCCCAAACTGGCTCCATAGGCAATGGGTTCATGTTGATCTTTCCCATGCCATTACTCTCTAGTAAAAACCCTTTGTACCTAACAGTCACCTCTCTCTGCTTCACAGAATGTTTTCTAGGATCAACAAAAACCCATTTTATTCAGTGTTATTTACAGATTGCTGGTTTTTTGATGATTGCTTTCTCTTCCTGGCATAAATTGGTCATTTCCAATAGCAAAGATCATAATGGCATCTAAATAAGAAAGATGATGCTTGAATTTACGACACAAGATTTTTGGAGAAGGTAAGACTTTATGAGATAAAATACAAATCAGCTGATGCAATTGGTTGAGTTTCAGGCAATTTAGAATGCCATTAAGTGATAAAGATTTGTTACCACCACTTTGTTTAGCTTTTTAATATTTTATTTCCTGTTGCTCCCTATTTAATGGTTAACTGTATTGTATTTTAATTGCTTGCTTGACATGATGGCATCTCAGTGGGGATTCATGGGGATGTTTTATAACATTTTAAATAATTAATAGTAATTAATAGAGTGCATTATATCAAGCTTTCCTAATATTCTGTATATCTTCTGTGTACACCAATGCTTTCACAAGATGAGAGTTTAGCTGATCTTTTACGGTGTTTTAGGCTATTTATTTTCCCCTCATAAAATGTGAAATACTTTAGGAGTCTGTTTTGCAATAGGCTGTCCTTTGTACTTCAGAACAGCATCAAATACATTGGAGACTTTTTAATATCACATTTAATTTTTAATGAAAACACCACATTGGAAAAATTAGTTGTGTTATAATTTGGGAAAGACAATTTTTTTCATCCTTACTCAAATAAAACTTACTGATACTGATTAAATATGTGGGGGTCTACTTCAGGTCATTCTTATGGTCTAAACTTGGTCACAGAAGTCCAACTTTTACTGCTTTTTAGGATATATAACCTGCTCAAACCCACTGACATCAGCAAGTTTTGTTACTGGTGGAATGGCCTTAGATCACACAGCTGAAGTAAGGCAATCATGTACTTGAAGCTAAATCTGTTTGATGTCTCAAAGTCACTAAAAGTCACTTACTTGTGATGTGCCAGAGCCTTGACCCAGTGTATGTGGATATTTAAACTGCATTTACTTGTTCAGCGTTGAGATTTCTTTCGTAAAGTGCTCCCATACATTTGGGTGAGGCATTTGATAGAAACACAAAGTTCATTCCAGGCCAGTCAGATGGTGAGATCCTTCAAAGTATGTGCCTACACTACTGCATAAAAACACCTATCAACTCCTGTTTCTTTCACACCAGGACACATAAAGTAACAGCAAACTCTATTTTTTTTTTTTTCTGGGTGACATTCATAGTTTAACTGGGGAATAATCTGATTTTTCTTATTTTCAGACATGTTTATTATAATGTACAAGCCATGTATGGAGTATTTCAGCTGTCAGGTTCATTTTTGCCGTTGTTAAAATAATTGGAGGCTAAAAAATTCCATATTTTCTTAAAACTATAGATCTTTGTTTATAAAAACCATTGTGTTATTGTTCCTTATGCTTTTGAAACTCAGAGATTAATGTATTAAAGGCTCAAAGGCCAACAAGGTCTCTCCTGTTCTCTTCAAGTTTCATTAAGGACACACAGGGATTTTTCTAAGTTTCTTGTATTTCCTTATTTCTTGTCTTTCAAAATACACCACTGTCCCACCTTCCTCTTTCTGTACAAAACATGTCCATGTTAACACCTCTCTGTTTGTTAATTAAAGCTCTCTATTAGGAGAACATGAAGGAATAAATCACAGAACCTGAAAAGTCCTTGAGCTTTTTCATCCTGTGTGCTTCTTTCAAAGAAGGAAGCTACACGAGGCAACAAGAAACTGAGAAACAATTTTAAAATATTTCACCCAAAAATGAAACATTGAAAAAACTCTTTATAAACACTTTATGTGGTCAAAATCTATAAAGTAATTAGCATGAGGCTGTTTCATGTGAATTTAATCACAGAATCATGGAATGGTTTGGGTTGGAAGGGACCTCAAAGCCCATCCAGTGCCACCCCTGCCATGGCAGGGACACCTCCCACTGTCCCAGGCTGCTCCAAGCCCCGTCCAACCTGGCCTTGGGCACTGCCAGGGATCCAGGGGCAGCCACAGCTTCTCTGGGCACCCTGTGCCAGGGCCTCCCCACCCTCCCAGGGAACAATTCCTGCCCAATATCCCATCTGACCCTGCCCTCTGGCACTGGGAAGCCATTCCCCCGTCCTGTCACTCCATCCCTTGTAAAGAGTCTCCCTCCATCCTTCTTGGGGATCCCTCTGGAAGGACAGAGGTGAATCTCCTGCAGGACAAAGGACTGAGGTCAGTCATGTGTATACAAGATTTAAAAAAACTGGTTACTTTCTTAAAGACACAGGTACCCAGATATGACATATCAAATGAAAAACAAAGAAAAAGCTTCAACTCCTATGACTAAGACAACAACAGAGAAGCATTTAATAAAAGGTTTTCAGACTTTCATGAATATGTGATGTGAATGCTAAGGGTCTACTCAGAGGCATGCCAATTTTCCTTAATATAGCCTCCCTTTAGATTTTATGTCAAGATAAAGGGAACTTTCCCTTGAATATTTCTTTCCTTGCAACGCTCAAGTTCATACCTGGATCAGAACTTTCTTTTCAAAAACACAAGTGACAGAATTCTGAGTTTGTTCAACAGTGTCACTGACTTCCAATTGGACAAATATTTAATTCACTGCTTCTATTTTTAAACAATGCTGCTGAATAATTTGAGCAACTGGATGCTGAGCAGAGCATTTTTTAAATGACATTTTTCCAAATGGTATCATTAGAAAGAGAATAATCCCTATAAGGTTGCATATGTAAACTCATCTCTTTTTTCCAACATCTAGAAAATTCATGAAAGCTATTCAGAAAATGAGTATATACATAATATTCTACTTATGAATATAAAGGAAAAAACACTGAGCAAATGCTGTGTCTCAACATAGTTTCTGCATTTCCCTATGATTTTATGGAGCTTCAAAAATAGTGTAAAAATAGGAAATGTGTGTTCCTTAGCTTATGCAAAAAAAAAGTATTAGCTCTCTTCTTGATGTAAGAAAGAGATTTTTTATGGTGAAACTGCCATTCTCTGGAATGTGGTGGAGCCCCCATCATTGGAGGTTTTAAAGATGTGATTGTATGGTGGGACAGATCAATTCATGTAGGCTCCTTTACCCATGAAAGGTTGGACACATTAGTCTTTCAAGATCCATCCCAAACATCCAAGCTGGGCTGTTTGAGGCTTCTAGGAATTATCACAGCCAGTTTCACCACCAACCTTAGCTGGTCCTCTCTTTCACCACAGCCCCCTTCAGAGGAACAGGCATATGGGTTCTTAAGGCTGAATTAGAACCTTCAAAACACTAAGCAACATTGACAAGCAGAAAGATAAGAGCATGACCTGGACTTTTTGTCTGCATTTTGGCCATTTCTCGTGGCTTTCTTAAAGAACCTGATATAAAGACAAACAAATGCTTGGGTATCTCTCCCTGATGTATAAGTCCTCCATGCATAATTTTTAATTTAAACAAATTCAGCAGTTTAAAAAGGAGGTGTGCGCAGGACTTTCTGTGGTCATGCACTGGTTATAAATAATGACAACTGAGGATCAACTGAGCACAACACACATGAAATTGTTAAAATTGCCAGTCATCCCACTGAAAGACCAATAACTGGAATGGCACAAAAGAAACAAAGGAAAACAAAGCCAGGCTAAAATAAGAACGTTGGAAAAAGTGGGCCTTTATTATGTTTTGAAAGGGTGAAAGGTACAAAGCATTAAAATGAAGATTCCTGTACATTTATACCTGATTTTCTCCATCCTTTCTGTCAGTGCTGTTCAGAATTATGGTAAATTTCCCTCTGAATTTTTCACAATATTTTGCAGAAAGTAAACTTAAACCCAGGTTGACATGAAAATCTAGGCCCTATCATCAATTGTGCAACATGTGGGGAAAACATTCTTATCTCCAGCCCCTTATTTAGGACCTGCCAAGAAAGAGAGTAAAATAATGCAACAGAAACTCCCTGAGACACAGGAGGGCTCCTCCTCCCCTGCTTTAGAGCACAGCTCCATTCACAGCCTGGCTACATAAATTGCAGGCTCATTCCTAGGAAAGTCAACAAGGGGAAAAGACAGCAGCCATCTATCTGTGAAATGTAAAATACTAATGGAAAGTACATAAGGCTTTTCTACATAGACTACACACCATTAACCTACCCTCATCTATATTAGTTTATCATTCTAAATTTAGCTGCTGCCTTTACTCAAATGTTTTTGTTTGCTGTTGCTCACTTGAAAAAGGCATAAAATACCAAGTTATCTAATCACCATGAAAAAACCCTACTTTTGAGGAAGTCAGATTTCTGAAGCCTGCCCTCATAATTCATATAATACAAAAGGCATTATAATTACAATACCTCATTCCTTTGACAAAGATTATAGCAAGGACAGAAAATGCCCACAGATTAATCCATCATTCTGACACCATTTTTAATGAGTGGGAAATGCCAAAAATATGATCCATTACCTTTGCAATTCAAAACCTGTACTATCATGGGCCAATTTGAACTACTTAAATCCAGCATTTCTGCCCAGCAGCTTGCCACTCATCAGACTTTTTAAAACATATTACGTATTGCTCTGCACAGATTAGAAATTAGATATTCATAATTTTTGTTGTATTTTAGAGCAAGAACAAGAGGATTTTCCATCTTCATTCGTTTTGAAATAGCTTTCATTTGAACAAAAATATAATGTCCCAGTGTCCCCTAGTGGGCAAATGAATTCAGAGGTAACAGGTTCATTTCATACCTGTCTGTACCCATCAGCATCAACATGTTCTGAAAGATTGTGCTGGACTATTGCACCATTTTTCCACTATAAAAATACACCATGAAGATCAAGTCTGATAAATTCTTGTGAAGAAATAGTTAATTCAGAGAAGAAAAACCAGATGCAATTATCTATGGTATGCAATGGAACAGGAAGAGAGAATAGATTTGAAAGGCTACTTCTGTTTTCTCCTCTATACTGCACAGGGTGATTTGGGAAGCTTCTCTCATGTACAAGGGCTTCAGGTTTGCTTGAAGATAAAGATATTGACAGATTTTCAATAGATCACCTACTCATGGAAGCACTGCACTGCAGCTGTACTGCTGTTTTAGTATTAGGTGATGGGTAAAGAACAGTTGCTATGTTTTTTCAAGTATGTGCCAATCATTTTCCTTCTCACTTGAATTAACAGTAAGAGTCTGAAGGGATCACAGGAAAGCAGCCTAATGAAATGTTTAAGTGAAAAATGACTGAAATAGGGATCTATCTCAAAACTCATATTTCTTTTAAATGAATACAGTCTCTGTGAATTTGAGGAATTCAGATGTCATTTGTGGATTGGGGGAGTACTTTGAATCCTTCATGGGCTTCCAAGTGCATTGGAACTCTCAGGTTGTTTTAAGAAAAAGTTTTCAGTTATATTTGGGTTTCACTAGCACAAAATGGTCAAAAGGAGTTGCAATCCGGTGCCTGTTCATGACTTCAAAGTAGCACTCGATGTTTTTGGCATCCAGGCACAAGTAACAAACCTGCAGTCTCCCACCCACTGGGTGAAGAGCTGGAACCACAGTGACAGTGATGGGGTGGGGATTGAGATTCAGGATGTGGTTTTTGAGGAGACTCAGAATCATTTTCACTCAACATTTGGGGGCTGAGAAAGCACAGCTTTTAGTAGGACTGGTCTCAACAATAAAAACAAAGAACTCAACATGCCCCAGCCCTGTGAGCTGGGACCCCAAACCTCTGCCCTGGTCTGAGCCCAGCGTGGGCAGCAGCAAAGGGGGGATTGTGCCCCTCTGGGCCTCAGGTGAGACCCCCCCTGCAGAGCTGCCCCAGCCCTGGGCCCAGCACAGCAAGGACGTGGAGCTGCTGGAGAGAGCCCAGAGGAGGCTCCAGGATGAGCAGAGGGATGGAGCAGCTCTGCTGGGAGGAAAGGCTGGGAGAGCTGGGATTGTTCAGCCTGGAGAGGAGAAGCTCTGGGGTGACCTCACTGTGGCCTTGCAGGGCCTGAAGGAGCCTGCAAGGAAGATGGAGAGAGACCATTGACAAGGGATGGAGGGACAGGACAGGGGGGAATGGCTTCCCAGTGCCAGAGGGCAGGGTCAGATGGGATATTGGGAAGGAATTGTTCCCTGGGAGGGTGGGGAGGCCCTGGCACAGGGTGCCCAGAGAAGCTGTGGCTGCCCCTGGATCCCTGGCAGTGCCCAAGACCAGGTTGGATGGGGTTTGAAGCACCCTGGGATAGTGGAAGGTGTCTCTTGGTTGGGATTCCATTCCAGAGATGGAATGAGATGAAATTTAAGGTCTGTTCCAACGCAAACAGTCCTATGATTCCATAATAAGGAGCAAAATAGCACAGATTTTTTATTCCCTAATTAGCAAGTTCTTGTAACAAAACAACACGTTCACAAAAAGATTAAAAAAAACCACATATAATTAATGTCTCAATTTTAATGATATATTTACATTTCTGAGGCAAATATTGCCTGATAGCATAGGTTCTCAAGAATACTACACTCAAAACTAAAGTTGCAGGAGATGCAGATTACGACTTTCTCCCTAAAATCCATTTGTGTAAATCATGGTTAAACAATTTCACCTCTCTGAACATCAGTTGCAGCCCTCAAATTGCCTTATAGTTCCTTCGCATGCTTTTTAAGACCTGCTGATTTTGTCTGCATTTTGAACTCTCAGATCCCTGGGTTGGGAACTGACTCTGTGCTTGGGATCTATGACAGCAGGGTCTTTAGATGTGGCTAGTCACCAAATAACACATACTTCTCTCCTGAGCTTATTTCTTTGTCCACTCCTTTAATTCCAGAATCTATTTATTTTACAGGAATGGCTTCATCTGCCTTACAGGATAACTTTCAACCTTACAAACGCCAGAACGTCAAATCTGTTAAGTAACTAATGAATAGCTACAGCATTGCATACACATTCTGCAGTCATAGAAATCAATACAAGATAATTTCAACCTGCTTTTAAAGAAATGGAATTCTGTTAAAAATAAAACATATGCATCAAGATACTGTATTACAAAACTAAGCTGAAAAAGCCAACATTATTGTTTTTCTTCTGAATGTATACAGGTACTAAATAACCTTTTTTCACAGAACATATTTTTAACAAAAGATGCAGTTTTATAAAGAGATGTAGGACAGGAGAGCAATCAGAAGAGCAGCAGGGCTCATACATTGCTTTATCTTGCACCTTTAACCTCTCAAGAGGTTGACCAGCCAGGAAAGTGCTGCTGGGTCACAATCACCACTCATTCAGCCTGGACTTAATCCAACCTGGGAATCCCTGCCAACCACCCTCTGTGCTGTGGGAGACCTCATGATCTGTGTGACATAACCTCAAATCTTATAAATATTGATAGCTTAGCAAGGATCAAAATGCAGATATGGAGAATCTTCTGAGCTCAGCGTGACACATTTTGTTCTGCAACCCCAGCACAGAGCAGAAACCCAAGAGCAGTGGAGGGCAACTGCCTTCTCTTTCCCAAGGGAAAACACAGCAGGAGCCAGTGCTGCATCAGCACACCCCCTTTGGGGACATTGGATTGCCCTACTGGTCACAGTTACCTGCATCCTGCATCTTTAAACCACCTTCATATTTGCATATCTGACAAAGTGCCTCTCCAAGGAGCCATAAGGAGGGAACATAAATGTGCCAGGGTGGAGAGGGGCAGAGTAAAGCACTGAGGGCAGCAGTGTGGCTTCACAGGGAAAATATCCCAATGCAAAACCAGCAATAAAAGGGTCCAGGCTTGCTTTAGGTACTATTATAAGTGTCCAGTCTGGACATCTAATATGTTTGATGATCAGCTGCTTCATTCGAGAAGGAGTTTGGTCTTGATTCCAGACTCCTCACCAAAGCCACACTTTCACAACACCATTCAATCCACAAGTATGTTATCCCTTTCAGTATGACATGCACCACAGTGTTTTTTAACAGGAAAATACAGTTTTAGTTATCTGAGATTTTAAAACTTGCTAAGAGGTGAAATTATGAATTAATAGTGCAATACTTTCCATAAGAAATCCCATATTTAGTGACAAATCCTTTCAGTGCAGCTCCAATGGAGTTAAACTCTTTCATAGTCTGAAAACACCACTCCCCTTCCTAACCTCATCTGCCTATCACAGCAAATTTGTTCAATAAACCTATCACATACTGAGAAGGAAATAACCCAGGTTTTCAGTTGTGTTCTAAGAGCAAATTGTTTTGCCTTCACATTAATGAAAGTTGAGAAAAAAGCTCTTTCTGGTATCGTAATCAGAAATGAAGCGAGGAGAAAAAGAGAAGACGAAGAAAATAATGTGTGGGGGTTTTTTTTTTCTTAATCTTGTCATTTAACAGTATTTGAAAGACATTGACAACATGCACAGCTGATTTTAAAGAGGTGGTTTTTGGTTACTATTGAGCACAAGTGTAAACACAAAAACAAGCAGAGAGGATTTGCTGATGGAGGCAGAGGTGGGTGGAAGGTCAAATGCAACCCCTGCCAAGTGTATCCTTGCTCTATTTTCTGGATTACACTGGAATCTCAACAAGAGACTTATTTTTTGGATGGAGGGGCAGGAGAAGGACAAGTAGGGTTAACATATCAATTCAGAAAGCCTATTTTTGTTTCCTCAAAGCCTGG
This sequence comes from Climacteris rufus, assembly GCA_013398175.1. Classification (NCBI taxonomy): domain Eukaryota; kingdom Metazoa; phylum Chordata; class Aves; order Passeriformes; family Climacteridae; genus Climacteris; species Climacteris rufus. Next base: position 1,201,916 of record VZRZ01003265.1, read on the forward strand.
TTCACTACACAAGGAAAGATGCAGCAGGTATTGACCCTTTCCTTCCCACAGGAGCTGAGTGTGTTACTGAAACCTCTTCTCATTTCGATTCTGGAGGTTTCTTAGGAGTCTTACGAAAACATTTCTGGAATTCTAAATCTATTACCACAAAACTTCCATTGGCTTCATCAGTCTCACCCATCAACTGATAACTTTTACTTAACCTCTGTTTGCCTCTGACCTTTGCTGATCTATTCCTGAGCATGCCAAATCAGGCTCTAATTTTCCAGTCATGATATCATACATGAAGATGCTCTGCCACAAAACACTTGGACCTGATCATGGAATCATGGAATGTTTTGGCTTGGAAGGAACCTTTAAACTCATTCCCTTCCACCCCCTGCCATGGGCAGGGATACCTTCCAGTATCCCACGATGCTCCAAGCCCCGTCCAGCCTGGCCTTGGACACTTCCAGGGATTCAGGGGGAGCCACAGCTTCTCTGGGCACCCTGTGCCAGGGCCTCCCCACCCTCCCAGGGAAAAATTTCTCCCATATATTTAACTGAAATTTTCCCTCTTTTAGTCTGATGATGATTTCAAGGTTCTTTTCAAATATTAACAATCCATGTCTTTCAAATCTGTGTCTAATACAAAACATCCCACTCTCCAATGAAAATTTATACTTCAATAATGATATAATTTCTTTTATTGTGGGTGAGTCAGGGTCTGTTCATGATTAAGAAACACTAAATATGACACATTACTTGCAATTAATTATTACTTCATCTCCTCAGAGAATATAACCTACAACAGAATTCTTTCACACAGAGTCCTGAATTTAAGAGTTTCCCAGCTGCTAGAAACAAATGTATTTAGCTTACCTATTGCCTATGAAACAGATTTGTTTGAAACCTGACCTGGAAGATAAAATTATCTAGTGTTGGTGAAGTCCTGTAACAAGAGCAGAATGCTAATTTTTATGGCTTTTCTACTTGTCATAACATCTTTCTAGCTATATAATTATTTTAAAAAGACAGAAGGAAAAGAAAAATAAAAGCCAGCAGGATCTAAATAAGTTTTTCTCATCCTCCTCCCTGCAGTCACTGGATTATCCAGTCCTCTCAGGCTGAATCAGTGCGCATTAAGAATGTTCCCAATTTCAAACGCACAAATACCAACATCAAAATGGGAGAGTATCCACAGGAGTATAAAGTGAGGCTTGTCCAAATCTGTTTGCAGCAGAAGGGCCATGGAAAGCAATCGCCCTGTGCACACTGGCTCAGAGGCTCTGCAGTCTTAGCGAATTCCCTGCTCAGATCACTTTACATTTGCTGGCACTTGGTGCCTCAGTGGCATCTGGTGGGGGGTTATTTATTTATTTATTTTTAAAATTTGCTCTGCATCACAAGCCTCAGTAAATTTTCAAGGTTTTTGCAAGTAAGCTTGAAGGGTTTGTTCATCAGATTTTGAATTATCAGTAGATGCTTAAAATTAGTCATCAAGCTCAAGAAGGGCAGGAAATCCAACAGCACTGGATACAAATCTCAGTGCTCAGTGCTCGGGAGGCAGCCTGCAAACCTTGAGCACAGTGTCTGTAGGTTTCCAGCTGAATTCTGGGGGAGCAGGGTTATGTCTAAGCTTTTTCTTCAGCAGTGCACCTCAGCAGGAGCAGAGATCTGTCATCCTACAGAGCAGCCACTGCATTAGGGATGGCACAGGCAGTTTGACCTTCACTTATCAAAGGAAAACATTCACCTTCAGCCTTTTAAATCTCCTGCAGGGGTCACTTTTGCTGAATTCACTTGCTACTCCTCTTACTTCTTTCTCAAACACATAATCTCTACATCTAATTCTTTAACAATTGTATGGAGAACAGTGGTATATTGAGGATGAGACACAGGCCAAGCAATACAATGAATATCCACTACAAGGACATCAGAAATGCCTCAGCTACAGACTCACGTGTGGGCATGCAAATATTCAGCTTATAAAATCAAGAACTGGAAGCCAGAAAGTGCTAGAATTCATACTAGCCTTAATTTCTTCTATTTGAGAATACATATCTCACGTTCTGTATACTTTTTATATGTATGATTTCTGATAATTTCTGTGATGATATCAGAATTTAAGGTCCTTATGTCTAATTCTTCCATAAGACCAACTCCTCCCAAAGGTTGAGTTCAAGTTATTGGATGAACTAGACTATTGCAGGAATTTAACTAATACTGTGTTAACCACCTAGATTATCAGAATATTTTCAGATGTACAACATTTTTTTTTCTAAGCATTAGAAACAGCTGTGCTGTTTTGGCTAAAACTTTGCAAATGCTCATGGAGGGAAAATCATGAAAAATTCCAACAAAAAGGGTGCAGCACTACACACAAATAGAAAGAGGTGTGAGATAATCAATTCACAATGTATTTAAAAAAAAAAAAGGCAGTACTGTACATATTCAAAACATTCTTGCAAACAAATCCCAAAATAGCCCCATGGAGTTGGTAGAAAAATGTGAAAACTGATATAGACATCAACTAAATAACTTAATCATGCAGTGAATAACAAAGGAGAGTTGTATTCCTCATTTCTCCTCCTCTGAAACCAATGTCAAACCAGACCCAAATAACAGTTGCAATCTCTTTAATATACACAATCCAAACCTTTGTTCCCACCGAAGGGTATCTGTACAAACAGAACAGACAATTAGGTCTGAAACCACCCATTTAACATTTGCAAATTCATCCTGAATGAAACAAATGGAGAGATTTCAGGTAAACAAGTTTTCAGCATATTTGCAAGTGAAAAATTCCTGCCAGCAGTTGGCAGTTTGGTGTACCCTGGACACTTTTAGAGCTATTGAGTTGCGTGTCACAGCACTGCAACCTGTATTTCACTATCTGCTCTGTTTTCCCTAAGTGCTTGGTAAAGCAAGGAAAACCAGAGCCAGCAGTGAAGCACACAAACAGAATAGCAAATAGGAACACTTTTCATTTCAGGCTTTTATATCAGAGAATTATATTTTCAATCCTTACATAGGTCACAATAGTCACAATGGCAGGTTTTAACTTGCTTTCCAGGCACGTCGCACAGTTGGGAAAGATTTTCACATAATCAAAGTTGGATATTTCTAGAGAGATCAAAAGAGCCTGTGAAGTGGAGAGCAGGTGCTACAGACATCTTAGAGGATCTGAGAATGCAATTAACCAGCAAATGAGCCTTGGAAAACCCAGTCTTGCTGAACAGATGAGCACAATAAAAGCCACTGAGAAATGAGCTGGCCAAAGCACGCTAATAACAGCAGCAGCACAGAGACATCTGCCCTGGGCCTTAACCTTTAGGAAAGGAGAGCAGATCCCACTCAGAGAGGGAAGTAGGGACATTATGTAAATGTCTGGGGCTCCTGGAGGAGATGAAAGTTTATTGGTTGCTTTCAGAGAGGCTCAGTTAAGCAGAACACCACTGGCCTCTCTCTTTTCCCTCCAGTTGGTTGGTGCTTGGGCTGGCTGGGGCTGCAGGAAATGGGTCAAGTGGCTTCGACAGGATTATCAAACCAAAGTGATTTTACCCCTCAGCATTTATGCAGCAACTTCTCTCATCATTTATATTCTGACTGCCAGCCTCGAAGTTTAGCACTGGGAGGTGCTTAACAAGCTTTGTGGGAATCTGTAGTCACTGGCAGCCTTTAACATTTGGACAAATGTAATATGGCTTGGGACAAATGAAAATAATCCATCTGAACAATTTCTGCTGATGCTAAATTTCAAACAGGGCTTATTTAAACAATGGAAAAGTGAGGTCTCAAACATTAAAAATAGGTCAGACTTTCTACAACTCTGTATTTTTTTCGAACTTCTACAATACACATTGCAGTAGCTTATGTCTTTACAGGGTATTAATCACAAAACCCATCACATGTCAAGCCTAGTATGGATTTTATAGGCATTCAGGTTAAAAGGGGGATTTTCTGCTCTGACACACAGGATCTCTGGAACAGGGCAGTACAATGTCCTTTTTTATGAAGAGAGAAAGAATTCAAAATGGGAGCATGAGAACAAAATGTTATGTCATGCACCTTGAGATGGGCCACAATATGCAGGTAGTGTACCAATTTTAATACCACAACTGTTATAAAATGCTTCACGATGTAGAATTACTGAATTATTTCAGTCTACAAGTACTGTGAAGTATTAGAGAGCTTTGTTTTCCCCATCACTTAAGCTTGCTATGACCTGTTGAAGCTGTAGACATGGCTGGAATGACCTCCAGCCCTCCCAGCCAGCAGGGCCAGGCTGTGCAGAATCCCTGGGGAGATGAAATAACAATTATTTTTAAATCCTTTTTTCTTGTTTGCTTGATCATTTTTTGCTGCATCGTTAAGCATGAGGACCTGGACCTCAGGTTGACACTGGATAATTTTTCTTTTCCTTTTTTAAAACTAATGACTTCTAGCACCTCACAATCTATAAAATAGACAGGGCATTTTGTTATAGTGCTCAAAAGATTCTTAAATGGCACTTAAGACACTTCTGAGCCCAGTTCTTACATACTTAGATGTAGCTACTTCCCGTTTCTAGAGTTTAAGAACTTTCTCCAGCCTGACTGAACCATGTAGAGATCCAAATATCCCTCCTTGAACTGAGACTGAGCTTCACACTCACCCTTAGGTGAGTTTGTTGGCTTAAATGTAGCTAAACCTTGAACAACCAAATCCCTGGTGTCAAAGCAGGGAGTGTCAAACCACGTGCTGCCCCCAGATTTGGCATGATGCATTTTCATATTGCTGCCTCTACCTCTCCCCGTTTTGTGATAGACAATTCCCCAGGAAACTGCTATTTCCACTCCTCTTGCCTTTTTTTTTTTTTTTTTTTTTGGTATAAACTCAGTAATTTATTAAAACAAAGATACCAGTTCAGCACCAGTGACTTCAGAGATCCCTAGTGGCTTGGCTTTTGCAGTAGGATGGTTAAGGCATGATGGCATGCTCCTGTCATTTGTTAAGGAGCTAAGAAAATTAAAATCTTGCAGTCACGGAATTGATATTTAGAGGTCATCAGTCTGCACAATTAGAAATATATTCAGAAATATTTTCTGAACCACGCTAGGAGAAACATCTTACATTGACTATTAATTACCACAGTGTGAAAAGCCAAATTCTCTTCAGGTTTTTTTCCTTCACTTGTGCATAAAAATCTTAAACTTCCTTTGCTCATTTTCATTCTGAGGCAGCAGGCTGGGCACTTCTTCCCTGAAACAATCCAGCATTGCTGGGTAACTCCACCTGGTGTAACAGAGCTAAGGAGAGCCCCAGGGAGAAACAGACAGAAGGAAGAAGTGTCCTCAAAGCACCCAGGGCTGGGGTAACACCATGGGAACTTCCAGTGGGTTCTTACAGGATGCACCACAACACTTCTCTTCCCTTAAAGCTTTTGAAGGATATACTGGCACTCCATGCCTGCTGACTCTAAGCGTATGGCATGGGTTCTTTTCTACCTCCTTTTTTTTTTTTTATTTGGGTTTTTTTTTTGGAATTCGTTTTTGGAAAGGGTGCAGCCAGAAGAAGTTTAATGTCCATGAATGATCCGGGGTGCTTCAGCAGCTGCAGTTACATTTAACATCACATAGTCACATTTCACTTCAGTCATCACCTCTATTACTGTTGGGTTGGTTTCCGATTTTATTTCTTTTAGCATTGGCTAATATGGATGCCTAAAAAATCTGGATAACAAAAAGAGTTTTACCTGAGTCAAACACAATCATGTTGCTCTGGCACTTCCGCCTATATTGATTACTTGGGAAGTAATCATTACTCCTCCAATTATGCTGTTTATTTTTTCAGAATTCTCTAATGTTATTAGAGACAGTCCTCAGTCTGAAACAAGAAAGAACATTGGATCAGATACAGATTTCACCACTTTTTTCACTCTTCCCTTAGAATGTGAACATTTAGCCCCAAATCACAGTGAGTTACATTATATTGGACGGAGGCCAATACTTATCTTGTGCCTTTCCCATTGCATGCCAAATTTCAATGAACTCTTCATAAAAAAAGGAATGAAAACCATCTTTCTCAGTCAAATATAAAAGAGTGATATGGGCTTCTGCAAGAGGAGGAGTTAATCCAATCCCACTTCTGAAAGGTTTCCATGGATTTGGTTTAGTTCCCTTGAGTGTCCTCAGGACCAACAAACTGACCCTTAGGATTGAAGGGAAGGGGGCATTAGGTAGAATGGAGGTCACACACCACACCAGTGCAATTCTAACTTCTCCTTCAAGATTTAAAGTATTCTGTATTTTAATATATTACGGATTTTGATCAGTGTTTTCTTCACCACAATTTCTTGATAATTTGAGATTTAAACCAATTCATTCTGAAAACTTTAGGGAGAAAATATTAACACTGCCAGAGGGGAAAAAATCAAAATACTGTCGGAGTTATGAAAGTAGTTGTCACTTGTGTATTGCTCTTGCATATAATACTGACAGATTATGTTGGAGAATTCCAGAGTTTCATTCAGGCTGCATAGCAAGGTCTCCATGGTGCTGCAAGTGGGACGTTGCCAAAAAGTCACTGCAGCCAGGAAACAGCTTCAAATAGACTTTAGGACTGACCCAAGGTTTGTGAGCAGAGAACAGTGATCAAAAGAAGTTTTAGGCTCATTTCAGATATGACATGTCATTGTCATCACAGAAATAAAAATCACTTGCCCTTTGTCATTCTCTGTCCTTAATTTGACTTTCTTTATGTCACTTTTCCATTTCTGCATGTGATAACACAACAGAGTTGTATCCTTCTTTTCCAGTTCCCTACAAAACTATCCCCAAATTCATGCTGGTATTGACATTGGAGCTGCCTTCTCTTCATCTTTCATCTTCCTTCTAGAAACAACTCAAATCACCATATATGCAGAACATTATTAATTGTGTTTTCTAATGATTTATTAATTGAACAGGGGAGCGGTACATCTGGCAACATTTACATTTGAAATTAGGAAATCAGATCCTCCATAGCCGAAATCTAATTTTATTTGGTTTATCTTAGAAGCAGTCGGCTGGCTCAGATATGAAGAAATTTCTATTACTGAGGGTTACAGAAATCTGAAGATAAAGGATCTATTCTGCAAAATACACTGAACAAAATTTGTTAAATTTATTCTCTCTCATGGCACCACATTGAGTCTCTCAAATGTTTCTATATATAATTTTTTACCTTCTTCTTAAGTTGATTGCAAATTAGTTTAAAGTACTAGACATGCTGCTGGCATTGCTTTTTATCAAACTTTGTGTAGGTGATCTGGGACAAGTGCCTTGACCTCTGTGTTTGGGCAGGTATTTGGACAGACCTATTTGATGATCAAAATTAATACAAGTATTAATTGTATATTGATTGATTAATACAGTGTAAATACAAGGGGGTTGGAAATAAACGGTATTTAAGGTCGCTTCCAACCCAGTCCATTCCATGATTCCATGATTATAAGGCTACGAGTGTGCATGCTCAGGAAACCTGGAGAGCACCCAGCAAATAGGAAGGTCTATCTCACTCCCTAATATGGCCTAAAACATGGAAACTTCTCTTATAATTCATTTCAGTTGCAAACTGCCAGGATATCAGAGAAGTCATGTGGATAAAATGAGAGCCAGCTTAGGGCAGAAATCCATCCCTAATCATACACCAGGATATGGGAGTCACCCCTGTTAGGAGGGATCTGGGAGATAAATGAAATTAAAACACTTTCTCCTTCCCTGTCTTTACTCAGATACACTGTTCAAGCACCCACACAGAGCTCTCAGTGGGAATTTCATTTCAATTTTATTCTCCCAGCCCTCTGTCACATATATTGGACACCTCTGTAAGGTATATATATATATTACATCATAATAGATGTCAATGCTTCCCTAGGAGATCCACAAATATGTGTTTCACTGTTGACTGAAGTATGTTATAATAGTCCACAGAGCAGCCCAAAACACTCCCACCATTCCCAGTTCTTAGGCCATCACACTTCCAGAAGTGCCCTATCTTTTATGCAGTGCTTTCTTTGGACTTTAAGATTTCAGATTGTCACAAAGTATTTTCAAAAAAGCCTGCAAAACCACTATAATGATATTTGATCTGTAATTTAATTATGAGATTTGATTTAAATTGATGGCATGTAGCTTGGTTAGAGTGGAGCTTTTGGAATTATCCCCTGCCATGTATAGGGAGTATAATTCAAAGCCTTAAAGAGATTAGGCTTGAATTTTGAAGGCGTCACAGACTTGTTTTATTCAGCCTAATCTCTACAAAAGTATGTTTGGCAAGGGTTTAAGTGGAATAGTGCCATTTGCTTTTCAGCTCCAAGTTTTGTTTCTCTGGACAATCTTTAGACACACCAAAGAGTGGGGGAACAGCTTTGCTGCACTGATTAAAGTGAGGTTTTGTGATTAAGCAGGATAATGGTGACAAAGTTGATGAAAGCAAAGCACCCAAACATCTGCCTGATTATTAAACAGGAACCACAGTATCTGTTCTAATCCCCCCCACGTGTAACACCTGGAACCTTGATAGGAAAGGGTCTGACTAATATGTAATATAGGACTTAATATAAGTAACATCTTTCACAAGTAAAGATTTCAGGAGTTTTTTTAGAAGCAGGTAGGTATAAAGGTGTCCTACATACTGATGAAATGTCCTACAAAGATTGTGTAGAGCAATTTCTATCAGACAGAAATGAAAATAAAATTAATTATTTGTGAAGGGACCAGACTCCATTATTTTTTTCCTCTGGTTTAACAGAAAAAAAAGCATCAATACAAACCATAACATATGTCTTTGACAGAAATTAAACAAACCCATAGCTTATAGGACCTGTCATTAATCTAAAAAATATAATTTTCAGATTTATTAATTTTTTTTCTCCCATTTGGCAATGATCAGACCTAAAGTACTCAATGCAGGTATTAGTATTTTCAGGATAACACTAGTTCATCATTTTTAATTATTTTATTATTGGAGATGGATAATTCCTAGTACTTTCCTATCAGTTAGATTATTAATTTTTAATTCAGCTGGCTAAAAGTCAAAGTCCACAAGTAACTGAGTAGTCAGCTTGTCTGTAGCTCCTTCTCTCAAGTGACTGTCCTACATCTGTTCTTTATTAAAACAGAACCTTGCAACTCAGCCCAATTTTGATTTGGTCACCAGGTTATAACACCTAATTTAGCAAACAAATTGTTTCCAGCAGAAGTGATTCAATTTGTCCCCACTTCAGATCCACCTCTGGGAAGTGCAAAACTGAATTAAAACCAATCCAAAGCACAGAGAATTTTCTTCCAAACCTTTCCTTGCCACTTAACCAAGGCTTGCAGGACACAAGACTGGGCAGCAGCTTTTCTTACTGTCCAGTCACTCAGCACATGGGAACAGACCAGGGCTGTCCATAGCATTTCTGTCTCAAACTCCCTAAAAATTTTATTTCTCTATCTTTACAGGCTATATTAGAAAAAATAACTATATTAAAAAACTAAACCGACCAAACAAACAAAAAACCACCTCAAACTAAAAACAAACCACAAAATGCCACCCACCTTGCATCATCTTTTGTTTCTTATTAATAAGATTCCTTAACAAAACAGCAGTTAATTAGTATTTTATGACTAACTGTTAAAAAGTTTGAGAAAAACTGATAAAATTGAGGTAGTGCTATTTGTTTTTTCAATATTTACCAACATTTTCTTTTTAATATCCTCCATATGGATTGCCTTTTTCTCCTTCTGTCTCAGTTCCTCATCCAGTGGGGATGGCTTTGATTGCTGAATACTAATGAATGGATTTTTGGCCCAATTTATGATTGTCTGTTCTGAATTATTAATTCAGTTTAAAAAACATCTGAACTGAGTAGAAAACCACCGAGGTCACATCACACAGGGCCAGAGGAAGATGATGGTGGGGGTGCACAAGTGTGTGCAGCAGACACTTGTGAATGTGCAACCTTCTGCTCCAGCTTTCCTCATGTTTTCCTCTTGGATGTATCTTCCCTGCAGGAACATTATCTCTGTTCCTGTTGCTTCTGCAAGCTCCTCAATATCTCTAGTACTTCTATTGAAATGCAGCAGAGAAGCTACACATCTGGCAAGTCACCAAGCCAGAGTGACTGGGAAAAGCTGAAAAATCCCTCAGAGAGGGAGCAACATCTGCTTGATAGGCAGTGAAAAATAAACCACCAATAAACTAATTTTAACAGCAAATAAAAGGTACATGGGTCTGGGGGAAGGTTTTCTAGAAATGCTGATTACTCACATTATGCAATTAAATTGGCATTACTGTGTTTGACAGTCATAGAAAAGCAATTGTGAAAAGATTATGTGCTCGAAGAAACTGATATAAGGACTTAATTTTCTACTTGCATAGCAAGAAAATCTGCCTTTTGAAGTCTCCTGGGTATTTTCCAGGCAAGAACCTATGAACTTTGACTGCTCTAACCCCAAAAAAAGCTGTAAAAGAAACACTGTGCTCAGCTTGGTCTGAAAAAACACCACAATCCCAATGCTTTATGTTCTGTAGAAATGCTATTAAAAAAGATGAAATAAAAACCCCAACTCTGTCTCAATTAATGAACAGATCAGCTAACTCACCACTCAAAATTAAGGACAATTAAACCTTTATCATTTATTGCAAAATTCATCATGGTTCTAGATAAATTAATTGGAACTGACCTTTGTGTAGAAGCTGTCATCAGTCATCTGATGGAACATAAATGCTGGAGTATAAATGTAAGTAAACAGCCAATATTTAAGTTATGAACTTAAGAATATGCTGAGCAATAATACAAAAATCCAAACTTCCTAACAAGGTACAAAGTGCTGGTTTTGTCATGCACAGACTCAAATCTGTTTATGCTGCAACTCTCTGCTGGGGAACCAGTGAGTGAATCCTTTCCTTAGCAACAAACACTGAAATAATGTTGAGAAGTGTAAGAAATTGTCCCTAACCCACTGATACATCAGTGAATTTATCAGAACCCACTGAATTTATCAGATGTTCACCCTTTGGGTTACACAGGAACTGTGCACAGAGAAATGGGATCTTATCCCATAGAACCGCAGCCTGATGAAGGTGAGGAAGTACCAGACATGTCAAGGGACAGCTTGCAAGAACCAAGGGACAAAGATGAAATTTCCTTTGTCGTGTCCTTGTGAATCACTGTATGCCTGTAAGAGTCAGCCTGAAAATTCCTTATCTGCCTCACGATCATCGACAGAGACTGAAACCCTAAAAGAGGACTTTTGCACTAAAAAATCCTGGCCTGGCTAAGGTGGGACGTTTGTTGCCTGCAAGGTGCGCCCGCTGGAACAGGTTCTGCCTGGGCAAGGGGACTGCACTGAAGCGAGAAGAATGATCAGTCCTGAACACTCCCTCCTGAACACAGCCAAGGGGCCTCACCAACAATAGTGGCAGATTTCCTCACCTCCTGGCCAGTTGCCCTCCGCTTTCGAAAAGATTATAAAAAACCTTTCTGAATTAACCCTACGGAGATCTCCCCACAGACGACGGCGAGCCTGTTGGCAGGACCACGCGGGCTTCGTCTCATCCATTGGTAGCTATTCCCCTCTCCCCTCTCTCTCTCTCTCTTCCTCTACTTTGTTTCTTTATTTCTCTTTCTCTCCCCCCCCATTGCATAATTGTGTTGTTGGCACTCAATAAAGGTGCACTATTTGATTAAAGTTGATATCCCCTTTGTGCCTTTTGCATTTTGAGATCGTTAAACGAACCATCACAACCCCCACTTGTGTTAGCGGATCGTGACAATGCCCATGAACTCAGGCGATGTAAGATGTCCTACACATATAAATTCCACTGAGAAGGGCAAAGCTGTGGGGAATAACAACTGTCTGTGCCTGAGGAAGTGCTCACAGCTAACACTGACAGCCACAGGAGCACCGCAGCAGTTCAGCTCTGAAAAAGAGCACACAGGTTCCACCTTCACCCAGGAGCCCTCAGAGCACACAGGCTGCACCCAGAGCTCCACAGCCATTCCTCCTGCCCGTCTGACACACAGGAACGGCACCAGGGATCACCTCAGATTTTGGGTGGTACAAATGGGACATGTTCATGTTCTTGCTTATTACATCCGTGTGTAAAATCAGCTTTTTCACAGTCAAGTGGATGGGAGAGGTTCTACTTCAGTGGATTTTGATTTCGCAAAGCTCTTCCTGTAAAAAGTACAAATATCTTTAAAAGGTCCAATCATAAGGATAGAGCTAAATTATCAAGTTTTTGTTTCATTAAGCATTAATTGCCAAGAAACCAGTGTTTTGCATTAATTATCTCTAAGAATTGAGGCTCAATTTCTGTCTTTTGAGTTCTTAAAGGCAGCCCTATTTCAAGAAATACTGTTTCATTTCTGAAATCACAGATTTTTGTAAAGCCTGGAAGTACTTATGTGAGTTAGTTAAACTAATTTATCTTACTTGAATCTACATTCTTCAGTGAAAGGATCTAAACTGAAATTTTTCTCCCACACAATATAAATGGCTCATTAAAACTAGTTACATTACTTGGTTAGTTACACATGAGCTGAGGCATCTTTTTTGTACTTGGAAGACAAAGAAAAAATTAATTTTACAAAAGATCAATTAATGATTCTCATTGACCTGAACAGATTGAACCAGAGAAAAAGGCCCTGAAAGGTCCAAATTAAAAGATGTAAGACAAAATAACTGGTAAGAGATTTATTGGTACTGCTGGCATTTCTATCTGCCTGCAGTGGACGGGCAGCACAAGTCCTTTATGCCTAGAGAAGGGAGGCTGGGATGGACAATGGCTGCTGGCATCATGTGAGGATAGATGTGGAGTGCAAGGAATAAATCACATTCCAGATCATTCCTGTAGGATAGTGGATGAGTCCAGTGTCCCCTTTGGTTCCTATCTGTTAATTAAATGTTCTGACCAGAACACCTCAAAGCCACAGGTTGTTTTAGTGGCTGTATTATTATGAAGTCTTCCTTTATTAATAAAAATAATACTGCAATGCACTAAACCAAAATGATAATAATAATAAGATAACAACTGCCAATGGATTCCACACAGGATGAATTGGCTTCCAGCTTACAGAAAGCTCTGAAATATATTTTTGCCTTTGCAATATAAAATAGGCTAAATTCTTCATAGTGAGAACCTGGCAGAGGCTTTTAAGACAGGTTTCTTTACCCTGCTGATATGTTTTAATACTCTTGTCACTCCACTTACCACACCTAAAATTGCTGTTACTGGTACATGTCACCATTCTGATTTAAGGACTCCAGAGAATTCTGCCACAGAGATGGAGATTTCAGCTATTCTCTTGAGTGAAAAAAGCCATTTAACTTCAGTGGATGAAAATGCCACCAAAGACAGAGACACTGAACACATGTGACATTGCCCTTGAAACCACAAGTAATTACTGCCACAAGTGCCACTCACACACTAATGTGCAAGACACACTTAACTGATAATGTAATAATAGACCACCAAGAGAATATACAGGCAATCTCCATCAGAGAGAAGAAATTTAATAAACATTCACCAGCTAAAAATCCTGTGTGAGGTTACATATTTCTCTGGCATTCACTGCAACTGAATTTTTTTGTACAGGGTTCACCTTTGCTTGTGTATCTGAGCACTGGTAACACCAGGCAGGTTGGCATCTCCCTTGGACTCCAACAAGTTTTGAGTTGTGGTTTAGGATCACAGAATGGTCTGGGTTGGAAGGGACCTTAAATATCACCCAGACCCACACCCTGCCATGGGCAGGGACACCTTCCACTGTCCCAGGCTGCTCCAATCCCCATCCAGCCTGGCCTTGGGCACTGCCAGGGATCCAGGGGCAGCCACAGCTTCTCTGGGCACCCTGTGCCAGGGTCTGCCCACCCTCCCAGGGAGGAATTTTGTCCTAATATCTGTCAGTGGGAAGCCATTCCCCATTGTTCTTTCACTCCAGGCTTTTGTAAATAGTCTCTCTCCATCTTTCTTGCATGTTTTCTCCCTTCAGGCACTGGAAGGCCACAATTAGGTAAATCCAAAGCTTCTCTTTTCCTGGTTGAACAATCCCAAGGAAGTGTTTTTTCCTCTCATGAAAGTCAAAGATAAATCAATTATAACCCGAAGAGAGGAGGGCTTACTTGTACCCTGTTTCTCTAAAATGCCAGGTTCTGTGGCACCATCACTCCTGCACAGCCTTTCCCTGCCAGTGCCACTGCAGGCCAGGCAGTGACACACAGCAGGGACTTGTGTGACCAATGACTCCACATCTGCACACACAGAGAGATGGCATTTCCACCGACAGCCCAGACACAGGAGACTCCCACACGTGTCCTGTGTAGCACCAAGGACTGGACAGCAGCACAACCAGCCTGGCATCTTCAAGCTGTGACTGAGTGCTGCCAGCTATTTTTGTATCAGTTCTTCACACAGTTATCAACAAAAAGCTGAAAACACTGGGTGAGTGATGTCATGCAAGGCCTTAATGCCATGCCATGCAAAGCCTTAAAATACATTTATGCAAGGCTAAACAAGACAGAATCCAGAAAAGCTTCCTCACAGCTTGCCAGCACAACCAGCTCACTGTGACCATGTGGCAGACCTGGACATGTCAGTGAATGCAACTTCTCTTGGTTCCTTTTGCTTTCCTGCCCTGGCTCTGGGTGTCCCTCACCTGGCCATGCCACAGGTCCCCGAACCCTTGTCATGAAAATGTTGTCAGGTCAGGGGCTCTGGCCTGGGCTCCCACCCAGAGCTCCACCTGAAGCTACACTCAATGGATTCCTCCACGCTTCCAGGGAAAGGGATCACAGAAGGACATGATATTCTATGTAATTCTCTTCTGAGCTCACATTCAACTACACCTAAATTTCTCCCTAGAGGTAGCTAATGAAATTTAACAGTAGTAGCTCAGGTACCCACCCAGACGCCCTAGTGAGGGCTATGCAACGCTGAACAGAGCTGCTTCACTTCCAATCAGTAAGCTAAATGACTTTAAACAGGATGTAATTGTGTGGACAGGGAAAGATAAAAAGCAGTCTCAACAATTATCAGCAGGCAGAACTGCTCTCTCTCCCTGTACCCCTCCACCCACAGCTGGGGATGCAGTGTACATGAGCCATAAGATAACATTCCAGCCCTTCCCCGTTACAACTCATTTATAATTCACCATAAAAGCAGGGACAAGTCCCCAGGAGGGGCAGGTCCCCCTCCCCTCACTCTGCTGATGCCTCCCAAGCCAAGGCCAGCCCGAATGGCTGCAGCTTCAGCGCTACCTGGGGAGGTCCCACACCCTTCTGGGGTGGATTGTCAGAGCCAGGCAACAAACAACTCACTGGGCACCACCAACAGCACCAGCATCCCTGGGGCTCTTTGCAACCAAACATTGATGGAAAGTCAAACTACAAACCGGTCTTTTGCAGGAAGAAATCCCTTGGCTCACTATGAGGAAACAGAAAATCCTCCTGTGGGGGTCTTTCCTTTCTTTCACTTTCACCTACAACTCCCACTTTTTAATATAAATGACAGTTGTGGATTTTGTTTGGTTATTTTGCAGTCTGAATTCTCTCACAGATGTACAGACAGAGATAACTTTAATCTTACTATAAGAATGTATTTCTAAACAAATACATCCCACCTGACCCATATCAGACAAGTGAATGAGGCCTGGCTAAAATATTTCACTTCTGTTCTCTGCAGGTTACAACATTCCTTTGTACTCCACCTTTTCTCAGAAAAAAGGAAAATATTGCATTTTTTTTCATCTTTATCCACAGGAGTTAAGAGTGGACTCATTACTCTTTGAGGTCCCCTTGTATATCACTATACCTTGCTGACTGAAATAATGAGAAATTTCTTTCCCTAAAAGCTTTTTAACCAAACATTCTTGCACTAGAATTTTTCCAGAGCTGTGCCAGTTCTATTGCTGTCATGTGTAACATTTTTATTTTGTTTTACCCAAATTCAGAAATTTCTGTAGAACAAGATTTATGTTTTCTGTGTAATTCCAAAATAGCACAAATAGGTGCCATATTCTGAACCCAAAATCTTCTGGAAAGACAAAATTTAAGATCTGCCTGCTTCCTAAACAAAATGAGAGCTTGAGATTTCCATGAACAGCACTGTTATTCATACACAGATTTACAAGGAGATTTTTCAACTGAATGTAAGAAAATATTCTGGTTTTCACTCTGATAGTCTCTTTTCAGCAGTTCATGTGACATTCTTCATGTTCCTTAAAATTAGCAATTTGCAATTGATTTGGTTTTCTACTTTTAATCTATTCCTAGCTTCCTAAAAAATATTTTGTTTTTAGACCTTCATGTTTGAAGATTTGCTTTAATCGTGTTTCAGGATCAAAACTATAGCAGATGTAATTATGATATTGTAAAGTAAATAACAATATTTAGCTACACTTCTGCTGTCTCATGAGAATAATACCTAATTGCCAAAATCTGATATTTTAATTTAATATCTTTACTGCAACAACACACTGAGTTCCTAGCATTGCAAAAATTAATGAGCTTTGGTTCGAAAATTAACTTGAACTGTAAATAATTAAGCATCTCCACATCTACATGTTCACAGGAATTTGTTACACATATAGTGAGAAAACAGACTCTGTACTTCATCACTTCAGCCTGTCAATGACATTCACAGATCCTGAAGGGATCTTTCATAGATATTTAGCACATCTATTATGGGTGTGGCTATGCATGTAGCATGGACTTGATTTGGTGGCTTAAATTATTCATTTCATTAAAAAAAACCCTAGACAAACTGATTTCCATTTTGGCTCCTTTCACAAAACATAATTATCTTCTAAAATGGCATAACACTTTAAATTAGTGGTCTCAGGCACTACCAAAAGCTGTAACATTTTCAAATTCAGTGCCAAACTGTTAAACAAGTACCCCCTAGATAGTTGTTAACATGTAGGGTCATAGTATTTCTAGTGCCCAATAAATACAGAACTTGCCAAGGAAATTGTCTTCAGTGAAAAAAATACAAGATTTGCTTTGCAATTCTTGTGCTCAACAACAGAAAAAACAATGTTCCATTATTTATTTTTATTAGGGAAATGAGCAATATTGCTTGAATATAGGGTTTTGTCAAAAGCGAACAACGAATCTGTTCTGCCCCAGTATCTCCTCTGTCCTGGCTTCTGGAGGACCTTGGCTGGAGCAAAAAGCTTCCTTGCAGGAGGAAGTGCTGCAGAGCCCTGTGAGGAGGGGCTGGGGGAGCTGGGGGGGCTCAGCCTGGAGCAAAGGAGGCTCAGGGGGCCCTGCTGGCTCTGCACAGCTCCTGCCAGGAGGGGCAGCCAGGGGGGTCGGGCTCTGCTCCCAGGGAACAGGGACAGGAGCAGAGGGAACGGCCTCAGGCTGGGCCAGGGCAGCCTCAGCTTGGACAGCAGCAGGAATTTCTCCATGGAAAGGGTGCTCAGGCACTGGCAGGGGCTGCCCAGGGAGCTTTGGAGTGCCCATCCCTGGAGGTGCCCAAGGGAGAGATGTGTGTTGGTTTTCTTGTTTACTGAATAGCAAAATGCAAAATCTACTGTATTTAACCTAAGCCAAGTCTTGAATTAAGAATCCAGCTAAGCTTTTTCCAAGGCCAGAGCTCCATTCAAGCTGTGTCCTTGATTTTTTGCCCTTTATCTCTAACATTTCTCTTTCCCTCCTGCCTCACACAGATGCTTCTTGTCTTTCCACTTCTCTCACAGACATGCATCACTTCACAAATTAATAACTAGTGAAGTCCTTATGCTTTCACATGCTTTGCATAAGCCTTTATTCTGCATGATGATGTGTGATTGTTTTCTGTGAAGATTCCTTTAGTTTTAACAATTGCCTTTGTAGAACCAGATAATTATTTAGAACAGTTATCCTGAATAAAGAGCAGCTGTTTAAATTATCCAAAATTATAGGCCCAATGCCATTCATAGCAAAGTATGAATGTATCTGTATCCTAATTATGATGATAATTGTGGTTTTTGCCAATGGAATATATACATGCTATAATTAAAAAGAAAAAAAAATCATAGCAGCAATGTCCATTGGTTGGCTTTCCTAGCTTTACCATAAAACAATTTTATATAAAGAAGTCAAGTTTTATAATTTTCTCAAATATGTCCAAAGCCATGTTCTTTTTTCCTTTCATTTTGCTTTGTCTGCAATAACCCTCTGCCGCAAAATACCTCTTAAAAACGTAATTATTGTCACCATTAACAATTCACAGTTCTTAAGGCTGAATATGTAAACTCCAGGTGCTGCAAGCAATGTGTGGTTTTTTAAAGATACTTAGAGAATTTGGTGAGCCAGACCCTTGACTTTTAAAATCTTATTTTCACTGGTGGTATCCAGTGATGTTCACTGCCTGGAGACCTTGTCCTATGCCTTCAGGGCACGCTCAGGACTTCAAGAAATTTTCATATGCAGTGATCTCACAATGTAGGCACAAGAAATTATTTATTATCCTAGCAGATTTTTTGCATCTCTCCTGTTATTGAAGGTTTTGAGGTAATCCTTGTATAAAGGTGCTTCATAACACTTTAAGAAAATGTGTTCATGGCCTCTTGTTGCTGCTTCATCATTGTAATGAAATCCAAACCAGAGTTCTTGAGCATGCAAAGAGCACTTGCTGCAATTGAATCACGAATTCATTTTATCTTCTTCCCCTGTAGCGGAATTGCAACTGCCATTGGGTCTCTGGGGTGGAATAAGGAGGGGATTGTGCCCCTCTGGGCCTCAGGTGAGACCCCCCCTGCAGAGCTGCCCCAGCCCTGGGCCCAGCACAGCAAGGACGTGGAGCTGCTGGAGAGAGCCCAGAGGAGGCTCCAGGATGAGCAGAGGGATGGAGCAGCTCTGCTGGGAGGAAAGGCTGGGAGAGCTGGGATTGTTCAGCCTGGAGAGGAGAAGCTCTGGGGTGACCTCACTGTGGCCTTGCAGGGCCTGAAGGAGCCTGCAAGGAAGATGGAGAGAGACCATTGACAAGGGCTGGAGGGACAGGACAGGGGGAATGGCTTCCCAGTGCCAGAGGGCAGGGGCAGATGGGATATTGGGCAGGAATTGTTCCCTGCGAGGGTGGGGAGGCCCTGGCACAGGGTGCCCAGAGAAGCTGTGGCTGCCCCTGGATCCCTGGCAGTGCCCAAGGCCAGGTTGGACGGGGCTTGGAGCAGCCTGGGACAGTGGGAGGTGTCCCTGGCCATGGCAGGGGTGGCACTGGATGGGCTTTGAGGTCCCTCCCAACCCAAACCATTCCATGGTTCTATGAAAAAATCGAGGAGGACTTAGGAAAGAAAATACACTGTTTCAGGCTGACAAGTGATGCTGCTTCTGCACTGCATTGTCAGAAGTATGAGAAGTACAGCAAAGCACTGGTGAGTTACACAGCTGAGCACCACATGCTGCAGGACTCTGATCCCATCTGAATGTACCTGGCTCATTAACCAAAACCATTTCAACTTGGTCACATTATCAACTTCAAGAAAAAGTGCAAATAAGAGCCTTGATGCATACATATATATTTATTTTGTATGGTAGGGTTAATTCACAGCTGTACTTATTGATAATATGCAGTGATTTTAAACTAACATTTCTATATCCTAAACAAAACAAATACTTTAGCAAAACAACTGGCATTTCCTGCCCCTCTTTCGCAGGTCTCATAACAAGTCAGAGGGACTGTATTGTACCCCACAACTGAATTTCTGATGTTTTTTGTCACATAGCTTTCAAAAGACTGTCTGCTGACACACTGGTTTCACCTACTGTGTTTTCTGTGAAAATCAATTTATTACTTGGCATGTTTGTCTGACAATCAGATAATAAAGTAATATTTGGAGCAAAGTCTGTGCTGGGATAAGAATATTTCTCTTCTAGCTGAGAGATGCATAATTGATTAGGAGGAATATATGAAACACAGACATCCCTTTCTATTCAGCGCTGGCATTTGAGCTACAATTTGTCACCTGGGCATCAGCAGGGGAAATGGATTCCATATTCAGTAATCCATACTTTGATTTGCTAGGCATGAATGCAGCAATCTGTCTCCCCTTTCTCTGCCCTCCCCTGCCAAATCAGGCACAGACACCCACAGGTGTTAAATACAATGACTGCAGTTGGTGCATTCCCAAAACATAGCAGATTATGTACATGTGATGCCCAAAGGAGCCACAGGAGACAAAATTCAGGTTAGGATACAAACTCCCCAAAGGGGGTTTTAGGCTCATAGAATTCACCAAATCATAGTCTCTGACCCAGTTAGCCTTGTTTATAGCCCCACTGAACCTTGGTAGGTGCCTAAATTCACTTCTTCCATAACATAAGCTTTTAATTTACCTGAGCTTCCCCACCACCCAGCTGCAGGACCATCTATTCCCCTTCCAAACTAAACAGTCACCAATGTTTCTCTAGAATGGCACCAAATCATTGCTTAAAATCTGCCTGAATGGCCCAAAATGCACTGCTACTGTATTTGTGAGGAACAAATTGAGGAAGAAAATACCAGAGGGGCAGACTGGTTAGTGGACAGCAGGTAAGGGCAAGTCTCTTCTCTCAGAGTGGTTTCAATATAAACAATGTCTGCTGGTGCTCTCTCTTTGCTCCACAGACACAAAAAACTCCCACAATATCCTGGAAAAAATTCAGAAAATTATTTTACAAGACTACAGAAAAGAACCTGGGCTTTGTTTTCACCAAACTTTGTGCAGCTCTGAATTTCTCCTTCTGCCACAGAGAAAAGGACTACCTGACTGACTCGGGAAGTCAGAGACATCAGAGTAATTCAGTGTGAAGTTTTGCTATAGCAAACAAAGGAACCATATTTGAGACAAATAAATGCTATCAAACAAACAGGACAAGGTTCTGCACTGGCTTCTGTGGAAAATGTCTGCACTGGCATTGTTGGAATAACAATTAATTTTGATTTCTGTTACAGATAAACCATCCTGGGCATATAAACCCGCTCTCAAAATAAACATAGCAGCCCAGTATGTTTTAAATCACCCCCTGATCACTGTGTACCTCCTGTCTGTCTATTCTAACTGCTGTCTAAAACATGTATTTTTCCTCACCCCACTGAAATTCTGTAGCAATATCAGAATGCAAAACTTGCCTCCCCACTGGAGAGAAATGGAAGCAGCAGAGACCATCTCTAACATGGCAGTGAGCCCACACAAGCAGAACCCTTCTCTGAAGCTTTATTTAAAAAGCCACTGTTTCATTTGTTCATTGTGAAATAATGAATTACAGGAAATAAATTATCAAGTTTTACACAAACCCTCTCAATAAGAGACTTTAAAAGTTTTCTTTTCTTTGTAAACCCTTTGTGAAGTACTAGAATGTGCTACTCAACTTGTTCTGAGCAGGGTGTCAGATCAAATGCCCTTCAGAGATCCTTTTCAACCAAAGTTACAATTATACTTCAGGTGATTTATTTCCACCTTGTAGGGCAGCACAATGGAATGAGGCTCCTTCTGCCCTGTTTATACAAAGCTTTTATCAACTACAGTAGTGTATGTGGACCCTGGGCTATTTAAATATGACTAGTGCTATTGATCCTCTAGCTAGAGCAAAAGGAAAGAGGAAAAATTACAGAATTTGATATTGGATATAGGATGTCAATCATTCACAAATATCAAACTGCCTTGCACAGGACAAATAAGCTTCAGTTTAATGCCTGTATATCTGTGCAAGTGCAGTTTCTCCTCCTGTGGTACAAGGGCACAGAACACAGGTTATGAAGATGCTTTTGGCTCTTTCACCTATTTGTACTTTTCGGTTTGGCCCTTTAAAAAAAAAAAAAGAAACAAACCCACACATACACACAGAGCAGGGTATGAGAGGTAGAGTGTGGAGGGAGCCCTTGGGGCT
Organism: Climacteris rufus; assembly: GCA_013398175.1. Lineage (NCBI taxonomy): Eukaryota > Metazoa > Chordata > Aves > Passeriformes > Climacteridae > Climacteris > Climacteris rufus. The sequence continues at coordinate 1,223,761 of VZRZ01003265.1, forward strand.
CTGGGAAAAGGAGTATTTCATATATGATCACTCTACCATTAAAGTGAGAGCACTGCTCATGAACAGATACATAACCCAGGTTGTTTGGTTAAATCATTATTTCCAGACTTTTCTTGTATTTACCCCTCGTGAAGCCCAGCAGGGATTGCATCCAATGCCATAAAATAGCAAACAATTCCAGTTACAGCTCCAGCAATTACAGGAATTCCACCCACCTCCAGAGTACAGAATGGGGGAAAAAATTAATTCTCAAGGGAATTAAGTTTAAAGCCTCATATTATTGAATTCACTTCTTTTATTCCTTTCAAGTAAGTATGAAAGCTTAGTGAGCTTATCTGATTTTAATATCTAATCATTAGACAGAGAGGAGGTGAACAAGGCTCTCAGATGTTAGCAGGAGGGATGAGGGCAAAAAGGAACACCTGTCTTTAATCTCTGCATACATCTGCTATTAATGCTATTAGGGCACTAAGAGTTAAAAGGTAATCCATAACCATAAATACAGGACAAAAATAACCATTTGAAAACTCAGATGTATTTGGATGATCATTTAGAATGATGTTGAATAAAATTCAGATATATCTGAATGGTCATTTAGAATGACATTGAATATCCAGGAGAAGTGTACCCCAGTTAAAGATCTTGTACAAGCCAGTCTCCTGATTTTAAAGGTTAGGAAGATTCCTCAGAAATGCCAGAAACTGATACAGGTCCCTGAGGTGAAATCATATTCAGAGCTTCCTGCATCTCTAGATTACTCTTGAACTCTCCTGGAAGAAATACCCAAATCTTCAAAGTTATTTAGATGGTGGAACTTTAGATACTTTCAAAATCTAGTCATATCATAGAATCATGGAATGGTTTGGGTTGGAAGGGACCTTAAAGCCCACCCAGTGCCACCCCTGCCATGGCAGGGACACCTCCCACTGTCCCAGGCTGTTCCAAGCCCCGTCCAACCTGGCCTTGGACACTGCCAGGGATCCAGGGGCAGCCACAGCTTCTCTGGGCACCCTGTGCCAGGGCCTCCCCACCCTCCCAGGGAACAATTTCCAAGAAACAAAGATTTCATACTTGGTTTTTACAGGAACAAACAATCAGTCCATGCTCAAGGCCAAATTAAATATTTATTAATGAATTATAACAAAGTAATTAGTGCCAAATTAGAGTATACTGGAGATTTGATTAATACTTAATTGTCTTTACTCACCTGGGAGTCTGTTGTTTCTATATTTTCTGCCAATTTAAAAGTACAAAAGGAAAAGGAGTTGTACATTGCATGAGTGATGTATAATTTTGAAGGTTTCCATCAAATAAAGAAGACAGCAGAGCTAATATATACTTACACATCAATTAAAAAGTCTGCATTTTACATGCAATCCTGACAGTTGAATCCTAATTGAAAGACTCAGCTCTTCTACAGCATAATGTTTATTATTAGTTCTTCTAGTGAATGTGATAGCAGGGTCACACCCAGGATTCATCTCACCAACCTTATAGATTGCTAGAACTATATCTAAACACTGATTTAACGGGACCAGGAGTTCAAACAGCCATTTTAGATCAGGTTGCTGAATGGACATGAGATTAAATAAAAATCTAAAACCCAAAAGTCATTCCTGTCAACAGCTTATGGGAAAAACTTGCATGAATTTAGAAGGTAGGAGTAAGATAACCTGAATTTAGAAAATGAGAAAGCCTTGTACAACCCTAGTAAATGTGAGCCATAAATTGTACAACTCAGCCAGGATTAGAATGAAAATGTGTCTGGCTTAAGAAAGTATCTCCAATCATAAGGTCCAATTCTCTGCAAATGCCTTAACTTGAATTGAATGCTTGATTATAAAAACTATGAATCGAGATTTGTCTGATAAAATCAGATTTTAGTCCCTGCTCACTTCACTTTGAATTCACCTAATGAAAGTCAAGAGAAAGCAGAGTTCACAAGGAACAGTTCTGTTTAGGAACTGTAGACACCCAGTAACACAGCAACAAGAAAAGCGGGCTGAGCGCTGTCATCTGCTAATTTTTTCAGGGAAAATGGTGGGTGATTTCCACCCTCCTGTTGTACCAAAAGGTGTTAGAGATTCCAAAATTCTGCATAGTTCATTGATGTCCTTGTCCTACTCTTGAGACACAGTAATAAAAAAAAACAGAATATGCAAGTAGTGCCTACATTCTCACATCATTTTTAATAAGCTTTAGGCAATTCTCATTAAAGAGAAGACACATGCCTCTTAAGATTTCATTATTCTCTTCTGTACCTTCAATATTACTGGATTTACCAAAATATATGCAATAAATAATTTGTCAAAGCTGATATTTGAGCTGAATAAATACCCAATGTTTGTGCATAGAGGAAGGAAGTTTTGGATATATTGCTTGAAATTTCCTTGGGCAGTCACCTTTTGGATCATTAGTGAGCAGGTGAAGAACAAGTGCAGAGAATGAACATTTATTTTTAGTCCCTTGTGTAACCATTCACATATGTAACTATTCAGACCATATGTTTGCATCCTCAAGAAGAGGTGGAAATCCAAATGACACTTTGTTTTTATAAAGTGTTTATAAAAGTCACTGAAATAATTGTTCAGATAAAACATTAACTTTGTAACTTGAGTTTCCACATCAATAAGGTACCTGCTTTATCTCTATGCAAATCCAAAATAAACTCACTACAGCAATATTGACCTTCATCCTCACCTTCCTTGTAGGTAGAAAATTAAACTTTATGAAACATAATGAGTTTAAGAGTATGAACTATTCCAGGGATGGGGCAGCCACAGCTCCTCTGGGCACCCTGTGCCAGGGCTCCTCCACTCTCACAGGGAACAATTCCTTCCCAATATCCCATCTAAACCTACTCTCTGGTAGTTTAAAGCCATTCTCCCCTGTCCTGTCACTCCATCCCTTGGAAATATTTTCTCTCCATCTTTCCTGTCAGCTCCTACAGGCACTGGAAGAAAGGAAGGACTACCAGGTCTAATCTTTCACTTAGTTACTAAATTTGATGAAGAATTTTGATTAAAGAACAGTTCTACCAAAAAAAAACCAATAAAAGATACTTACCCCTCTTTTGGTTTTGTTTTTTTTTTTTTTGTTTTTTTTTTTTTGGGGGGGATGTATATGTGAATTTTCCTAAATTTTCTTTTGCTTCAAAATGTAGTAGCATACAGGAATAAACTCTCAGAAACATATTTTTACAGGTGAGAAATATTAAATGCATGTCCAAAATCCCGTGGAGAAACACCTCTTTGCCATCAGACCTCTCTCAAGTGCACAGGTACTGGGACATGTTAAGCACCATCGAAAATTAGGATTTTTATTCAAATGCTTAACCTCAAACAAATGTTCTTAGAGGCCTGTGAGAAATACAAACGTTCAAAATATTTCAGCTTGGACCTTCCATGGGCTATAGAACCTGGATGGAGTGGAAAAAAGAGAAATGTTATTCACAGCATTTTTTGTGGCAGAAATTCTACTGTATCAATGACCAGGTGAAAAAATAAATGTTTTAAATAAGGTCAGTGAGGTTAGAATGCATATTTATATTTTATAATTGTATTATATTTCTGTGAACAAGAAGATGGCAAAGCAACCAACTTCTGTCCCAGCTTTGCTCTTATCTAAATTAACTTTCCAAATAAGTGTCAGATGCAAAGAGCACAGTTTCAAAAAGGCCTGAACTCCCAGGAACTCATTCTGCTATTGCCATCTTGTGGATGACCCACAGTGTGATGCTGCTCATTTGACATCTCCTCCCTCCTGCCCTGGGAATGTTTGCTGATCCCAGATTGCCATGGCAATCCATTACTTAAAAGTTAAAAAGCTCTTTAAGTGAAAAGAATTGAATTTATTAATTTCAATTAGCCAATTAAAGAAAATTAAAATTGTTTCCATAAATTATGACTTACTTTTTCCAAGTAAGATATTGAACAGTAGTAGTATGTGAGCTGAACTTTAAAATTATTAACTGTGCCATAAAAGTGGCTTTAATTACATTTGTATAGTTCCCTTTTTATTAGAGGATTGCTTTGTGCTGAAGAAGAATGATCCATTGTTTAAGGCACAAGGCTTATGTGAATCACGAGACTATTCAAAGTCAAAGCCTTGAAGATAAATGTTTCAAATATAAATTTATAACAGACTGTGCAAAACTCAGAGACCCTGTTGCTCAGTGGGAGGAGCCAAATAATAGAAAAAAGCTTTCCAGAAATATTGGGTACTTGTTATTTCTGCTCTCCCCTCAAAAACAAGATTCCCAAAGGCAAGGGAATATGTAACATAATGATGGAATTTCCAAGTGTAAAAAGATTTGAAGTGCCCAAAGACTTTGCTTTCAGATTTCCCCTCCCAAGTCTAGAACTAAACAAAAGAGTTTAACTAATGGTAAAACTGTCTCAGAACAGAGCCTTTCACTCCCTCACTGTGACAAGAGCTGCAGCAGAAATATCACAGGTACCTTTGCACAGCCTTTCCTCGCTACAGGCAGGCTCCAAAGCTCCCTGCCTGCCTCATCCAGCTGCTGGCCAAGGCGCCTCCAGCCTGGAACCCAAATGCCTGGGGATGAATCCAGTCTTCCTGGCCACTTTGTTATGGAATTTCGCCTCACTGCTTTGCCCCTTGACCAATTTTTCATATTGTACCCCCATATTTCTTGAACTCCTTTTTCTCCTTAGAATGTTTTTTCAGTATCACTTCAATGTAAGAAAAGTTTAAGGATTTTTGAAGAGCGTTTGTAGTTGGATTCAGTATAATTTGTCTGATTGTTTAGAAAGATTTCATAACTGGGAAAAAAAATCATTTTCCATTGAAAAATATTCCTTCAGTAAGTTTTCCTTAGGATTTGGCCTTCTTATAAACAATATAACTGCTATGATGATAGCTATGGTAGAAGCTTCTAGCTTGGGCACCACAGCAGAATTTTAAATTATAGAACTGCTTTGACAAGATGGACCCAATTGGCACAAAATGAAAGATGCTATTAAACTACAGCAGCTTTTATAGATGTTAAAACCATGGCCTGGGCAGAAATAAGCCAACGAAATCATTCAAAGGAAAAAAAAAAATCTGACTTTAGAAAAAACTCAAGGAATAAAGCAGAAAAGACATAAAATAGAAAAGACAACCCCTTTAAAGGCATCCTATTATATATTTTGTCAGCCATTTTCTGATTATAGGAAAAGACTCTGTCATTAAAAACAAATTACAAAAGTAGTTTTTCCGTACGTTTTCCACTACACAGTAATTTCTAAATTTCCCACTGTGAGTACAGGATTAGTCAGTGCCTATTTGCACAAACTCTGTGAGCTTGCAGAACACTATTCAGGGAAAGGAGGGCTGATGGAAAATCCTTTTAAATCAACAAAGACTGTGGAGTACCTCAACACTGCTCTCAGAATTAGGGTTGGTAAGCGGTAGGAGCCTCCCAAAAGTGCTTCTGCACTTGAACAGAGGCAAACATAAAGGCTGTGAGCAATCCATGGGGTACCTGACTGCATCACTGTTGTTATCATAGTTTCATAAAGGTCCATAATGCTTAGAACACTCTGTACTTCTGTCCCTGTCTAGTTTTATACATTGCACCCATGGATTTGAAAAACTCCTGATAGAGAGGGCACCTGGAGAGGTACAACAGATGTGGAGGTGGAAACCAAGAGCCCTAAACTTCACATAATGCAGCTCCTGAAGACCAAGGTTTAGAATTACACTGGAACCTGCCAGACTCAGTGGTCAATCCATGTGGCCATCTCCAGGGTCATCACATTTTGTCACCTGGCACTATATAACATCTCCTTTGGGGCCTGGAGCTCTTGCCAGCCACTGATATGACAATATTCACAAAGCTTCATTTGCCCATCAGACCTGCTGCTACATTCCCTCAGCTCAGTGCAAGATGCCTAGACACAAGTTAGTGAATGTAAAACTGTTCTGGGACAGCAGATTATTTTTTTAAACTGATGCCATTGGTTAAAACAAATATTTAAATTTTGTCTGAAAATACAAATTTAGTATTCTGCACATAAAGATATTTCCAGACTTCTCAGGTGACACAGGCAAGATGTCTGGCGCTTAAAACTTAAAACATGAAAGTTCAAATTGACAACATTTTGCATGATGGATTTTATTCATGTCAAAAATTAGTTTATTCTCTGAAAAAGAAATTATTAAAAGGGGAGTCGGTAGAAATTTTAAAAGTTGTTTTGCACCTCCCTCTACACAAAGTTAATATAGTTCATTAGATTATGGTTTACTAGGAGAAAGTAATAAAGATTCATCCCGGGAAGTGTCCAAGGCCAGGCTGGATGGGGCTTGGAGCAGCCTGGGACAGTGGAAGGTGTCCCTGCCCATGGCAGGGGTGGCACTGGATGGGCTTTAAGGCCTCTCCAAACCCAAACCATTCTGTGATTCTGGGATCTCTCTTTGCAACAGATCTTTGAAATATTGGAAGCAACATTTTGGTTCAGAAAGGTGCCTTTTTGTTACACATTTTTAATTGTACTCTGGTTAAGCTGAGCTCTGTGCTGTTTGTTCTCTCCTTTTGGGGTGACAACTTTTCTGGCCCATCGTAGAATTAAACCTGGCAGAGGACAAACCTGCTGGAGTTACTACAACTGGTTAAGGCTCAAGGAGGGCAACAGAAAAAATGCTTTTGAAAACATATGTACAATTTATATTGTTCAGCCCAGCTTTCCCTAATTAAGACGTAACAAACGTAAATGTATATTTATTATCTTTAATGTATTTCTCTGGCTGTATGATTTATTGCCTAGCCATTAATTACTTGATTGAATCCTATTTTCCAGCCCCTGTATCCACACCCCTAGTACCTCTAGCACACTATTCTTGTGTTTCTTTAGGGATTTAGAACCCATCAAACGACAGCCATGTGCATTTACCAGGAACACCAATGATTTCAGCTGCAGGACTCTTGGCATGAATGAACTACAAACTGACTTTTAGAACCCTGAATAAGATGTCTAAAGTAGTTTTAAATAGCTCCCACTTATATTGCTTAAACATCTGCAGAGCTGTTTATTTTCTGAGGGCATTTTGAAGTTCTGATATTTCAAGAATTCAGAATACAAATGGTTTTCATATAAACACTGAATTTCATTAGAGATTATTAGAACAATTGAAAGACCTTGCAATGCAGAAGTAATTGATCTGTTCTATTCAAATGAAGAACACTTGTGTACAGTTTAATAAAAAGCATCTCTCATAAAGATTATGTCCTACACATTGTGGGAATTCTGTCACCACAGACAACCTAGATTAATTGCAATAAACAGAAATTGTCACTAAAGCTCTCAGCTTATGCCATCTAATATTGTGTGAATAAATTTCATTTTCTAATATTATGAAACAGTAAGAGTATAATAAATCATCTACCTTAGTCCTTTGAGAATTTTTGCATAATTTACCAAAACAAATTGATTTTAGCAGTAAAGCTACTAATTTACATGGGGAGGAATGGTTTTCATAGTGTGATGAATTTAATTTCTATTTCCCTGTTTGCATGAATTCACTCCAGCAATTCATCACTGCTAGAATTAAACTACAACCATGTTTTAGTTGAGCAGGCACATAATGCACACCTGGATGACAAAAAACTGCCTTTCAAAGGTAGGATGTGAAATCTAGTGAAAATCGTTGGAAAGGCCACACTACCTGTCAAAAATATAAACAATAAGATGCTCCACAGCAATATTAAATATTTGGAGAATTTTATCCATAGATTGATTGTCAACTTTCCATTTCAGAGGTCTAATCTTTCTAATAATTTGTAAGGTTTTGTTCTATTATGAGATATTTTCTTATAAAGAATCAGGGTGTAAAAGAGAGTTTGTAAAATGAGTAGGTTTAGATAAGGACAGAATGAACTCTCAGATTTTAAAAATGAGTCATACATCCAAACACAACATGTGCAATATGGGAATAAATTATCCTTTGCCGTCAGTTCAAGCTGGTTCCACTCGGGACTGAGAAGTAAAATAATATCACTGGCCACCCACGTGTGAAAGGAATTAATTTGTAGTTTTATGTCCATAGACCAGCATGACATAATCCAGGTGAGGGAACGTATAGCTCTGAAAAGCAGTGCAAGGATGTGTTTTCCACCCCTGCTCTCTTTGGAAACTGCAGCTCTGAGGCAGGAGGCTCATTCCCTGAGCTCCCATTAGAGTTGGGATTCAGTCAGAGCCGTTGAAAGATTCCGTCTTTCCAACAGGGTAGGGCATGAGAAAAACTATCCAGAATTGTTTCTTGCTCAGTCAAGAAAGCCTTAAAACACTCACAAGCCTTCTAAGGTATCAGAACCAATTGAAAGCTGCAGGAGTCCAGGACAGAAAGCACAGTAGCTAAAAATGGACCCCTTATTTCCGCAGCTTGGGCAGCGTCAGATCCAGTGTTCTCTAACAAACACAGCCGTAGGAAACTGAACAATAAAGGAAGTTGCCTTTTTCGCCTCCTGAGATGAAGACAGTTGGTTGTATTTTAAGGCATAGTAGCACTTGGATTGGGCCTGTGGATATACCAGGAATAACATAATACAAAAGAAAAATACAGATCCAGATATTTACAGGAAGGATACAGTGATCAGACTGGCCACTTTTCAGCTTTTCACCTCCCTCCATCCTAGGCTGGCCTTAGGACAAGAAGCAGAACACTCTATTGTCCTGATCCAGAAGCTTTATCAGGCCACTGACCTCACTCTTTATACATTTACGCCCAAGTTAAATTACAATGATGCAAAACTTGTTCCCTAGGTAATGACACGAGGTGTTTGAAAGGAGAGCTGTCACTCACTCTGTTTAGCACACACAATATGGAAATTAATTTCACAGAAAGTAACTTGCTTCTCTGAGGGAAAAGGACACTGCAGATATTTATAGACTATTTGATTAGTTCCTTTCAGCAGCATCAAATAGGATGACGCTGGAGCAGTCTGTATTTACTTAATACTGAACCTATAAAGAATTCATCATTTACATATTCTCCTCAAAAGCACCAGATGTACATTCTTAAATAAAGTCATAAATGGCACTGACAAGACTTCATTCTTTTAATGGCAAAAGAGACATTATGTGGTACAGACTGTGCCTGTACTTCACTTTCCAGACTTTATATTCTCAAAACTCTCTCAAAAACAAATGTTCTCAATTAGAATAAGAAGAAAAGTTCAAATCTCACTTAAAAATGCATTTTTTTGCTTGTGGAGTCTATGTACATTCAACAACATTTGATTTACATATGTTATGGATAATTATTCCAAATATAAGGGTAAATACGTAAAAGAAAACATTACAGACAGCAGAACCGTTTTTAGCTCCAACCACCAGCTCTACCTCACCCTTGCAAGGTTCACATCTGTGCACATCATGAATTGCTTGAATGCTCTGTTTAATTGGAAATTTTCCTTTGCATAAGTTTTAGTAGTGCCAACAGCAAGCTGGAGTGGTTCTCTTGTTTATTTGAGACGGTGTCCCACTGTTCTCCAGCCATGGAACTGGATGGCAATCTCTTCTTGTCTGGGGTCACCATTTTGTCCTATGGCAATAGAGTCCTGGAGCTCCTGGATGCTTTTGTAGCACACCAAACACGATTTTTAATTAGACACATTGTCAATTATTCTGAGAAAATTTGCCATCTTTCTCAAATAACTCGTTCTGAGTCCTTACCTTTCTGTTTTTATTTCTTTAGTATTCTTGATAACCTGCTATAGATTTTATTGTGTCACTGACAGATTTTTTCCCTCTTTTTTTTCTTTCTTCTCATTCTGACTCTTAAGATCACATCTTTCTTCCTCTATAGAAACTTCTAACATACAGAATGTTTCTGCTGCACTTTCATGACTACTTCAAATATCACAAGCCATACTACAGAAGGAGACATGAATGTCCTGAACAGAGTGTAATGCTTTCATTCCACATTAAACTCTTTCCTGTATTTTTTTTAAAAAAATTTAAAAATTAGAGGCAGAGGGAAGGGACAGGAGCAAGGATAAAGAAATTATTTTGTTAAGGAAGCTCAACATTACCTCAAGAGCCCTCCAGAATGCAATCCTTTTGAAACCAGCCTTTGATGTCCTTGATTATGCAGGCTGCATCTCCTTTTTAATAATTTCCTTCCATGGAGTGATTTGGAATTACTTGATCTGTGGCATGGAACTGTATAGGAAGCAAGACATCCAAAAGTAGATGTTCTTTATCAAGATATTGAACTTACCTTGGATTAGGAAAGCAACCTTTAACCCCTCAAATCTTGGGGAGTAGAGAAAAAACTCAGCAAAACAGAGCCACAAAACTCTATGTACAGTGTGTTCTTTTGACAACTCCATAAACTTATAACAAAGTCAGAGCAATACAACAATGGAATTTTTGGGGATGTGTTTTTTTATACTTTTTTAAAGTCATTTTTAGTTCACTGCAGAAAAAAAAGTTGGACCTATGAGAATGTACAATTTCCTCCTCTCTGCACAGTAGTTCCCATCCCATATGGTATATTAAGCACACATTAGCAATAAAGATTTCTTGAATCATACACAAAAACATTGGAAAACACTCAAGACCGAAGTAAAATTTTCTAAATCACGAACTGTTAAGTTTAACAGTCATGTTCTTTGCTACAACTTGAATGCCTGCTAAATGGATGCATTATTGCTACAGCTTTCATCACCAGCTCCTGCAGTAATCCTTCTGTTTAATGATCCTGATTTAAAAATCGTTACAGTTAACAACTCCTGATATTTTACTTTCAGCATTTTGGCATTCAGAACTGCTTAAATGAAACAGTTCAATCTTCTAAGTGACAATAATAGTTCTCATTATACCAACCTGCAGGACTTCCATTCTGCTACATTTTGATATATTATGACCCTGGTCTGCTATGATCATTAGCATTGTATTAAAAATGTACTTAATCTTTGCCAGAAAGCTCATCAAATATTGAATTTTTTGTTTGGAAATATAACTTTCTTCCTGGGAATCACTCTTCCTCTTCTCACATTGGACGTGCTACAGTTTATCTTAAATCTAAGGGTCTGACTGGGTCAGGCTGCTATTGCAAGGGTCTACAACAGTGCAGTAAAGCTTCCAATCATTAGATTAATTCATGGATACTACTCAGTAGTCTCTGTATTATTAGAGAGAAAAATAATTAAAATAGCAAAGACTTGAGTAAAGTTGTGTTCTGGAAACTTGTCAAAGGATCTACACTTTCCTGCTTTCATGATTTTATAGTGAAAAGAGGAGGAGAGGAAAAGATCACAACAACTTGCTACTCAGTCACCAGGAAAGTAGGAGACAACATTCTGTTTTCTGTGTAATTGCATCACCTGTTTGTCCATCCAGCAGTTCAGCTGAATTTGAGAAATGGGCAATGGTCTCACAGAAGATAAATTACTAGGAATGCTCTGAAACCTTGGAGATACACAGCTCCAAACAGAGGGAGTTCTATTTATTCTTTTGTCCCTCTTGCTGATTAATAGATATGGAACAGAAATGACTGAGAGTACTAAGAAACAGGGTTTATGTGTGATGTAGAGGAAAAGAAAGGGTATCATGCAGAATATGAAAATTAAATGGCGGGGGGGGTGAAAGAGGAAGGGAGAAAGAGTCAGCAGCTTTGACTTTTTCTTTAATTGGGAAGTATTTGAATCAAACCTTGGTAAGGCAATTTTCCAAGCATGGGAATAGGACAAGTAATAACAGAGGTACAGAATGTCTTTAATACAAGAAGTTCCTTTTTGTAGATAAACCATGAAGGGTGGTCAGGCATAGGCAGGGGCTGCCCAGGGAGGTGGTGGAGTCCTCATCCCTGGAGGTGCCCAGGGAAGGCCTGGATGTGCAGGGCTCTGGGCTGGGGACAAGGTGGGCATTGGGCACAGCTTGGGACTCCATGGGCTGGGTGGGCTTTTCCAATCTGAATGGTTCTGTGATTTTGCGGTGGTGAAGACTCCAGTGACCATGTAAAACTGAAAAGACCTTGGGGATTCTGTGTACTTTGTCCACATGCAGAGCTGTAGATGCAGAAGGGGCTCTCTGGATGCACATTACAGTTACAACACATCCAACCCATGGTCCTCTGCACTGAGCCTGTCCCAGACCCCTGTGCTCTATCCTAATTCTCCTGAATCTCATTTATGTGCTTAAAAAGATTTTAGCAAAGGACCACCAACTTTTGTGTTGGCAATAGGGCTCCAGTGGGCAAAGAGAAGAATATCCTGAAGCCCTTAGAGCTTCACCTTTCCAGAGAGCCCCTCGTAGCTCGGTGTAGCCAACACGACGTTCAGAAGCTGCCTGTGCAGTCCCACTACACATTAGTATTTTATGTGGTATAATATGGGAATTAGAAACAAGTTACTTTTGCTTATACCTTGCTCTTGGAGATATTCCAAGGAATAGAACTCATGCATAGCAAGGCTATAGAAAGTGCCAACTGTTTCATAACCACCCGCTATAAGCAATTTCAGGCTCATCCAAAAGATGTAACTTACACTGGTAAAAAAAAACAAAACAGTTGTCAATTCTAATTATTCATCTCAAAGTGAATCTTGGCTTCATATTAATTTTCTTTTCATCAATGAATCAGTCCAGTTGAATCTCCTAATTATCATTTCTTCAAGAAATGAAATGTTATTTAGGTAACAGTTCTTTCAATTCTCAGGTAGCAGTGTATATATATGTCAATATAATTTTAGTATAAATTCAGTATGTATATAACTATTTCATTAGAGTTTGTTTGAGGGCATACCATACATTTTATGCTAGGGAAATTGATTTGTATTTGTATAAAGAAATTAACTCATTACAGAGACTGTGACATTGGAGGTTGACTGCAAGGTTAAAATTCCTGCTGAAAGCCTAAGACCAAATGGCATTCCATGGCTTCTGCTTTAGATTATTCATACTACATGTCGTACTTATAATCCACCATGGTAACAACCTCAGCTAGTTCAGTGGCTGAAATCCAGCTGCTAATGGATAAATAATCAAACCAAATCACCACCGTGCTTCTCATTTACAGTTAAAGCAAAGCCAGCGTTTGAATGTCACAGGATTTGAAACTGACTCCATAAACTGGAGCAGTGGTGAGAAACACTTTCATGTGAGAAAGGAGAACATGGTACTTCTAGAACACCACACTGAACATAGCTGTAGATTGGCTAAAAAGAACACTTAAATAGAGAGGCAGAAGAAGAATTAAAGAATTGAAGACTGAGATGATGATTGGGTCGGTTTTGTTCAATCTGCCACATAAAGTTGTCACAACAGTTCCAGATTAAATTTTTATCTCATCTTCCTACTTAGATAATGTGAGTAATCAGGTTTATGTGTTCCTTGCTCTCTGGACCTGCAGTGGAAGTCCTTCTGTGGTCCAGAAAAAGTTCGGAAAAAGTTCTGGAGCAGCACTGGTCAAAATGACCTGGGGAAACTCAGAACATGAGTACACAGATAAATGATATTCAAGCTGAACCCTTAAATCACATTTTAAAATTACCTTGCAAGCCAAAATAAAGCAACAGCATTGTGCACTCAAGTGACTAACCTTGTCATCTCCTCCTAAATACAGAATATTATTTTGATTCGCTACACAGAGAATCAAAACCTATTCCCAATTCTGAAGGCTTAATTGTTCAGCAAAGAGTTCATTAGCTGTGAAGCTGATTTTTTCTTCTCTCCTGTACCTACCAAGGGCTCTCCCTACAGTGATGGCAGCTTTGCTGTATCACTTTTATCTGTCCCCAAAACCCTTACCTGGTCAGCAGAGCATGGGAAGCTTATCCACAGGGTTGTGCAGTCAGCAGATCAATAAGTGTCTCTTTAGAGGAAGGGAGTGGAGGAGGCTGAAACGTCTACAAAACACCACTGGAGAAATCCCACCAGCCACAGATTTCCTCAAATTTCAGGACTTGGCGCACTTCTTGATGCATAACTCCCCTGGAAATATTGTACCCTAGGGACAGGGTTTGCCCACTATGGTCCATTCAGCAAAGGGTTTTCCAAATAAAAACTGCTGAGTGTTTTCTTTGAATGAATGAATGAAGGAAGGAAGGAAAAAGCCCCAAGCCACAACTCCCAAGTTTTGCATTATTTACAATATTTGCATATCAGAGAATCAGAGAATGAATTGCCGTTTTCAAAATTAAAAGATCCTACACAGAAGTTTATTCAGTAGGAGAAAAATGCAACATTACAGAGAAGGGTACAATGGGAAACACAGATGTGTATTTCACTTGGAAAGATTACTAGGAATACCTTGAGAAAGCTGGTCTTATGAAGAGTTCACATGAGAAAACAGTGGTTTAGTAGAACTAAAAGCAGGAACTGGGGATAAAATTCTCTGCCTGTGTTTGGCAGAAGACCTTGAAATCAGGTTACTGCTTCTTCCTGTTTCCTGATGGTTTTGAGAACCTGCCTGAGAAGGTACGCCCCGACTAGACTTTTTAGCAGGTTTTGAAGCTAGTATTACCTTTCATACTTCTCATCCTCCAGATCCAGCAGGAGGAACACTGATTCTTCCATAAAATATCCTAATGCCTTATGTTTGTGTAGGCATTCTGCCCTCCAATCTCCCTGCTAAGAGAAGAAAAGATGGATTGGCTTTATTTTTTATGACTGTATTCTAGTTACTACCAGCTGGAAACATCTAAACCACCACTAGCAGAATCAGTAGTGTACACAAAAAGCAGCCAAGTAGTAAATAACTACAACAGTCATTTTTTACAGGTTAATCGTGATGTCTGACAAGACAGCCAAATTAATACAAGATGTATTTTAATACAGCTGAGCATTCTTGGGCAGTAAATACAAGATACAAACAGAAAGGAAGAACTCTGGGAAACACAGACCCTGCATAGGTTGTTAATGTCACAGTGATTGAGCAATTCACACCAAAAACTTACAGGGAACAAATCATTTTACTCCTCTACCAAGGAATACTTCTTGAGGATTGGTTGTTCACGTTTAAAATCCTGCTTTAAGAGCGGAGCAGGCTCAGAGAATGTCGTAATGTTATATAAGAGTTGCATAAAAATATCTGGAGTGAAAGATTTAAAAAGTTCTATCTATTTAGCTTATCAAAAGGAAGATTGAAAGCAATTAAAAATTGTTGTTGCATAAGCACATTTAAGAGGAGAAAATATCAGTTACAAAAGGGCTCTACAACTAAGCAAGGAACAGCATGACGTGAAACTGAAGTCTGGCACATAAAAACTGTTAAAAACAATTGGCTTTAACAGTGACTGGGACAGAATAACAGGAGAAAACTATTGAGGGAAAGAGATAATTTTCCCTCTCTTCAAAAGTACAGACTTCATGCCAAGAAAATTCAGCCACACAGACATTTATATGATCAAGGCAGAGTCATTAGGATAAGCATGTGATGAACTTAAAAAAGGTAATTTCAGGCAAGACAGGTCTGCTAAATTATAAAATATACATCTGAACAGTCTGCCCAGGTCTGAATGTGAGAAGCTTCTTTAATGAATCAATGGGCACAAAATATAAATCAAACAGCCACCAGGTAATTAAGACTTGTGAGTAGCCAAGGGGTAGAAATTATTTTGATGTCCAGAACCAAACCAGCACCTTACATAGAATCACATAATTGTTTAGGTTGGAAAGGACTTTAAAGATTGCAAACTCTCTGCCATCTTTTCCATTAAAATAACTGAAAAATTTCCACTAATTTGGCATGAACATGTTATTATGTTCATTTTTGGGAAATCTGTCTTCTGTGGGGGGTTTGTTGTGGGTTTTTTTTGTTTTTTTTTAACAATAAATACTAACTTTTAAACACCTGCTTACTGCATTCACAATTAGTTATATCCATTATCTGTTCACAAGGCAGATGAGGGTTTGGGGTTGCAGGCAAAAAGCAAGAATTCACTTATTTCCTATTAATATGTTTGTCTGGTTCTTGTTCTTGTGAAATTTTTCAGGAGCAAAAAAATTAATAAGGAAAAGAAATTAATAAGGAAAAAATTATCTACTAAAGTGAGTCAAGGGTCCATATTTGACACAAGTCAAGTGTTATTAGCACATCATAAGTATCTTGGTATATCATATCATGGGACGTGCTATTCTTAAAAACAGAATTCTATTAGGTCCTACACTGATTTTTTACGCAGACTATGTTTCACTTGTTAATTAAGAAATAAAGCATGCCAATGCTAATTGCATTAGGAAACACTGTAAGGATTTACACGCTATCCCAAAGCATACTGAATGCCTTGGTGAATTAAAAAAAACAAAACCCAAACATTTATTTCCTTTTTCTACCAATAGGATTTCTCTGAACAAACACACCTATTTCACTGTTTCACTGAGTCAGTGACTGCACTGGTACTTGGCACACCAGGTGTGTCCCAGCACTGCTGCGCTCCTTGTCTGACCTCTGCGGGCCACATTTGAGCCAGTGGGTGCCCAGGTGGGCAGCAAGGCCACTGACATCCCAGCCTGGATTGAATACAGCCTGGCAGCAGGAGCAGGGCAGTGCCCGTCCCTGGGCTGTCCCAGCCATGGGTGGCAGCAGGAGCAGGGCAGTGCCCGTCCCTGGGCTGTCCCAGCCATGGGTGGCAGCAGGAGCAGGGCAGTGCCCGTCCCTGGGCTGGCCCTGCTGAGGGACCTCCAGGGCTGGGTCCAGTTCTGGGCCCTCCCGGCCAGAGAGACCCTGAGGGGCTGGAGGTGTCCAGGGCAGGGAACGGGGCTGGGGAAGGGGCTGGAGCCCCAGGAGGGGCTGAGGGAGCTGGGGGGGCTCAGCCTGGAGCAAAGGAGGCTCAGGGGGCCCTGCTGGCTCTGCACAGCTCCTGCCAGGAGGGGCAGCCAGGGGGGTCGGGCTCTGCTCCCAGGGAACAGGGACAGGAGCAGAGGGAACGGCCTCAGGCTGGGCCAGGGCAGGCTCAGCTTGGACAGCAGCAGGAATTTCTCCATGGAAAGGGTGCTCAGGCCCTGGCAGGGGCTGCCCAGGGAGCTTTGGAGTGCCCATCCCTGGAGGTGCCCAAGGAAGGCCTGGCCGTGGCACTCAGGGCTCTGGGCTGGGGACAGGGTGGGGATGGGCACAGCTTGGACTCAGTGATCTTGGAGGGCTTTTCCAACCTCAGCGATCCTGGGATTCTGTGATATACGACTTGGACAAAAAGGCTTTCCAGCTCTGACTGGTTTCAGAATAAAAAAGGAAA
The DNA here is from genome assembly GCA_013398175.1 of Climacteris rufus. NCBI lineage: Eukaryota > Metazoa > Chordata > Aves > Passeriformes > Climacteridae > Climacteris > Climacteris rufus. The sequence continues at coordinate 1,240,940 of VZRZ01003265.1, forward strand.
TTTCTCAGAAGACCTTGACCTTCACAGTCATAAAAAATGGCCCTTGTGCTAAAATTTTGCTCTGCCTTTAGCAAACAGAAAAAAGCTTATGGTGTATCTGCTTTCCCTAAAAATAGGGTAGGAAAAAAATTAACATTTGAAAACAGTTCAATATGTATATTTGTCCTCCATTGAGGAGCAAATAACAGACTGCTTAGCTTTAAACATATGGCCTTGAGTTCTACTGACTTCAGAGAAATGTAAACCCTAAGTCTGATTCACTTTGATGGAAGTATCTGAGTATAGAGATGAATACAAGATCAATGTTTTGCATTGTGTTCGTCCTTCCTGGAGTGTCTCTTATGCATTTATTGTCCAAAGAAGAGATGAATTGTTTCACTTGTAGAAATTTCACTGGTGCCTGAATTTCAGAAAGGCAAATATTTAAGCAAGAAAAAAAATAACTGGCAATAAAAGTTGGATACTTAGAAAGCCACTGGTAAAAGCCTCATCAATATTCAGGTGAAAATATAACAGTTTCCTATAAAGCAAACAAACCACTCATACATCAGTCACAGTTTGACAAGGAAAAGCAGTTCTTACTTCAGAAATTGTCCTAATCTTAAATGAAAATGTTTCAAAAAAATAAAGAGAATTAAAAAATGGAGCAAGAAATCCCTTCTGTTTGGGCATATCAGGAAAATGCTGATAGGCAATACATCATGTTTGACCTCGATAACCTCTGATCAAAATTTAAATTGTTCTCTGTAGAAATCATTATATTGTAATTATTTTCTCAAAAGGCTCATGATTATTTAAATGGCATAGGATTCATCACTAAGTGATATTCCCAGAATGAAAAAGATTTCATCAGAATAACAATAATCTTGCTAGAAACATCAGTACAATAAAGAGTTTGTACCAAATCAAAAAAAAATTTAAAAATTAATACACCTGGTGCTGAAAATTTGTACCTGCACAGCACAGAACATAGAGCTACATAAATTGGTACATCTAAGAATTTTATTAAGAAAATTCCTCACTTAAATATTATCAAGACCATCCTGACGACTCCTTTTTTTTTTTGGACTCTGCTGCTTTTAGCTACAATCCAATGAACAGAAAATTGACAAATCTATTTACAAGGACCTGGCATGACAGGACAAGGGGAAATTGTTTCAAACTGCCAGAGGGCAGGGTCAGATGGGATATTGGGAAGGAATTGTTCCCTGGGAGGGTGGGGAGGCCCTGGCACAGGGTGCCCAGAGAAGCTGTGGCTGCCCCCGGATCCCTGGCAGTGCCCAAGGCCAGGCTGGATGGGGCTTGGAGCAGCCTGGGACAGTGGAAGGTGGCAGGGGTAGGACTGAATGAGCTTAAAAGTCCCTTCCAACCCAAACCATTCTATGATGGTTTAACCTTTTTTGAGAGGTGATTATTTTAATTTCTGGTCAAATTTAGAAAAATACTTGAAGAATATAGAATGGCAATTTTCAACATGTAAGATTACAGATCCATGCAAACCTTCATGAATATCATAGTCCTTTGGAGACATACATTTTTAATCTTTTCAGGGCTGATCAATAAAGGACTTTTTGGATAACCCACAGCTACAGAAAGGGCAAGAGCATTTGGAAATCTATGTGTGACAGTCAAAAGATTAATCAGCTAGGTTCAATTTGGCCAAGTCCTGGTCCTGTTACTAGAAAAAAAGTCCAGAAGTTAGGATAGCTTCGGATGTGTGTGAGGTGTTTGTGTCTAATGAACAAAGTCACTTGGAAGCTTCCAGAACATTAAGATGAGCTCTCCAAGGAAATTTCTGAAAATAGAAGCAACTGATATTTATTCACTAAGCTACTTATTTTCCAAGAAGCAAACTAATAGCTCAGTTTAAAGAAAGGGGCCATGAAGAGTTATTTGACAGGCTGTTGTCAAGAGAGAGAATTCCCGACCTGGAGATGGGTGGAGTGCTCTCTCCAGGCATGAAAGGACACACAGAATTTTTCATGGAAACATACTGACCCTGGTGCACAGGTAAAATTGCACCACATGGAGTCTGTGTTAACTTGCTACTTCTTACCCTGGTTGTCTCAAAGCTTAAAGATTCTTTCAAAAGGCATTTTTCTCACAGCAAATCTGAAAACTGAAGCCTACTCAATAAGTTACTTGCCTTCTGTAATTGCTTGGCTCTAAATCCATTTGAGGTAACTACCATTTCACACCTACAATTTGTTAATTATACTCTTAATATACCTATCAACAATCATTTTGTAGCTTTATTAATCACTGTTCTAATGGCTCCATTTCTTCCTAGTGGTGGCTGGATTTCTGTAGTGCTGAAGCCAGTCTTCCCTTGGTTCTCTCACAAAGCAAAGATCCCTCAGTTAAAGGAAAACAGATATAAAATTGGAAGGCATTTTTTCATCTCTATAAAATACATACTCAAATAATTTTCTTTCCTGTTACTCTGTGAAGCACAAACCCTGCATAATTAGAACTGTTTATTGTACAGCAGACCTGGAATAAAGTCTGCTTCAGGAATTTCTTGTGATCCACCTACCTGGGATTTGGAGCGCTTAATCCTATTTCTACCACCATGGTACTCCTACCAGCTGTGCTGTCTATTTTAGTTGCTTCCCAGGAATGCAAAGCATTCTTAGTAGCTGCTATATAGAAACTCTTGCTGCTCCACTGTCTCGGAACAAAAAGTATTTCTAACTTCTTGACAAAAATCTGTTGTGTATAAGAAAAGCATTTACCTCCAGATGATCAAACCCACGGGAAGACAGTAGGTATTCTCTTTAGTATATTTGCCTTCCTCTGTTCCAGTCTTTCTGTGAGCTGTTATTTTTGGCAATATTCTTATGTTCTGGCCAGAGGAATTTGTACTTTGGCTCATTTCTTAAAACAGGTGACAGAAGTTGTATGTGGGCTTTAGGGAGCCTTACCCATGCTGAGGTGAATGACCATTTGACCTCTGATTTATGCTGTGAGTAACAGGAACATTAATGCCCTTTTCAGGTAATCCATTAGTCTTATTTTCATATTATGCTTCCATAAATCTTTGCAATAGCTTTTCTAAAGATGAGTGGCTGTGCAGCTTCACTTGAGAAATTAATAGGAGGTTTGCAAACCAGAGCCAATGGAAACACCCTCAGCCCACATATTAGCTCAGCAGTGTTTTTACTAAACTTGTCTGCAGCTGGGTGATTTGGGTTCAACTTATTTTCATGAGCCATCATTTCAGGCAGTGTCAGATGGCTTTTTATGGACATTAGTGGCATTACCCTGTACTAATCGTAAGAGCTATATTCACTTATTTCTGTGTTGCTATTCACAGGTAGGGAATTACCTACTGGAGAGGTCACCACAGGATCACACACTGGATAGACTGGAAGGGATCTCTGGAGATATTCTAATCCACCCCCTGACCAAAACAGGGTCAGACAGAGCAGGTTGCTCACAGCTGCATCCAAGTCAGGTTTTTGGTATCTCCAAGGATGGAGAACCCACAACCCCTTTGGACAACCTGTTACAGGATCCAACTGTCCTCACAGTGAAATTGTGGGGGTTTTATCTTTGAATGAACTTTCCTGCAGTTCAGATTGTTGTGATTACCTCTTTTCCTTTCACTAGGTACCACTGGGAAGGGTTTGGCTCCATCTTCCTTGCTACCCCCGTCAGGTTTACACACACTCCTGTAATGTTCACAATTACCAACAGCAAGGGATAAACTGGGAGGAGAAAAAGTAACTTCAGTAGCAATTTCAGTTGCTTTAGCCTCTTCCTGCTCCATTGATTTGTTCTACTTCATATTGAAGAATTTTACATAGCAATACTGCCCGCAGACCTGAGACAGACTGGAGGCTCCTCTGGGCTAGAGAAGAATAACAATTCCTCCTCTTCTATTGTATGGAATAAATGGTATTGTAGCACAGATTAAATGAACCACTGAGAAAAGAGGCAGAGTTCCTCCCTTTATGCCTTTATGGGAATGAGGGGTTCCTGTGCTCCTTCTCACCAGCCTGACAGAATACACAAATAGGAGGGGGCAGAAGCCCCACTTTCCCCTCTGCACTAGGAAGATTTTGACAACAAATTAACTCGTTCTTCCATGATTTTTAAAACTTTCAATCAGAATAATATATTTAAATTCAATTTATGAAAAAGTTAAAATAGCAAAAAGGGTAAGATAGGTTTGGTGTCAGAAAAGAAGGAATAGAGAAGGAACTTCAGATATTTTAGCAGCTTGCTCACTGCCCTCCACCCTCACAGTGGGATGAGGGAGAAAGTAGAAAGAGCTACAGTGGGAAAAGTTGTGGGTCAAAATGGAGACAGGGAATTCACTTATCAAGTACTGCTGTGAGCAAACCAAACTCTCACCACAGAGCTTCTCTTCCCCAGGCTGAACAATCCCAGCTCTCCCAGCCTTTCCTCCCAGCAGAGCTGCTCCCTCTGAGCATCCTGGTGCCTCCTCTGGACTTGCTCCAGCAGCTCCACATCTCATGCAAGAGCAGGAAGAGGCTTGGTGGATAAATACAGGAATATTCACCTCTTGTGACAAAGGCAGCCAGGCCAAGTTGTGTGATTTACAGAGTCCTGACCTACTTAACAAAAATTATTTTCCTTTGCTCTTCTGATAAGTCTGTACTTATCAGAATTTTGCTTTGCAGAAGTGCAGCAGCACAGGTTCATTAGAAGCAGCAGGGCAAAAGCAATAATTACCTTACAGCAAAGGTTGTACAGGCTGCAGAAAAAGGAGAGTGTTTGTATCTGAAACCCTGAAAATTTTACATAATGAATTAAAGTTCTAGTGCAAATCTGCATTTTAAAAGACTGAAAAAAAACCCCTGCTTTGGCACATGACATTAAAACTTTGAATTTCAGCATTTCTTCAAAGGCATTCACACATATAACAGGAAATAATTCTGTGCATATTTAGTGAGCATTTATAGCAAGAGTCATCACTTCTGTTCTCTGTATCATAATATTCATCACAATGAATTTTAGTCTAGACAGTTTTTTTGTGATCAAAAAATGTATATTCATAAAATAATTTAGCTTCACATTTGGGAACTTTGTATAATTCATTTGCATTAAATAACAATTTTAGTGACTTTAAAAAGTAAACAACTGCCTATTTTCTGTATACACATCTCTCATAAAAGGATTTGAATATTTAGGTAGCTATCATCTATAGCTGCTACCACCTTGGATTTCAGTGTAATTTATCAGGCTTTGCAAAAGTATCTCTGCAATACCTTGATTAAACAAACATTACATTGCTAGATTAATCAGAGCTTTCATAATATTTCCACAGAATATTTATTTGAAGTAGGACTGGTTTTAGCTAAGATACCTTCACGATCAAGGACTGCAATAGGCATACAATAAAACAACCAAATACTTGTCTGGTTTTTTCTCTGTCTTTAGACATTATTTCAACTCCTGCTGAGTAGATTAGAAGTGGTGTTAAGGAAGATTTAGATGAAAGAAACAACATGTAAAGTCATGGGAGAATATATTAATATAAAAACCACATACTTATCACACAATCTGTTCTTTTGCTTACCCATTAAAACAAATTTATTGTGTCTTTACACAAATGAGTGCAAGTGAGCTTGACTCTAAAGGCTTGGACCAAAGATTCTTGACATCAACAGAAAACTCAAATTACTTCAAAGAGCTTTGCAGCAGATTTTCTATCGTGTGAGACAATCCTCCCATAAAAATAGCTATTCAGCATCAGATCTCCTGATTCAAACTATTATCCTTCAAACCAGCATTAATAAAGGCAGGTCTGATAATTACACCTGACTGTTTTTTAACTGAATTTAAATGGAATTAACTGAATTGTACACCTGACCCTTTCCAGGAGTGTTAATGGTCTCTACGTGTTCAGAACATGAAGCAAAGACTTGAGCCCAGGACATCCAGAGACAACCCTGTAACACTGAGGGCAGGTAGGGACACCAGGAATGGAGGCACTGCCTCTTCCCATGGGGAAGAAACACACCCTGTTGAAGGAATCAGCATCCCCCAGAATGAGGGTGCTTTTGGTAAATTTAAATGTACAGTGGCAAAGAAAAAACTTCGTTTGTATCAGTCCATACCTCAATTCTTTGTGCTAGTTTCCATCTAAGAACACTTCACACCCAAATTAAGGTTCTTTATTAGACCAAAGACAATCTTCTTGTAACTCTGAGGTGACAGGACCTGTCTACAGCCCTGCTGAAACCAGAATACCACTCAAGAGTTGCAACAAGTCCTCTGCTGTCTCAGGGATCCAGGGCAATATGAAAGGTTGCTGGCAAATAAATTCTGACAGCCAGTGCTGTACAGCTATTCTGACTGTCAGCCCTGGATTTCCCACAAGCTCTGAAGTACAGCCAGCACTGGGCACTCATTTTTACTGACCCAAAGCAAAGGACAGGCTTTTCTTACCCTTTCTAGTACTTAGACAAAAATGTGGAATTTTACTTTAGTCAAATGCTTCCCTGTGAACTTTGTTTTAGGAAAAATTGTCCTGCACTCCATTTAATTGCACTGCTCAGTGTGACTGAAGAACTGCATTTGGACTATGAATAGAATATAGCAATCCTTAATATTTTTCCAAATAATAATATGTATTAAAATAAACCTGCATTTCATTTATTAGCTCTCCTCTCTACAGAAGGGAAATGCAATCTAAACAGAAAAGGAAAAATTAGTTTTGGCTTCAAAGCATCTTTGTTTTTAGTTTAACTATGTCATCATCTAAAATCAAGAAACTCTCATCAACATTCTAAAACAAATTATGGTGTTAGTTACCTTATATGCTAAGTAACTTCATATACTTGGGTGTGAATCTTGCTTCATATTTTTATTCCAAAGACCTTCTTTTCAGCCAGTGCAATTCACCTTTGAGTGCCTTAGGTAAAGTGCACTGAATGTTAAAGCATTTACATTTGACCAAATGGAAATATTCACCCGTGGCTGCCAAATTTCTCTAAACTTAAAGACCACTGTGGAAAGATGGAGGGAGACTATTTGCTTTTCAAGCTCTTCTATCCACTTCCCTTTGGCTTACCTAGTTAACTCTGAGAAGGACCACTGCTTCACTTATTTATTAGCGAATCATTATACACAAATATTATGACCTTTCCCCTTTCTCCTCACCCGACCCCCTCCCCCCCCAAAAAAAAAAATTCTGGAAATTACTGTGTACTTTATTTTTTCCGATGTACTCATTATAAATCTCCAACTCATTGATCACTTTCCTACATTTTTCTATTACTTTTCATCACTTTTAGATTCAGATAAATATTTAAGAGCTTGAAACTGATTGTCCCAAAAAATAGTGGAGATTTTTCTGTGAATGGCAGGGGGTTCTGCTCTCACAAAGGCTTGAGACACCCAGATTTTGGCAAAAAGCTGCCATGTACCCACTGGCTGACTTCAGGAAACTTCCCATTCTTGCCATGCATGAGCCACACCAAGGGTCCTGCTGGCAGCACCTGAGCTGGGACTGAGGCCCTTCCACAGCTGCTCCCCCCAACACTCACTCCAGGTTTCCTCTCCAGCTCAGCCCCAGGATTCCCATGGCACAGTTTCAGATCCTTAAAATAATTTAATCTTGGTGCTACAACTAAATAACAAAATCATGGCCTGAGCTGCTGCCTCAGTGTTGGTCAGTGTTGGCTGATCCTTAAATGTCTGTTCTGCTGCCACTTGCTCCATCTGACAGCTGCTCCTGCCTTTGCCTCTCTTCCAGCAGAGCAGTGAACGGCACAATCCACACATGGCAGTGCCCAGACAAATACCTGGGGAGCCTGGCCCCAAACTGCTCCAGACACATCAGCCTTTAGACAGAAAGGAAAACAAGACACACTTGTTAGCACAGAGCAGAATCAAGCACAGGCTTACCAAAAGCTGGTGTCCTGGATATGGCTGACACAGGATTCATTCTGAGTTTGAAGTGAATTTTAAATTAGAGTGAGTGTATATGGATGAAAACCTCTGGAAGTCCAGCCTAGATCCAATGAAACTGCACAGTCCTTGTTTTCAATATCTTCCTGCAGCATTTCACAGAATCACAGAAGATGCTGAGTTGGAAGGGATGCACAAGGCTCAAGTCCATCTCCAGGCCCTGCACAGACACCCCAACAATCTCACCCGGGGTCTCAGAGCGTTGTCCAAACGCCCCTGGAGCTCTGGGAGCCTCGGGGCCGTGCCCATTCCCTGGGGAGCCTGTTCAGTGCCCCAGCACCCTTTGGGGAAACAAGAGATCTCCTTTCCTGATCTCCAGCCTAACCCTGCCCTGACACAAGTCCAGGCCATTCCCTCGGGTGCTGTTCCTGGTCACTCAGAGCAGAGATCAGTGCCTGCCCCTCCTCTCCCCCTCACAAGGACATTGTGACTCTGAGGAGTCTCCCCTCAATCTTCTCCAGCTGAACAGACCAAGCGTCCTCAGCCACTCCTCGTTCAGGTTCCCCTCCAGCCCCTTCCCTGAGCTCATCCTCCTTTAAGCCACTTGAAGACATGGCAGTGGCTGATGGCTTCCTTGACAATTGTCCTCTGCAATTTGCATTATTTAGGCAGAAGCCTTAACTCAGGACTCTCCAGAGCAGCCTGGTGAAATCTGGCGAATTTGTACCAAATTCCTGCTGCAGGAGAAGCAGTGCTGGCAGGGAAGAGCAGGTTAGCAGGCTGCCAAAGCCACTGAATGTGAAAGGATCATGTCGACAACACGCTGCCTCCTCTTCCTCGCCAGAGCTCAAATACAAAGCTCAGGAAAAAAACAAAATCTTCCCTCAGCAGAGGTCTGGCACCTTAAAACTTTTAAGAAGATCCAGGTCTGCTTGCATGGAGTTGCTTCAGAGCACAGGGATTCTCAGGTGTGCAGGAAAAATGAATTGGATTTCGGGAAACAACCTTTGCAGTGGACAGTGTGAAGGGCTGGGAAACGCTTTTACAAAGGCATTTCATATTGATGCTACAGTTTCTCTCTGACATATTAATCCACACTCCAGCAATTGAGAAATGAGACCTATGGACACACAATTCTAGCTTGGATCATCTGGCATGGGCTTCCACATGGATAAGAAGTGCTGTGATAGTTCTGTATAGCGGCTTAATTTCAAAATCACTGAAGCCTGAAAGCCTCAAATGAGTTTTCCCTTTCCGAAACAGAAAATAAAACTTCAAGATCCAACTGTTGAAAAGCCTCCCTAAATCTCCCGGGAATCACAGTGCAGCTTTATACAGCAATAACAGCCATCATACCCAAAATTCTTAATTAAAATTAAGCCCTAGCCATATAAGATCGAATATGATTTATGTGCAACCTTTCTAACTGTTACTGTAATCTTAAAAAAAAAATTAGATATAAAAAATCACTCTATTCCATACTGAGTACTAAATATCCTAAAGCACACAACACATTGCTAGTAAATATTGAATTTGAAGGGGTGGAGGACAAAAATTTGAAGTAACCCTCCCCACTGACCATTTCAAAGACAAGTCATAAGTAGAAGGAACCAACATTATCCAACAGCAAAATAAGTGATTGGCAAGGTCAGATTGTTTCTAGAAGCAGCACTTACATACTGGTTTTACTGAAAGATGAAAAAATTGCTAACACAAGGGACAACAGAGTGTTACAAAATTAAATAGATTTATGTAGAAAAAGTCTTTCCTCACAGGGAGCATGAAAACAGAATTGATCCTTCAATTGACCTGAGATATTTGAATTGACAGAACTAAATTTAGTGTGTCCTCAGGAAAATTATGGGGGATAGTTTTCCAATATTAGTGTATTATCCAATTATGCTTCTAAAAACACATAAATCACCACATTACCCAAGTGCTTTCCAAAGGTCTGGTTATCAGCAACACTCCCACATGAATAAGAACACCTGGCTCAGGTCAAAGTCCTATTTGCTTAAATGCCCAACTATCATAGTTCCAATGGTTATTTAGGAACGGGTATTTAAAAAAGAAAAGTAGTTGCAAAGTTCTCTCTCAAAAATTTACACTGTCTCTCTCTCAACAATTTCCTCAGCCGGGTGTGGTTTCACTTCAGAGTTCTAAATGGATTTCTTCTGCACAATTTAGAGCCACATCAAAATCCAAATAAATTATTAGCTGCCGTAGATTCTGCAGCAAGGAATTTCAGTGCTTAAAGAGGTAAATGTTAAATTTTGTGATGTTTTATTTTGATATATAAGTACTGACTATGAATGTTCATCTCTGTGCCCTCAGTCTGTCTGCATTCAGTACTTGAAAAAAGAAGATAAATCCACCTTCTTTTCCCCCTCTGAAACTAAGGTTACAAAACCGTGCATGTATTTAAAAATTTGCTTATGTTGTGCAAGCATTTTTAGCTTCAAGAGTAGGCAAAATACAACATTTTCGACTGTAACATAGTGTGACACCTGAACAAGCTGAAAAGAATGACTTTCAGACTGATTTGTGCTTTGGCCTTCAGTTTTGAGAAATTCGTCTGTTATGCCTTGAGTTGCCTCAAGATGGTAGTGGTATCACACAGAGCATCCTCCCAGCGCCAAAGCACCACAGCACAAGTCAAACACCTCATTTTGTCATCCTCACTACAGAGCTGAAACCATTTCAGGCAGCTGTTCTGAATATTTTCATCCTGTTTCTTCCCTAATTTACAGTAATTTAAATATAAAATAATAAGTTCTTCATGGTGCATTATTGTGCAAATGGCATTTAATGAACCTATTTTTCTGCAGCTCCAACTTAGCTTTCCAGAGTGAGCATTGCTACAGGTGGGAAAATAATGGATGTTTGAGCTCTGCATCGAAACCTTTAAAAATAGAGTGTGACTTGGTTGACTTTTAACAGAACTTGAGGATGGAAAAGGAGAGAGAAAATGGAGAGGGAAAAAACATCCCTCTGTTGAGACAACCTTCAATGTATTGCTTACCACAAAATAAGCTCTTTAATGCAAAAACACTGCACAAAACCACAGGAAAATGCTGGTTTGAGGAAGAAAGGAAGAAATACTTAAATTTAAGGGGTTATTTTTTCATACAACATTTCACTTTGAAACAGACAATCATGAAACACTAAGCATTTGCTTATATCTGGAAAGATTGACTAATTTTTTTATGAAGGCCCTAAATGTTTTATTCTTATTTGGGACCAGGAAGAACTGTGAGGAATGATGAATATCAGTGGAGAGATGTATATGTTATATATATGTAAGATGCAGGTTATGTATAAGTTATGTATAAAAGATATAATTTAAGGTTAACTGATTCCTCTGAGATTAAATGGCTTTGAATTTACATTTTTCAGATTTCAGCTTTTCAATCTTTATATAAGCTTGATAATTTCGACCTTTATATATTTTCTTTATATAATTGATTGATGTGCCACCAGAATATGAGCTTGTTTTAAGGCAAAAGAAATCCATGACAAAAATCCTAAATGTTCTAATCTTCCAATAATGAAATGTAAAGGGTTTTTGTTTAAGCTAAATAAAAGAAAAAGATTTGTATGTGCCAGGCATCCTGGAGTCTAATGGGAAATCTCTTTTTAGTGCTGCTGGAGACAAATGATACAAGGCCTTGAGTGCCAGACTGTGTTCACCTTGTGTTGAAAACTGGGAGTAAGAGGGAATGGTCTAATGTCTGTTTAATTAAGAGGACAGACTTGTTTGGGCCAAGGCATTTGTGTGCTGTAAAATGATTCAATTTTTTTTTTTTGTATTAAAGATGACCTTATTCATACACACATGATGCTGAATAAAAAGCCCAAACAAACCAACAATCCAACATATCACGGGATGGGGCAGAGAACACAAAACTTGTCCAACTTTTCTAAGTTTCTACTATGGTGACAATGAAAATTCACACTGGAAAGAACAACTGTATTTTAACAGAGCACAGACTGAATTAGTCTAATCTAAAACACCTGGGGGAAAAAATACAAAATCAAAAAATAAACTTGAAACTGTGCACGACTATCAGTGACTTCATAATTCACTTAAATATAACAGCCAATTTTTTCTAATAAGAAGCCAAAAATGCACAATAAAATTTCACAAAGATTCATAGATGTATAATAAAGACTTGGGAACATTTCCTTGCAAAGACAGGACAAGGGGGAATAGCTCCACCCTGCCAGAGGGCAGGGTCAGATGGGATATTGGGAAGGAATTGTTCCCTGGGAGGGTGGGGAGGCCCTGGCACAGGGTGCCCAGAGAAGCTGTGGCTGCCCCTGGATCCCTGGCAGTGCCCAAGGCCAGGTTGGATGGGGCTTGGAGCAGCCTGGGACAGTGGGAGGTGTCCCTGCCCATGGCAGGGGGTGGAATGAGATGAGCTTTAATATTCCTTCCAACCCAAATCATTTTATGATTCCATGATTCTATGAAGTTTTGACAGAGCAGTTGTGGAATCCACATGTGAATTTTCCAAATTAGCAGAAAAGTCACAAAAAGACATAACTTGTAAGCCTTTAAGGGCTGAATTTTGAGTAATGTCACACAGAGACACATATAATGCCTCGCCCTTCTCAGGCAACCCCACAGATTAGAAGCAAAACCTATAAAATTAGTTGTGCTCCCCATGAAACCTGGGGGAAGGTTAAAAATTTTGTTTTCTCCTAGGTCAGTAGTGAGACACACCATCAGAAAAACCACCCAGAAAACAGACCTTGACCTTTCCCCTAAAACAGCTCTCTGCATCAATTTCTATTTCAGCTGTATTTTCATAAATATTAAACAAAAGAACTGGATGGTAACTGCATCTGCTGCCAAACTTGTAGCCAACACAAGTCTGAGATTACTCCTTAGCTACTGAATAATGTGTCCTTCCCTGTATCATACCAAATATCTGAAGGATTTTATGTTCCTATGGTGATATATTCCTGGAGTTTTGTCCATATTCTCGATTTTTCAGTCCTTTAATGTTGCTGAAATGTGCACATCTTTTCCTGTCGAAGGAAGGAGAATGTCAAAATCTCAATCTCACAGTGTCACTTGCAATTATATTTGTACAAGTTGTGAGTACCCAGGTGGGATCCTGAATGCTAAGAGCTTTTTTGAAAAATGGTATCCTGGACCAATTATTAATTGCTCTGATTCACACACTTCTTAAAGATCTTTTATGTCCTGTTAGAAGAATCATTTTGTTACCAGAATCTTCCATCTTTCCTTCATTTTATGTATCTTAAAATCTCTTCTCTAGCAGAGAACACATTATCGCTATTACTTACCTATTTCCTTCTTATTTGTGAACTTATATCTTTTGATGATTTTGTTTGCTTGCATCTCCTTTCAAATTTGAATTCTTGGTCACTGAGACTGCTGTGATGTAGCTTCAGCTTAGCTGCACTTCATATTTTTCTGAAGGACAAGTAACAGAATATAATGGTCCATTGTGAACCACAAAGGTTATTTGCTGTTCTTTGCAACATGTGCCCAAAAAGTATTTTCAAAATTCTTGTTTGTTATTGCTGCATGCATTTCCCACAGTGGGTGTTTCATCTTTTCAGACCACGTGTGTTTTAAATGGGTCCATTCAGAAAACATTTTTCTGAGTTATTGATGGCTCTAAATTAATGCTACAATAACTAGAAATAGCTCTGACCTCCCATGCTTTTGTGATTTGTCTGGGAGGCTCTCCACAGAGGACAGCAGGAACAGGAGAGCAGTGCTCTTGTTACACTACAAGGACACATATTCCTCACAATCCCTTTCATAACAGAAATGGCTGGAGCCAAGCGAAACACTTCATTTATTGGACTCCTTTTGGTGCAGGGCCCACTGGGATTCACTCCCTCCACAGTGGGGGAGTTACACACAGCCACGCCTACATCTCTGCCTGTTTAGGATTTTGGTGCCAGAAACCATGACTTTGCAGGGCAAAAACACGATGCAAGACTCAGGTGAATGGATACAGGACTCCAGTCATATACTTAATTACACTACTGAGTCAGAGCACTTATGGAGGCTGAGAGCCTGAACAATGAGATTCTGTGACCTGCTGTCAAGGAACTGCCAGAGAAGAACACAAATAATTGACATTATTCTTCCTTTCTGACCACATTTAAGATGTGTGATGCTGTTATTAAGCTCAGACTTTTACCTACTCCTTATTTCTTCACTGAAAGAAGGTAATAAATGCCTTGTCCAGTAAAGCAGGTGAGTCCACGGATTCTGAGCAAGACCCAACAGACTTGTACAGAATCCCAGGATCACTGAGGTTGGAAAAGCCCTCCCAGCCCATGGAGTCCAAGCTGTGCCCATCCCCACCCTGTCCCCAGCCCAGAGCCCTGAGTGCCACGGCCAGGCCTTCCTTGGGCACCTCCAGGGATGGGCACTCCAAAGCTCCCTGGGCAGCCCCTGCCAGGGCCTGAGCACCTTTTCAGTGAAAAAAAAAGAAGTATGAAGGCTCTCACAACCAAGAAAGTACATCATTTTCCCAGCTTTCAGATTTCTACAACAGGTAAATCTATCAGCTTTGTCTGGAGTAATTTCAATCCTATTCCCAACATTCATTTCTACTCCCTGCAGTTGCAGAGGTGCTTAGACAATACTTCCCAGTTCCTAACTCCATGCTGGACATCATGGGAATAAAAGCTTTGTGTGTAGCACATACATTTCTTGCTGTGCTGTAAGTCCAGCACAATTTGCACCTGCATGTCCAGTTGACTGAGCTAAGAAATCTACTCCCTCTTCTCTTACCTGGGAACCAAAGCCAACCACTTGGATGTGCGAAATAAAGTGTCCTCTGCAAGATGAATCTAAACAAAAATGTTGAAGTTCTGCTTCCATGTCTCCCTAGAAATCCATTCTAAAATCTATTTTGCCCACTGGAAGCCTGACTGTAAACTTGTTATGGCTGTAATTCCTGAGGTCAGCCAAGTCAACAACAGCATTTCTCAGTGATTTTTATTTTAACCACCTTCAGTAAATTCTAATGGTCAGTTAATTAGCAGCCAGGTTTGTATTCCAACATTCTTACTGACATACTGAAAACACCTAAGATGACAGGATTGCTCTCCATGTATTCTTAAGGCAAAGTAGTTTATATACATCTTGAAGTAGTGCTGTTGCATCCAGGAATGCATTCTAAAAAACCTGCAATTACCAAAAGTTGTTTAAAAGAAAGCTATAGCCTACATTCCTTATACCTAATTACTAAAAATGGCAGTAATGTTTGCACTTACAGCAGTGCACTGTTTTTGTACCTTTAATTTTTAAATGCATCCAGCTCTCACTCTTTACCTTTGTATGTGTTGCATATTAATATTATTATTCTTGGCTCCGTTTTTAGCTTCATGAAACCTATACAACCTACTTTAGTATTCTTTAGTCTTTAACAAGTGAGACTGGGAATTGAGGAGTAATCAGTAATGGTTATCTGCCTTTCCTATTTAAAAACAATAATGATGTTCACTCATCCTGAACAAGGCCTTTAATTAATCATTGTAGTAATGCAGACTGAAGTCCCAGCGTTGCTATCACTGACGCATAACAGTAATATTAAGTCCTGGTTAAATGCTTTTATTCTGTAAAATAAATCTTTACATCAATTCCCAATAATTTAGTAAAATTCAAATATAGTCTCATTATTCTAGTTATTACAAAATTTTCAAGCAGGTGTATTATTTTTAAGCAGGTTATTATTTGCATCCTGTGAGAGCTGACAACTCTTTAGAACTGTTTAGAAGACATGATTTCAGGCAGTGCATAAATAATGATATTTATATATATATTCTCTCAATATAATTTATTTTTATATATATACTTAATTCTTGTATTTAAAGACCAGTTCCTCCCTCTATAAAGCTTTCACTCAATTGTGCAACTTATATCTAAATTCCATAAAGTGTAGCTTAACCTCCAGGTTTGCTTTTTGGGTTTAAGATTACCCTGTTTTAATGGGCATGGGTAGAACTACAAAACCTTGTGCATTACCTCACAGACTGGTACTCTGATTGACTGAAATATAATATTCACCTTCTATTTAGATATGTTCATCTTCTACTACTATCTAATAGCCTAATTAGATTAAGAGTTACCCAGTGCATCTTTTTCCAAGTGAATAATTCAAATGAAATGACTAATTAAATTCTTAAGGGAACCACACAGCTATTTATGCTGATAATGTGGAGCTCCCATCAAAGTGGCCATGCACACATCTCCTTGTTCTGTCATATTCCAGCACATCCTCCCAGATTGGGAACGCTGTAGAAGGAAGTGTTGTGCAGCTGAATTCTCTGGAGAGCATGAATCAATTGTGCAGGGACTTAACAAACCTCAGTTTCTAATGCAGAAAGAAAACAAAACAATAAGCAAATATATTTCTGCAGCAGCCTGAAATGTAAAGGGCTATATTTCCTATATACTGTGCTACAGACAGTGTCACAGTCCAAGGGCAATGAGTTATTATGAGAGCCATTGGGGTGTTTTAATACATCTTTAGCAGAACTCCACATATATTCTGACAGGATTTGACTTTTTTTTTTCCCTCAAGCCTTGCCATGGCTTTCTCTGGCACAGCTACTCAAGAAAAAACTTTGTCTAGTATCAGTTTTGCTTCCTATGCTAGATTTTCCACATATGCAACATTCTGGTCCTGCCAATAGAAAAGTGAGTCAGCAAGGCACAGAAACAAGAGTGTTAAAATGAAAATCTAAAATAAAAGGAAAAATAGGGAAATATAAGATGAAGGAAAAGTTCTTAGGTTTATGTTGGGTGACACAGAATTCCAGAGATAGGGACTGTGCCTTGCAGTCCAGGCAATTGTGGACAAAGCTCTTAACCTCTGAGCATTCATTAACAAATTAACAACTGTGGATGCTGACTTCTCCCTACCCAGATCATCAGGTCACAAACACACCTGTCAATCAATGCCTGTTAGGCACCTTGGTAATGTGGAAATCAAAGTACTGAGTATTTGTCTGTCTGGGTAGAAACCTGGTATCAAGCTCTCAGCATGAAAATTGAATCTGATTTTTAATGAGAAGATTTGGATAGGTGGTCTGGGTTTGAACTTAAAAACACTGAGAAACACTTTCCAAGTATATTTTTGTCCTTTTAATTAGAGCTTTTTCTCATTTTTCCAATCCCTTTCAACAACCCTCTAATATTTTTTCAGCCTTGCCTTTTGAGGGGCAGGCACAAAGTGAGGCAGATATACTGAACAAGGGGATATCAAAGCCTGAATTTCCCCAGTCACTTTAACCACATGAAAGCTCTCCAAATGTATTCCCTCGCTCCTCTTAGTGGTTTGTATAATGAGATCAGTGGAAGTGAACACTAACATCTCCCTGTTCCATTTGCAGCTGCTGGGAGCTGAAGGATAGCTGTGCTATGATAATGATTCTATTTGAAAAGGGAATATTTGTTACTGCATTCTTTCTTGCAGCTTTTTTTTTTTTTTTTTAATGTTCTGACAGTGTTCTTAGTTTTGGGGAGGAAAGGGAGGAAAGAGAAGAGCACTAGAGAAAGGGATGACCCCTGCCTTGAAAATTTAAAATCTGATGAGAAAAAGAGGACAGAACTAAGTGGTGCTCCAGAGGACAGAGAAAAAATTATGATAGGGTGAAGAGGATGGAAAGTCTGATGGTTACTTATCAAATCAACTTCATCTGAAGCTGTGAAGTCCAAAATAACTTACTCCAGTCTTCAGAACTGGAACCAGTAAAGCTCTGCAAGAATCAGAGAATCCCAGAATGGTTTGGGTGGGAAGGGACCTTAAAGGTTATCTCATTCCACCCCTGCCATGGGCAGGGCCACCTTCCACTATCCCAGGTTGCTCCAAGCCCCATCTGATATGGCCTTGGACACTCCCAGGGATGGAGATGTCCTTCTCTCAAGTATTCCTGACATGCTCAATGTCCTCCCTACAATATCCTGTATAAAACAGCTCTTCACATGATACTCTTCCATACATATAAAACGGTTTAACTGTTTCAGATGTGTTTCACAGATAAAGCTATCATAGCAATAAAAAAGGTGTACAAAAAGGCTCCCAAAGCCTGGCTAAAATTGGGTTTATTTGCTGTATTCTGAACATGTAGTGCACTCCAGGCTATAGAAGCTTCTGCTTATTCACAAGTATGGAATGCTTATGCAAGAATGCACCAGCACTCCTAGACAAGATGTAAACAGTTTTCCTCAGAAGAGGGGCTTTATGATATGTGGATTTTTATGGAAAAGACAAAATACACAGACTTTCCCTTTGCCAAGTTCTGGCTGATAAGCAATACAATTACTTTTATTTTTACACAGATTCTCCTGTCCAGACAAATTAGCCAGGGGAGTGGGTTCCTTTAATATATTTTTTCCTCTAATAATATATATACATATATTATACATACAGTATGCATATATTATGCGTATATTCTATATATTTATACATTAGATATATGATTAGGTACATATGTGTGTATATATATATATATTATATATACCTCACTTTTGCTTATGTGTTGAGAGGCTACAGTGTAGTTATTAGTACCTCTTCAGGGAACAGTGTGGCTTAATCTTAGGTCTGAGGGAGAGTATCATTAGAGCTCTTTGAATAATTTATTTTTTTATTCAGGTATTGAAGCAGGCAGTAAAAACTAAGAAAAATTATGCAGATCAAATTAAAACTAAAACTTGCCACTTTATCCTCATCAAGCCTAGAACTTCAGAAGTTTAATTGATTTTTATTTGCAACCTGAAGTGAGCCATATTTGTTTCAGGGATCTCTTTAAAAAGCAAGGGAAAATAGAGAGGTAAAATTTGTAAACTGTGGGTAGATGAAACACTGGTTGCATTTTATTGTTGGCTTAAAAGTTAGTCTAAGGCAGAGTAAGAGAAAATATTGTATCTAAATCATCATCTTAGGAAATTGTCAGTCTTGTTGATTTTGTCTCTGCTTTACCAATTAATGATTTTAAGTATGAAAGCACTTATTTCTGAAGCCTGCATGTTGCTGGAACTGACTGAATTCAGAGGAAACATCCAACACACATTGGAAAAATCCAATTCCTACCAAACATCTTGTAGGAAAGCTGTAAAGATTGACACACACCAGGCAAATGCATGAACATGTAACCATTACTAACAGCTGAGCTTTGCCATACAAATACATATAAATGTATATATAATAATATGACATCTGTTTTGTTTTTGAGCCTCAGAGAGTTAACTTTTCAGAACCTGGCTGGCATCAGCTCATAGCCCACCATGAATAATGTTGGAACATCACTTTGTAGCATTCCATGACCATCCTTTCCTCAGAAATCTCTCTTAGCAGTATTTTACTCTTTTAAATCAGAGAAACTGGACATTTAGGAACTTTGTTAATTCATCTTCTCAATTACAGCATGAGCTAAGTGTCATATGAGTGTTTAACACACAAGAGGAGCCCATGGACAGCAAGCTTGAAATGGGGCCTTTGAAGAAATAATAGATTGTCTTGTGGGGTGCTTGTGTTAACTAAACCAAGATGAAGCAAATATACATTAGAAAACACGTAGAACTCTCACCTTCCATAGAATCATAGAATAATAGGATGGGTTGGGCTGGTAGGGACCTTAAAGCTCATCCCACCCCACCCCTGCCATGGGCAGGGACACCTCCCACTGTCCCAGGCTGCTCCAAGCCCCATCCAGCCTGGCCTTGGGCACTGCCAGGGATCCAGGGGCAGCCACAGCTTCTCTGGGCACCCTGTGCCAGGGCCTGCCCACCCTCCCAGGGAACAATTCCTGCCCAATATCCCATCTGACCCTGCCCTCTGGCACTGGGAAGCCATTCCCCCTTGTCCTGTCACACCAGGTCCTGATGAATTGTCCCTCTCTGGCTTCCTTGGAGCCCCTTTGGTTACTGGAAGGAGCTGTGAGGTCTCCACAAAACCTTCTCCTCTCCAGGCTGAACAATCCCAGCTCTCCCAGCCTTTCCTCCCAGCAGAGCTGCTCCATCCCTCTGCTCATCCTGGAGCCTCCTCTGGGCTCTCTCCAGCAGCTCCACGTCCTTGCTGTGCTGGGCCTGGGGCTGGAGGCAGCACTTTGGTAACAAAAAACTACCAGATTTAGGCAAGAAGGGTTGAATTGTTTCTAATGTTTGTTGATTAGTTGTTGCTACATGTGAATGCCCCAGCACTTCTTAGTTAATTTAAACATAGAATGGAAAAAACCCTTTTCCCTTATTTTCTGTAAAAGTTTGATGCAGTATGTCATTTCACACAGTCACAATAAAAAAATGGATCAAACACCAAAACAGTTGCTTAGTTTGCCAGTCAGAAAACAAAGCCAGTTGTCAGCATTTGAATTGTTATAGAGAAATTTGACATGTGTACAAAAAAGACTGTATATTCTTGACTTGTCTTGTATTGCATCAGCAAATAGAATTACTTAATAGGATTACTATTGAACCATATTGTACATGTCTATTTCAGTTACAGCCTTTGTACATTGCCTCTCTTTGTACTTTACACGTGTAACTATATTATTAAAAAGTAAAATAAAACATGCAAGTGCAAGCTGGTTGATTAAAAATATTTATATGATATATTTCAAAAATATTTTGAAACTTAACCAATTATGGTAAAACAAAAGTCCATAGGCTAAAATTTATTTTTTAATTATTTCACAGAATCCAAGACTCATAGATTGGTTTGACTTGGAAGGGACTTTAAAGATCATTTTATTCCAACCCCCTGCCATGGGCAGGGACACCTTCCACTATCCCAGGTTGCTCCACACCCTGTCTAACCCGGCCTTGGACACTTCCAGGGATGGGGCAACCACAAGTTAAGAAATACTAAATCTGTTTCCTATTGTTTATGCTGTGTAGATGAACTGGATTGATCAACCAAATCCATGGGAAAGATCATTATTTCTATTGGTCTGACCCAAACACAATCAGAGCAAAAATGTGATGCTGCTCATGAGGAGGAGTGAAAACTGAAATTGCTTGACAGTGAACAGGCACAGTGTGGGGGATGTTCCTCTTATGATGTCTGATCATGGTTGTGTTTTTAAGCTGATGCACATGAAAGCTGGTAATAGCTACCATTTGAATTTTTGGCAAATAATTTGTTGCAGCTGTAGTTGTTCACATGCACCATTAACTGCCAGGGCACACGTGGAAAAAATCCTGTCTTTTGCAGGGTATTTCAAAGCTTTTATGCTATAAGACTTACTACCCTAAGCTATGAAAAATTTTCCAATTCCAAACTATTTCCAACCCTCCAAGAAAACAAGAGTCCAAATGTACCTATTGGAATTCTTCACAGTGGTTAGAAGCAACCATCACTTCTGTTTACAGTATAGGATTATAAATTATATTGAAATATCATTCAGTTAGAGTCATTCTCCAACACTGCAAAGAGATGGATGGTCTCCAGGGTAAGGTTGTCATAAAAAGGAAAATCAAACCAGCTGAATAATACAATAAGTCTGTGTATCAAGCCAGCTCAACCAAGCAGTGATAAGAACTGTGGCAGGCTTGGAGGATCTGGCTGACAGATTTCATTTGTTTGAGTTCAGATCTTGCCCCAGTGTCATATGTCATATCCTCCCACCATCCCTTTGGTGTTCTACCAGCACCCCTCCAGGTGCTGTCAGGGGATTAGAAGGAGTCTGCCAGTTAAAATGCTTGAATGGATAAGTCAAGAGAACAAGTAAAGAGCCCATTCCATTTCTTTTTGTTTGTTTGTTTGTTTGTTTGTTTTTAATATACCACAGAATTGACACCTCTTTTGCATTTGGCTCTGTTATTAGACATATATTAAACTTTAGGACACAAATGTGTGAAGCAGTGTTGAAATGGGACAGTTGACATAAAAATAGTAATGAGAATGGAAAATGAAGATGATTAAGCCCTTTAACAATATCAAGTTATCCTTAAATCTGTGAGTACTGATGCAACATCTGGAAAATGTAATCAGTTATTATCAGTGTCTCTACAGTTTAAAACACAAAGACCTGTCTACTTGGAATCAAAGCTCACCAAAATAGAAGTTGCCATGTGTTATCTGCAGTGTTTCCTCTGTGACTTCTTTTCCTCTTGGATTTTAACTAATTTTCACATTTTACTGCCCTGAGGTAACACAGAATCCCAGAACCACTGAGGGTGGAAAAGCCCTCCCAGCCCATGGAGCCCAAGCTGTGCCCATCCCCACCCTGTCCCCAGCCCAGAGCCCTGAGTGCCACGGCCAGGCCTTCCTTGGGCACCTCCAGGGATGGGCACTCCAAAGCTCCCTGGGCAGCCCCTGCCAGTGCCTGAGCACCCTTTCCATGGAGAAATTCCTGCTGCTGTCCAAGCTGAGCCTGCCCTGGCCCAGCCTGAGGCCGTTCCCTCTGCTCCTGTCCCTGTTCTGAATGTTAGTTCTGAATGTTAGTTCTGAATGAGTTTTGAGAAATAATTCAGATTACTAAAGCACATATCCAGTGGTAGTTTAGGTGCACAAATACCCAGGTGATGATTCACCCACCCTGCATCTGCCATGGCTTCTCTGGATGTCCCGGTTTCACTGGTGCTTCCGAAACAGCACCAGGTACCTGTGCTGGCAGCTGCCCCACACCTGCACAAACACAGCTCAGGAGCAGCTGTGCTCAGCTTTGGGAAGCAACTCTGGTGTGTTAAAATAACTCTTCAAACAGCCCAATTTATGTAGAACTACATTATACCCATATTGCATTGTATCTGTAGCATCATGAGCAGCAGTTTACACAAACACACAGATACACTCCTAAAATCCACTGCTCATCATTCTATGATGTTCTGGGAATGAAAACACGAACAACTCTTCCTCTCAGGAATCTCTGGGCTTGAGTTTTGAGCTTCATGCTCCAGCAGATACAAACTTCCACCTCATTTTACACAAATCTCTCCCCCACATTTGCCTGTACAAAAGATATGTAAAACAATAAAAAACCACCAATTAAAAAAAAGTAATCAAAATAGCATGTTTGGTCAGTAAAATTCAGCATCACATCTTTGATGTGAATTGCTGTTATAATTTGAAAACCTAATCTAAAACTTGCAACTGTTTCAGAAAACATTATCCAAGAACTCTGGATAGGTATAAGTTTTAATTTTCAATTCTTTGCTTACAGAAGAAATTTTTGGACATTATCAACACACTGAACAGAAATGGGAAAGGATAAAGCACAGTTTAAAGTGCAATGGCATTTTTATTTCAGATCAAAATTGAAGGTTTTGCATAGCATTTGTGGTTGAGTCCAACAGGTTTCTAAAACCAAGGCAATAAGATTCAACTCCAACATCATCCATAAAAAATATTTACATATATATCTCTCAGCAAATGTCACCTTATATCTACTGAAATGACAAGAATATTTATTCCCATAGCAGTGCTATGCTTTTTGATTATATACAGACCTCCTAAAGGAGGTGGACAAAGACTAAGGGCAAATATACAAAAATTCCTGAGCTGCAAATTGTACCTGAGCTGCGGATCACAACAGAGATTCAGCAGGCTAACTGTAGAAGAAACAATAAATCTAAAATCCCAGTTCACATCTAGTCAAGACACAGGCTTCTATGTTTTCATTTTTATTACTTTTAAAATCTTTACTTTTCTATTTGTGAACAAAAATAAAAATGTACATGAATGAAAATGTCTGGAGGGAAAAAAACCCACAATAACTCAGCCTCGCCTTAATCAGCAGCATTCAGGAATAAAATAGCTGCCAAAAACTGTTTCACTGCACTGGAGTTACCAGTCCAGCCTGATGCCAGAATGCCTCTGGCAGTGTTGTTCTGACACACTAGTAATGTCTGCAACTTGTTAGCAAGGGTTGTATTAAATCATCTTGTCATCAATCCTAGCTTTTATCAAGTTAAGTTAAACAAATCCACCACTTAAAATAGAAAATATATTTTTTCCATAAAGTCTGGATACAACATCTTGGAAATCCCATTTTCTTGTCTTTATGTAGCACTACACTTGTGTGTGGAAGACAGAAGAAAGGATAAGCATCTTTTCTTTCTTTTTAATTTAAAAGATTATAAAATGGTAAAATGATTTTTTTTTCATTACCAAACTTTGAAAGTACTGCCTTTGAAATAATATTGTTCTTAGCCAAAATGAGAAAGAAAAGCAGCTGATGGGTGGTTTTGATTTAACATGAAAAAGAAGCTCTCTACAAGAAAAAATATTTTTAAAGAGTTTACCCTTGCTACTGTCAGTCATATTTTGAAATTTGGCACCTTTAATACTTTAGGGCCACATAATCAAATAAAAGAAAACAATTAAGTGTAATGGTGGAGTCAAAGGATGTATATGAAGGGTGACACAAAACCCCCATGTGGCAGCAGGAGATGGATTGATGCCATGACACAACTGTCAGGATGAGTCAAACCCTGGAAAAGCTGAGACTGTCAGAGAGGAGGGGCCCTAAGAGAGCCCAAACTGCAGCACAAACTCTTCAATGAACGCAGACCCATGTGTCCTATAGTTTGTCAACACTGAGAGAAGAGCAAAGCACAATATTTGCTTTTATCCAAGCCCTTATATTACACAAAGGTGCAATAAAAATGCCTAGAAGTGTTTCAGCAGTCTCTAATTAAAATATTTGAAAAGTATCCTGACATGTGCCTCTGCTTTCTCTTCACTAAAATAAACACACTTTCAGTAATCATAGTAGATTAAATCCTGTGTCTAAGATTTTTTTTTCACTTCTACTTCTAAATTTAAGCTACTAATAACCTGATAAGAAATTTAAACTGACCACTTCTTTTTTCAACCACTCTTGACTTTCTTAAGCTAAAGTAGTCTATTTTTGTCCAATTTGACAGACTGTGGTTCATCTCTCAGGGATATCAGTCTCTTAGGCAGAGCAATCCCAGCTGGGAATGGAAGAGTGGGATGCATACTCATATTCCAACAAACTTCATGGATAGAGAGAGCTGCTGTGTCTCCTAGCTCTGAACTCAAGGTATCTGGGTCAAGCACAAGCTTCTTAAACTTTCAGAAAACTGGGAAAGTTAACGTAACTCTCAGAGGAATGAGCCTTCCTGTGTTCTTCTGGGTGAATAAACACTGCAATTGTTTTGAATGAGCTGTTTTGAGTCACTTGAATTAGCACGAGCTCCCAAAGGAAATTTTCCTACTCGTGGCAAATTCAGTTGGGATTGTTGTGCAAGCACTGTTTTAAAAGAGGAGATTGTGACTAGAGGATTTAGCCTAAGAGTGATTAATCCCATTGTTCTATACCTGTGCCTACGAAGGGAAGCAGCAAATGTTCCTACAGTGAAATGTTTGAAAAAACCTGTAAAATGCCTCTCCAGTAATCACGCTCCCCATCCATGAAGAGAATTTGTTGAAGCTTTACAGTTCAAAATGGGGTTTTTCACTGTCCTCACTGACCTGCTTTGCCAGCCAGACCCCTCTAATCAAAACCTTAATTCTGAAGAAAACTTGCCTCCATTGGTCTCATGTAAAGGCAACCAAACACCCAACTAAAACCATTGGTGTTTGAATTCTTCCCCTTCTTTTCTTAAAAACAAAGAAGTATCTCCATGGCTGAACACAAGGGCACTGCAAAATTCCCAGGTTGCCCAGGGAAGCTGTGGCTGCTCCTGGATCCCTGGAAGTGTCCAAGGCCAGGTTGGAGGGGGCTTGGAGCAGCCTGGGACAGTGGGAGGTGTCCCTGCCCATGGAACAGGATGGGTTTAAGGTCCCTTCCAACCCAAAACATTTCATGATTCTGTGATGCTTCTGAGAAAATACTCTGCCCCCACAACTGAGCTCCATAATTGATTTCCTTTTAAGAGCTAAATAAAATATCATAATGGATTTTCTTCTTCAAAATCCATCAGTTACCACAGTCCAGTGTAGATGGGCAAACTTCATGCCTCAGCTGGAAACATCCATGACAGTTCTGCAAGACTGACTTACAGGTTGTCTTGGTCACTGAAGAGTCAGGAAAATTCTTAAAGTTTCATATCTCAGTAAAGTTATTAAACCCTTTGGATTTCTAGCAAATACAGAATCACACATTTTGACCTTCTCTCTCTGTGATTTACAGCAAATGCCACCCTGCTCATCCTAAAAACTCCCCTGTTGCAAAGACAAGCCAAAGCATGTAAAGTGTGAGCTGGTGGGTTCCCTCCACGTGCAGCAGGAATACGATGGCATCCCTCATACTTCAGCTGGCTCCCTGGAATTCCACCATCCCTTAGTCCCACCATGGCTCACATCCTGTCAGACACCAGCACAGAACAGTGTCATCTGAGCTAGGTGGGAAAAATAAAGGGAAAACTGGCTTCTAAATCATGAGCTGAAAGGTCTTGGTTAAATAAGGAACTTATTTAGGAACTCCACATATGCTGTCTAGTCCATGTCTAACTCTACTTTAATTATCTAAATTACCTTTATTTAGTGATGAAAATGGGATTCTTAAGGAGCCTCATCACTACAAGACATAAATGACAGAACAAGTCTATGTGCTGACTCACATACATTGCAAATTTAGCTCCTTAAATCTGTATCTATAGATAGGAAATTATGTTTATTTACATAATTATAAACAACATACAAGGGGGGAAATTTGGATTGAAGCCAGAAAAGGTCTTTTCCAGGTTTTCACTGTCTATTATACATTTTTCCCTAATAATAAAATAAAGACCAGATTTTGTCCAGACACAGTAAAATATTTAGTTGGATAGACAAAATAGTCTCACAGGAAATACACACCATTGGGATGCTCTGTGTGTCCACTTTGATTAAGCAGAAAATCCTTATTTTTCCAGTTTTATAAAAGAAATGGACATTGCACATACTATTGACCTGGTTTGGAATAAGGTTTAACAAAAGCTAAACCTAGTATTTGTGTGACACTAAAAAGGCACCAATCTGCCCTTGATAACAGACATCTAGCACATGATCCTTCTTATTTTTAATAAACAAAATCTTTTTATTCATGGAAAGAGATGAAAAGATTAAATGTTTCATTTGCGTTGTGAAGTTTGAAGGAATGACAAGTCTCTTAATACCAGCCTATGAAATATCAGATTGCATCTAGAAAGGTTTAAAGAGTTTATTAATCTACAGCAAAGAACAGAGAAAGACTGAGAAGCACTCAGTATATTTTGGGACAAAAAAAAAAAAAATACTTATGAAACTACAGTCCTCAAAAAGGAAATGGGATTTTTCCCATGAACTTCTGTTGGCATTGGAGCAGTCCTCAGAATGACTGTTCCTTTGATCAGAAAAAAAAAAAAAAAAAAAGGAGGCAATATCATAATATCTCATACTAATTCCAAGTTTTTTACTTGCTAAGCACTATTTTTTCTATCTAGCTAATTTTGGGATGTTTGGAACTAGAAATGTCTCTTCTCCTGTCCTTCTACTTTCTGCAAATATGTTGAAAAATTTTTAAAGCAGTCCAGAGAATTTTCATTAACAAAGGGATGTCAAAGGTATGTCAGGAAAATCTCCAAGGAAAGTTTAGCAAATGTTTCTCCATTTTTAATAATAAATATTGATTATTTAACAGCCAGGCTTCCAGATGCTGAAATGGCAAAAACACTGTTGGCAGCAAATCAACACAGTTGGAACTGTCTACACTGAGTATAAGAAAATAAAGTTAAGTGCAGGAATCTTGGGAATCATTTTACTTCTCTAACTACAATACCTCAGCCTACATTATTTTACCTTTAATTATTTCATGGTCACCAAATTCACTTTGTGCTGATGTTGTGCTTCAGCCAATGATTGTTTCCAAAGAAACCTAACATTAAAAAAAAAAAAAAAAATCAAAGCTGGGGCAGCCAGGTGGAGTCCGGGCTCTTCCCAGGGAACAGGGACAGGAGCAGAGGGAACGGCCTCAGGCTGGGCCAGGGCAGGCTCAGCTTGGACAGCAGCAGGAATTTCTCCATGGAAAGGCTGCTCAGGCACTGGCAGGGGCTGCCCAGGGAGCTTTGGAGTGCCCATCCCTGGAGGTGCCCAAGGAAGGCCTGGCCGTGGCACTCAGGGCTCTGGGCTGGGGACAGGGTGGGGATGGGCACAGCTTGGGCTCCATGGGCTGGGAGGGCTTTTCCAACCTCAGTGGTTCTGGGATTCTATTCTGTGATCTAAATTTTCCTCCTTTTACCCATACAGTAAATGTGAATCTACACTAACAAAAGGGGAAAACTTTGCTTGCTGAAACTGTTGGTCCTCTGAGGGGTTTTAGCATTTCATTATTTGAGTGGCAGCACTGATTTTAGCATCTATACCAGTAATAGCCATGCCTAGGGCTCTATCCAGCAAACTTGCAGCCTAATGCAAATGGTGGAATCAAACAACTGTGAAATGAGCATGAAAAAAAGTGTGAGTCATAAAATATTGTTATTGAAGTGCTTCCCATCAATGTTTGTTCTAAAAAGAAAGGGGTGGAAGGAAAAAATGTTACAGTGGGTTGGCTCTTGGTTTGTATTTATTGATTTAAAAATCCATTTAACCTTAACTTGTTCAGTGCCTTATTATGCATAAGGAACGTGACCTAACCAGGGCTGAACAACTCCTGAGAAAGAGCCTGATTGATTTCAAATCCCAGGCATTTAACTCCAAGCCAAAAAGAGCATTGGATTGCAAAGAAATGAACAGGCTTCAATAACAACTGTTGATATGAATCTGGCCACGTGGGGCACAGCCACCCAAGGGCACAAGAAGAATAAAAAACAACAAAGTGAACAGAGTGAGCAGACAGGAGCTGATCATTATGGTTATACAGTAATTGAAACAAAGGGTGTTTCAACAAAAGTCAAAATGTCTTTAAGATAAAAAATAAAAAAAGTCTGGAAACTGAATTCATAGATGTTATGTGCATCTTCACCTGTTCTGTGAGTTTTAGAGACTCCACAAATGGTTTGCAGAGCCTGTCCGAAGCCTGAGGAAGTTTTTGGATTTGACATTTTAAAAAGACAAATCTTCTGCAAAATAGGTTTGAACAAGCCTCCACATAAACAATCAGAATACCTTCAAGTGAAAGTCATACCTCTAATCTCTTCTTATTCACAGGGACTACTTGCAACTCTGCAAATAACTTTATCCAATGGTCAGCCAAGTGGAAGCAATTATCCTTTTAGTCTTAGGCACAGCACATATCCATGTATATTCAGTTTCTTTCACCTGAAAAGAAGACTGATCCTTGAGAAAGTTTGTAGTCTGTTTATTTAATCCTGAGAATATAATGGGAAGAATGTAATAGTAATGGGAAGAATAATATAAGAATAATGAGAAACTCATAATAATAAAAATAATTATAGTAATATCCTTTTATCATAAGGATAGCATAGACTGGAAGTGAGGGATACTTTAGCATATAAAATCACTTGCTGTAGCATCTCCAAAGAGAGACAAGAACTGATCATTCATTAACAAATGCTAACAGTGATTAAGCTTGAGACTGAGGCAGACAGAAACACAGGGTGAGGAATCCCAGCAAGCACAGCAGGTATCATGGTAATGATAGGCTAGGGAAACTCAGAACAGACATCTCTGGACATAACTTGCATAAGTATTACACATAATAATGCCTATTAATAATGATAATTAACAATGCTAATAATGTCAATTAATAATGCCAATTAATAATGACAACAGTAATGCACTCAGCTGGCAAACAAGAGCTTCTGTGACTTGCAAGCCTTACTTTTGAAAACAATCCTGCTAAAGTCCAGCTGGGTACTTTTATATATATATTTTTTTAATCTTCTGTGGTGAGAACCTGTGTCTTACCCAGTGAAACAGATAATACAATGTTTTTTGATTTTGAGAAAAACTTTCATTGCATCTGCTTCCTTTTGATCTTTTTTTAGAGCCTAACACTAATGATGAGAATTTGATTTCCTGTGTTTATAATAAAGCTGGCATTAGCTATATGTTCTTAATTAAAGCTTTAAGATGCATTAGACAAGGACATGAGAAGATTTAAAAGTACTAAAGTATTCTTTGAAAAAGTTTCAGCATTTTGCACTTTGCTTCTTGTGTATGAACCCAGAGATTTCACAGACAATGGAGCCAGAGCTGAAGACTTCTCAAATAGGAGCAGCATTCCAAAAGCCCCCAGAGGAACAGGAAGTATGGATAATTTCTCAATAATTGAGGTGCAGCAGAGAATGAAGTTCAGTTTCAAAATCTGCTACTGCAGGAATCTGTTCAACTTTCCCCAGTCCATGTGGGTTTTCACACCTCTGTGTTCAGCAGCTGGAGGGAGCACTGGGGTGGCGAGAGCTCCATTTAGCTACTGAACTCAAAGTGCCATTATCTCACCTGTGCAGCTCAAGTCAGCAGATTCATGAACAGCACAGAACCATCTGGCCTTAGCTCATAGTGGACACTGAGGTAATTGTTCATGTGTCTCCTATTCTTGACTAAGGCTGTGAAAACACTGTGTAATAAAGGATTTATAACAAGCAAATAAAACTTATTGCCCACTCCTTCACTGGTCTGAGTTTATTTGTAGAAGACAGCAAGCTGAGGGCACAGGGACACTCCAGAGGGACCCAGACAAGCTCCAGAAGTGGCCCCTGGGAATCCCATGAGGTTTAACAAGGCCAAGCGCTGGAGCTGCCCCTGGGCCAGGGCAACCCCAGGATCAACCCAGGCTGGGGCTGAGCAGAGGGAGCAGCCCTGGGAGAAGGACTTGGGGGAGCTGCTGGGTGAGAGCTGGGCCTGCCCCAGCCCTGAACCCCCTGCCCTGGGCTGAGCCCAGCGTGGGCAGCAGCAAAGGGGGGATTGTGCCCCTCTGGGCCTCAGGTGAGACCCCCCCTGCAGAGCTGCCCCAGCCCTGGGCCCAGCACAGCAAGGACGTGGAGCTGCTGGAGAGAGCCCAGAGGAGGCTCCAGGATGAGCAGAGGGATGGAGCAGCTCTGCTGGGAGGAAAGGCTGGGAGAGCTGGGATTGTTCAGCCTGGAGAGGAGAAGGTTGTGTGGAGACCTCACAGCTCCTTCCAGTAATCAAAGGGGCTCCAAGGAAGCCAGAGAGGGACAATTCATCAGCAACTGGAGTGCCAGGACAGGGGGAATGGCTTCCCAGTGCCAGAGGGCAGGGTCAGATGGGATATTGGGCAGGAATTGTTCCCTGGGAGGGTGGGGAGGCCCTGGCACAGGGTGCCCAGAGAAGCTGTGGCTGCCCCTGGATCCCTGGCAGTGCCCAAGGCCAGGTTGGACGGGGCTTGGAGCAGCCTGGGACAGTGGAAGGTGTCTCTCTCCATGGCAGGGGGTGGAACTGGATGAGCTTTAAGTGTCTTCCACCACAAATCACTTTTTGATTCTATGATTTCTTTCTTGTAGTTATTATTTTTCATGTACTTGCCTTGATCTGTGGTTAAGCTGCCGATAAAAATTGACATAGGGTGGAGAGAAGGAAAGAAATAAGTATTCCTCTAGGTAAATGAACAAGTTGTTAGATCACTTCTTGTCTTTTGAATTACTTTTTCATCCTCTCTCCAAAGCTGGCAGAAAATACTTTAACAGCTCATTAGCTCAGTGTTCTGTGGACTAAACTGCTTTCCTTGCCCTTAAATTTGTCAGCACCTTCTGTGTCAGAAGACAATAAGAAAAAGGCCATAAATATATTGCACAAATGTAAATTTATATCTGAGAAGACTAGCTATGATCATTAAACTTATGATTATCAAGAGCAATTCAGGAAATCCTCTCCTTTTGCCTGGTTGTATGCATTTGTATTTGTCTTCTGAATAACTTGTGTGATTTCCATGTTCATTATTTCCCCTTCGTTACTGTGAACAGCATTCATGTGTCCTCTAAGGAAAGGAGATAAATAACATAACACATATCTCTCTTAAATAAATGTTGGTGAACATAACATATTCTTTTAAGCTATTAGCAACCAAAACATAATTACTAAGGTTTTTGTAACCCTAAGAAAAGCCCCCTTGTTTGCTATTACACTCAATTAGGTATTTATGGGTAATTTGGGATTTATGAGCTTTAGTGCATGGAATCTGCACCCTCCATATGCTTCTTTCATATCTCTAAACTACTGTAGGTTGCCATGGCATTTTTTTCTTTCACATCATCACATTTTGCACCAGATTTCAGATTTCTCACAGTGAAGTAAGGCAGCTGGTTACCCCTCTTCAATTTTGTTGGGCAAGGGATATGGATTTGCTTCACTTCCCAAGCTGTGACAAAACACAGTGAGCCACTGAAGAGGTAAATGTGAAACATTACTTCTGAATATTGCTATGTCACCTCCCTTTCTTCCGTGTTTTGAATCATGCCAATTGCTTTAAATACCTCTTCATGGAATAAATTAGGGAGAAGTGATTTTGTAGAAGTAACGAGGTCACCAAAAGGCTTCCAAAAATATTTGACCCCCTACTCTTGGGTGGAGTGAACTTTAAGAGAATATATGTACAAAACATATTTTTAATACATACATAATAGCCCATAAATATGACATAAATAGTGTTTGGTTTTTCCAATTTTCAGGCAAGAGGTTTCAAATTAATTTAGTTTTGTAAGGAGAGGTGTCCAACAGAAGATTGTCATTCAGCTGAAATATGTGTTACCAACTGGAAACCACCTTGATTTCCAGATACATGCAAATCTAGGTTCTTATCATTTTACTGACTTTTAAAATAATAAAACCTGGCTTGTTCTTAATAACTGTATCTGCACAGTTTCACTCTCTTTGACAGAGTCATCCCAGCTTTCCACCAGCACAAATGAGAGAACAAAATGGGTCAGGGACTCTTACCATAACTTTTAGAACTGATAGGGTCAATTTCAAATAGACTCCACCCAATAACTAGTCAGTCAGTAGGGAAATGGGTCATTTTAAAGTAATTTAGACATGAAAGCACTCAGTCAGGCTGGCTGGTTTAGGCACAGCTCTGTTTTCATGTCTGACTGCTCAGATGTGCTGTTTCACTCTCATGAGACAGATATGGAGGACAGTTCTTTTGTGGAGACCTAAAAGACAGGAATATACTAAAATGGGGCAACGCTTTCCAGGATATGTATTTATTGATTCAATTATGAAATCTATCTTCTCTTAAATCTGAGTCCAAACCTACAGCTAATCACAAAATTTGACTTGTAATAAGGAGTAATACAAGTAACAAACTACAAAGAAAGAGAAGTTCTTTCTTAGCCTGTCCTTGGAAACACTTTTTAAAAAAAAATTATTTAATTGCTTTATATAAGGACAATGAAAAACTAAGTCAGCATATCTGAAGAGTTCTGATTTCATATGTTTGGATTCAATTTAAAGACTCCTTTTAATTTCCAAGCCCTTTGTATCTTTTAGTTTTCCTTATTTTTGGTCTCTTAGATGCTGGAAAACTGAAATTTTAGAGTAAATTGTCTATTAGCCTTATAAATCAAACAGCTAAATGAGATCTGAATTGCAAAAATAGTTATGCATAACTTACAAATAATGTTAGACTACAGAGTTCATAACATTTCTTTGTTTGTTTGTTTTATGGCAATCTAGAATTGTCTTCTTAGTGACTACTTAAGGGTAAAGTCAATTTGCATTAGAAATACCTATTTTTAATTGAGTATTCTTCATGTCTGAATTAAAGCTAACAGAGTCCTGTTTTCATTTATCTATGTGCTTGCTGACTTTCTCAGGGATTAAATATGGACAGCATATCGTGATAGAAGGTGACCACTTCTATCAGGGTGGTAAAATCCCACTTTTCCCCTTGGTTTTCTAACTGAGGGGAACTGACAGACTGGAAAAGCCATGAGGCACAAAATTAGTTCTACAGCCATGTGAAACCTGCAAAATTTTTACTCTGAATATGGACAAGAAAAAGAGTAAAAGTTGCCTTTTATTTTACTTTAAATCAAGGACCACTGGCAATGCAAGTTGCACTGATATATAAAGATCTGATCCCCCTCAGCCCTAATGCTATACTCCATTTAATTAAACAGAAATAAGTTCCTTTACACTGATATGTTCTGCTCAGTTTGACTCAGATGTACTGCACCAAACCTTCACCTTCTAGTGTGAAGTTGCAATCTCAGGGCTCACTTACCCAGACAGAATCCATGCTTCCCAAAGTGCCAAGGAATTTTAAATAATGCAAATATCCATATGGGATTAGTAGTGAAAGTTCAGCTTGGCTTGGGTTTGCCAGCTGCTGTGTATAATGAAAAAAGACTTGAGAGCTCCCACTTGGTAAACCCTGCACAAGAAGGGTCATTGGGAATTGTCATTGTGAATAATTAGGAACTTAGAGTGTAAATAGGAATGTGTAAATACCTGAAACACAGAATAATAACAAAAAAATAAGGAGAAATAATGCAACACCTTCCTTGAAAGAACACTTCTTTTCCATTAACATTAATTTAATAAGCCTTTTCGTACTTTTATTTCTACATTATTTTTTCCCTAGTAATGACAATCAAAACACTGACTTCTACAGCAGTCAGGGAGAAACAAGGCACAGAGATATGGGGAGAAGGAAGCTTTAAGTCCAGGATGCTCCCTCCCTATGAAACTTATCCATTTCACCTTCACTGTAACAGAAAAAAGAGTGATTTCTAAAAGCATCAATAATCTAAGTCCCATATTTTGGTCCTTTGTTGCCCCCGAATCCCTTATCTTTATGGCAGGCTGTGATATTATCTGTCTCGCTGGAGGATAGAAAATAAGAGGGCTGTCAGGATGACATGCATCTAAAAGCACAAGCTTACTTTAAATGAAAGACCTTCCTACAAGAATTGAAAATGTTTCCTCCTTTTGGTGTGTTGTTTGATATTGCTTACTTGCTGATACATTCTGATGGAGGGCAAAAAGTGGGAAAAAAACCTTTTTTAAGTGCCCATGCTCACTCAGGCTGAGCAATAAGGGTTGCATTATGTATAACTCAATATAATAGAATCAAGTTAAACAATAAACTGTAAACTGTAAACAAACTGTACTTCCACGGTACAAAATATTTACAGTAATAAACTGAATACTGCTACAACCCCTAGTAATCCCTTAGGTTTCAGCACATGTTAAAGATTAAGTACTGAGCAACATATTTATCTCACTATGAAATATTTATCTTCTCCCCTCCTTTAAAGAATAAATAATCTATTTTCCCTGAAGAAAAAACATTTTGCTTTGAAAGTACTTGTTTTCCTTAATGTGATTTTAATACTTAATTAAAAATTACGGGCTTCTTTGAATGAATTACATGTTAGAACTAAAATAAAATAAAACTAGAAATAAAAATTAGTGCCACCAAAAAAATGGAATTTTTGTTGCAATACTAACTGGATCCAAATTACAAGATACTTCAGGGACACTACTGTGTTAATTGAGAATTAATCTAATGGCAGAATTTTGCTGTAGATGTCGTACAAAAGTAATTAGAGTTTGAGATTTCAAAAACCATTCAGTCTTGGTCTAGCTCTTTCTTAATCCCCACGAAGTCAATGATAAACCACTCATAAGCTTTAGTGGAATCAGAATTAAGGTTCCAACACACTTACCAGGTATACAGTAATTACCTGTTCTCCCTCCCAAAAATCCTCTGCTCCCACAAGTATGTTATCATCAGAGACAAATATTTTGGCACTGTTTTTGTAAAAGTAGAACATCAAAATTCAGTTGTAAGTAGCAATATGAACACAAGGGGAAGCCAAGGTGTCATGCAGGTTAATTTGTGCCTAAACTGTTGCAGAAAATAATGCAGTATGTGATGTTATTCTCAATAATTTGTCATCTTGTAAACTGTGAAAAGCTCACACGAAATTCTACCTAAAATTTGGCCTTTGTCTTAAAGTGCTTTCCACACACTGAGTTTTCAACACTGTTGAACTCCTGCCACCACACTCACACTCCATTGATGTATATTTGAATCACCCAAGGCAGGACACATACATTGCAGGTAGAATTTTAGCAACTATAGGAAAATATGATCAATAATTATAGGAAAAAAAAGAGGACCACAGCAGAGCAAACAGCAGGTATTTTTCTATGGGTGTTTATTTTTCATTGTGTTTTTTTTTTTTTTTTTCTTGTTTGTTTTTTTTTTTGTGGGTTTTTTTTGTTTTTTTTGTTTTTTTTTTTTTTTTTTTTTTTTTTTCTCTGAGAGCCATAATACTACAAACTTTCAGTAACTGATTATGTTTCCTGATACTGAGCAAATTATTTCTGGACAGCTATGACACACAGGTGTGGTTTTCTGACAGCTGGAATGGTCTGCAATATCACGTTGTTAATCATCTCACTCATTTAAAAGTTAAAAGAATAATATTTTCAAAATTTCATCTTTGCAAGACCAACTTGGCAATCACCACAGGTGTGTGCTGAACCTTTCCAGAATGGTTCAATAGCAAATTATGGAGACAACTATATTTTTAATTCCCTATAGAAAGTTAATTTATATTTGCTATAAAAGTAAATAATTCTCATATTTGACCAGTTTTCCTCCAGCGAGTACTTAATGGTCCCATAAAGCTTTACTTGACTTTTATCACTCGGAGGTGGTTGGCAGGTGAAAAAATGAGTGGAAATAACAAAGCCTGGAACACCAAATCCCCAGCACACTGTTCTTCACTGGGGAAAGAACCATTTAAATAGAGGCATTCCCAAAAAGCAGGATCCATATTTGTGTAGTATCTGAATGCAGTGCCTGATGTGGATGTAAGCAGGGTGCCTGGGCACACTGGCAGTCTGATCAGTCTGGCCTTGCAGATGTGTAGGAGGTGCACCAACACTTCTGGGAGTGCAAACACAGCTCTTCTTGCCAAATGTTGTTCAGCATTGAAAATCATTAAGTATTACAAAACTGGACTGTGAAAGAGCCTGTTGATGTAGAAAAACACAGGAAGATGAACAGAGCAGTGGGATGTAGGGAATGGCTTAGGACTGAGCCTGGGAACTCGCCAGCGCTGCATCAGCTCATGTGGGAGCACCTTGCCTTGAGGGACCCCGTGTCACACAAAGGTGACACGGTGTTGGCACAGTGCGTTGGAAGCTGCAGTGCCAGCAACACAATAAAGACACTCTTATCACCTCCCTTCATGCTGAGCTCAACAATCTAAAGTTTGTTTAAAGTATATTTTTTCCATTTTACAGGATGATCATCTCAAAGACCACAAGCTTTCATACCCCAGAGATGTGATGCTGCTCAGTGTAGTTCGTTGTAGACACTCAAATGAAGAAACACTACCTGGGTTAATGGCATTGATTCAGTTTATGGCTTACAGAAGGCTGCTGCTTTATTGTCTGTTTATGTCTTCTGAGAAAATATATAAGTAGTACAGTTAAAAAAAGTTAATCTCAATACAATCTTCTCCCAATGTATCCCTTTGGTGCCTGAGATTTACTCTACAATCTGCTTCTCCTTGAGGGCACTGCTATATCTTTTGTTTAGTTTTGTTGTGTACTACACCATTACTTTATAGAACATAAAATATCACCAGGAAAAAATTAGGCCAGTGTAAATAATAATCTTTGAAATGTGTCTTGTTATTCATAACAGGGCACCTTGTGAATTTTCACCTGGGCTACACATCTATTTCACTTCAGCAGATGTTGCTGATGCTCCTAAGGGGTATTCTAACTTTCATTGCTTTATTTTCTCACTGAGTAACCAGATGCCAAACCACAAAAACCCAAATCCTGGTGAAATGTATGTCTACTCCAAGTCATCAGAATACAAATTAGGTATCTAATCTACCCCAGCAGGGCATAATTACAGATTGAAGGCTGCAGGCAAAACCCTAACTGGTGCTTACTTTGCATTTCTTCCAAATATATAATGCATTTAGAAAGAATGGTTCCAAAGTCTACACTCTGCTTGGCTCTGTCACTGAATTGCTGAGTGACTTTCTCTTTATTTTCACTACCTGGGAAACGGGTTCAATGTACAACTAGAATAAGGATGGACAAACATGACTGGTGTGATCAGAAGTAACAATAGTTTCAATATGAGGGGAAACCAAATAGGTCACACAAATTCCCCTACATAAAGAAAAACTGGGAAAGCAATATAACGGAGGTCTGAAAGCTGCTGGGATGAAAAGAGCAAATGGATGTGTGTTCTTTCTCAAAACATCTGGGTTTATTCAGTGAAACCATCAGGCAGAAGGTTTAAACCAAAGAACCTACTCTTATGCTAGCAATACATTTGCTACCTGAAGGTGTGAAGATAAAAGGTTACACAGCTTCAAAGAGGGATTACAGAAGTTCAGGGGACAGAGATTCAGTATTAGCCATCAGACACTAATATCTGTGTGCAAGATCTTGTACAAAATACCCACATTTCCTGGAAGCTGTGAAAACTTGACCCTATGTATGAGATGTTTTCTCTAAAATTTCAGTACTCCCTTCTCTTGGAATGAGATGTCAAAATAAGCTAAACTTAGACCCAGTCTTATGTGGCCACTACATATTCAGCAAAACATTTATCACATGTTCACAGGATGTTTTGGGTTGGAAGGGACCTCAAAGCCCATCCAGTGCCACCCCTGCCATGGGCAGGGACACCTCCCACTGTCCCAGGCTGCTCCAAGCCCCATCCAACCTGGCCTTGGGCACTGCCAGGGATCCAGGGACGGCCACAGCTTCTCTGGGCAACCTGATCACATCAGCTCACGAAATTTCACATTTTCCTGAAAGAGGGGAACTTCTGCTAGCGGTTTTAAAAAAACTACAGAAATGTCAGGGAAGTAAAATCTGAGATTAAAAAAAAAAAAAAACCAACCACTTCTTTAGTGTCTGGCCTGTTTTACTTTTTGCTTGTGCAAAATTAGCAAGCATAATGTTTTATCAAGTTCACTTTTTGATCCAGGTAAGCACTGATGATCTTAATTTGTTAAAGGGAGAAGGATCTTAATTTTTTTTTGAGTTCTACATTGTCTGTACAGTAGGAGCATGTGGGACATAATTAATGTACAGTACTTTGTACCT
This sequence comes from Climacteris rufus, assembly GCA_013398175.1. NCBI lineage: Eukaryota > Metazoa > Chordata > Aves > Passeriformes > Climacteridae > Climacteris > Climacteris rufus. The sequence continues at coordinate 1,279,768 of VZRZ01003265.1, forward strand.
AGGGATGTCCACAGAGGGCAGAAGATATGCTTAAATAATGCAGGGATTTTGCCACAAAGTCTACAGCCACAGATTTCCACCCTGGGAATGCCCAAACACTGTGTGAAATTGCTACATCACAATTTCTGCAGTCAAGAGAGTAACTGTGTTCTTGACTTAAGGTTCAAACTTTTTTTCAGAAATTAAAAGAGAAAATTACATAAAACAGAGCAATTACTCACTTGTGTCAACACACTTGACAAAAATTGGAAAGGATAACATTTTATGAAATATCAATAAATTAAAGATGTTTTTTCCATTTGTTTTAACATTTGCTGATTTGTTTGATATTTTAACCGTGTTAAAAAGCAAAAGAGGGACTGGAAAAATCCAGTCTGCAGCTGTAAACTAAGGTTTGCACCTGTTTTGTAACCTGGTTTTTAAAATATTTCTCATTCATGTTTAATTAAATGAACTAGGCTCAGATTTCAGACTGTTTCTATTACAGTATCTTGTTAGAATTATTTCAACTTCTCAGAAGAACCAAAGGTTTATAATAGTTTTAGGCAAGGAAAGATGCCTTATAGCTCCTGGTGATGTTGAACTAGAATTTAAGCATTTTGTTTTCATGTAAAATTATCTAATCTACAAGAAAATGTAAAATTGTAAAAGACAGATAATGTTTTCCATCAAGTTGTGTGTTGGGAAATAAGAGTTAAAAACCAAAGTGCCAGCCAAGACAGAGACCACACAGACGCTCTGATTTATAGATAGCACTCTTAAATTATAAAATATTACAAAGTGTTTATCCAGGCTAGTATTTCATTAAATAGAAACAACAATTCCCATGGTATTAGCAACTTAAAAGCAGAATCACAGGGAATAATGGAACACACAAGGGAATAGGAAATTCAACCAAACGTTATCTTAACTTGCCCAGAAATTTAATACAATTTCAATTATAGTGCTTTTAGTAATACCCTAAATGTATTTATGTCTTTAGCATGCCACAATAGTCAAATCCAGCATTCTTACAGTACAGAGGCTGGCACTTATAGGAGATTTTAACAGTATTATGGAGAACATTATAGTATGGAAAATAGTTTATCACTTAAATTTCCATTAAAAAAAAAAAAGCACATCTCATTAGATCTTTTGTCTTTAGACAAAATAATCTTTCATTCATTTTGTGAATAAAAACAAGAAAACACCTTCACACCCATTGAAATGTGTTTATTAGCAAGAGACTACTAATGTTCATACCATCAGTAGTAAGTTTGGGTTGCTCCTAATATGCTACACATCTGAAATAATTCAATTTTTACTTCCAGTAGAACTCCAGAAAAGTTTAAACTGATAGGTTTTTCACATCCAGCTCATATCTGAGATACTATATTTAACCCAAAACCCTTGAGAAAGTTTCATGTTTAACTTTTGGTGCTAAAACCAAAGCACACATAAGTGTTCCTGTGCACCCAATATAGGCGGGGGGTAGGTGGAAGAAGAACTCCAGCTTTAAAGAAGAGTTCCAAGCATTTTCTTTAGCAGTCAGAAGGGAAAGCTGGAGCTTTCCATAGAAAGATTAAAGAGCAGGAAGACATTGAAGGAAGATCTTTCCTCCACTTGGACATGACAGATGATATACCATGTGCCAGTAAAATAAATAATTTCTAGCAAGGGGAATACACTTAACAGCTGAGCAACAGAGATGTAACTTATCCTGTCAGATCATGGAAGTAAGACAAGGAATTAAGAGTCCTGAAATAGTAACAGGGAACAGACAGAAGTAGTTAAGGATTCCACCATGTGACGCCAGTGTCAGACCCTTTGAAGACAAATGTGGCATCTCAGATGAAAGTATTATTGTTATGCCTAATAAAGGCTACAGAGATGGCAATTTATAAATTATTGAGCTCTTCTGCATTTTAACAGCTTCAGTTTTCTTGTGATATCTTCATCTTCTTAATCGATGCTGAAGCCATGACTTACAGCTCCCACCAAACCCTGAAGGCAGCACTGCAGGACCAGCTTTGTCACCCTGGGAAGGGACTCCAGGCTGCCACTGAGGGCAGCAGGACAAATACGTGCCTCACGAGGTTTTAGACTTACATTTTATTGGAACTCAGCATCTGTCTGGCCTTAACAAGGCCAGACAAGTGCCTTGGACACCTTTTGATGCAAGGCTTTTGGTATTTTGTTGGCACACATCAGCTTCTGACACTCCCTCCAATGAGTTTAGAGGTTTAATGTTAGTTTGGATGTGCTGGTCTTTAGCACAAACATTCTCATTATCAAATATTTCAGATAGTACTTGGACTTTAGGTATTTATTCAATTTTTTTTTAATCAGAAAATATGCAGGGAAGCTTTTATTAATTTTAGTTTAGAATGTCAGTGGATTTTTTTTTAATTTCTTTTATACTTTCCTTCAACTTCCCTTCTACCCTTTACCTGCTTTTTCTGAGTATGAGCATGTCACATTTCTCTTCTGAAAAAAAATTACAATTTCTACTTTTCTTATTTTTGCCATCACAAATATATTTTTTCCACAAAATATCTTCTTAGCCTTGATGTATGATATATCGTCAAAACAATTACAATTTTAATTTAGAACATTTCTGAACTTTGGATTTAGATATATAAAACAAATTTGCTTTCTTATTAACACCATCTTTCTTTAGTTGTAGATACCATATATACAACATTTTCTTGATGCAAAACATTTTAAAAAGACAAAAAAGCCCTTTTATCTGTACTTTGTGAAGTCATACCCAGGAAAATAAATGGCCACAAGCACAGAAGCGCAGTTTGGGGTATAGATTTTGATATCCAGTGAACACAAGTTTAAGAGCACGCAGAAGCTAGTCCCAGACACTTGTCCCAAAGACAGATGGGAAATTAATCACCAACAATTAAACCTAAAAATGATAGTTTAATGAAGAGAACAATTAATAATACACATACTTTTGTGGTTATTCAATTCCTGATCTAGATCAGGTCTTTTGAACCATTTGGGTCAGTTTTGCTGTAGGATCAGGAAAAAGTTGCTTGCTCTGTGCTGATTGTTGCTGACACCAGTTTTCCCAGCTTTAGTTGTTAGATTATTCCTTCTTCTTCCTCTCAATGCTTTCAGCTCTCAGAGCTGAGGGGAGGCAGGCTTGGCCCAGGCAGGCTCAGAGGTGTGACCAAACCAGGCAGAGCTGCTCTGGACTCACATTGCTATCGCTGCTCCATTTGCAACCAAAGCATTCCCCAAATGCTTCTCTTTGTGCAGGCTGGCAGTACCATATGTGTTTTAGGACAATAATAATGACAAATAACTGCAAAAATACCCCAAAGCTACAATTAACACAAACAGTAATGTTTTATTTCATTATAGCGTAGAACCAAAATGAGGTGTCTGAGCTTCGTTATCAGTCGAGTGAGGGGCGAGTGAAAGTGATTGGGTAACACCTCAGGCTCTACATGACTCTAACTCATAATTAAGCAAACCAATTGCAGTTTGAAATGTAAGCAGACTGCTATCAGAAATGTTTCATTCCCCCACAATGAGCACTCACACACTTGGATGCGTTTCCCTATGAAATGAAAAAGGAACATATTTGAAGCGATGAATCCACCTACATGAAATGGCTTTGACCCTAGCAGCAAAACCAAATGGATTTACTGTCCCAAATATTCACCTCTTGAGGATTTAGTTTTCTTTCAGGCATCTTCACTTACAGATTCTGTAGAAGTGACAAAATTTCACTGTATTCTTGGCCAGAAAATTATCTGTTAGATGGCTTGACAGTGCTATAAGGTGTATTTGAAAACCTCCTGGCATCACCAATTCCCGGTTGCCTGTGGAGGTGAAATACTTCATGTCAAGAATAGTGTCCCTTAGCAATTGTACACATGAGTCTGGTATTATAACCTTTTTGGGAAAAACTAGATATTCTATTAACAGCCATGAGAGGAGCCTTCTTAGGTTACCAGAATTACATGTATCTGATTTATTCTGCTGTTTCAAGGACATATCCAAAATTTGCACAGCAAGGAGAAGGTTAATTAACCATTTCCCCCTCCTGTACAGTCTAATGCCGCCACATAGGCAGGAATTTGAACCTCAGGTTGCTGTGGTATAAATAGTCCTTCTAAATACACTACTTTGGTATTTCTCAAATCTACTTCTGAATTATCTTAATAAGCTCACATCTCAGCCTTTCAATTGAGGCCAGGGGTTGTTAATTATGCAGTGCACAGCTGACCTGCTGACCAGGAGCTGTTTTCCATCTGTGTCCAGCCCATATGCAATGTACTGGTTTGTGATAAAGAACAGCTTTTTGTGAATAGCAGCCATTATTTCAATGGGAATTTTGGTCAAATAGGTGATTCTGTGTATTTACGGTGAATATGAAGATGACAAAACAAAGACAGAGTTATAAAACAAAATTAATAGAATCACAGAATATCCCAAGTTTGAAAGGACCCACAAGGATCACTGAAATTCAGCTCCTGGCCCTGCACAGGGCAGCCCCAAGAGTCACATTCATATTACCAGAAAAGGACAGAATGGTGCAAAATTGAAAAGAGAATGAACTTGTACTTCAAAAGATCCCATGGCAATACATATAAGAACTTCCTTTAGAGTTTCTGTAGCTGGAAGTGCATGTTTAGAGATTCACATCTGTATTTTAAATACCTCTGTCATCATGGAACTGTAGTTACATACAGAAAGTGGTTTTTTGGATAATCTGTAAAATATTTTTTTAAACTCAGTTAAAACACATGGAGACACAGGAGTTTATATGAGAGATAAAACATTTTGTTTCCAAAATCATCTGGGGAATTTAGCAAATTAAGATACAAAAAGAACAACACTATTATAGGGTATAGATACAAGTGTCATTATTATATTGGTTCAACTCTAGAGAACACAAATATTTTATTCTCTGAGTTTGGGAAACTGTTCTACAAAGATCAGTTTTTCTAAGTTGGTCCAATGCATACGGCAATTCCTTCATAACAGAATTTTTTATATCCAGTAGAGGCATTTATGGCAGATGTTTAACATAAAATTACTGGAAAATTACCACAAGTCTTCATTGCCAACTGTTAGGAAACAGATAATGAATTTGGCATGCCCTTTAAAAATAACATTTAAAAATATTCAGGGAATCAGGAGCATCTTCTTTCTTTTCAGGAAAATTTACTATGTTGTCTTAGAGGTTCCTTCCCTCAAACTATTTTTTCCTTTGCAACTTCCTTCACATGGCTTCCTAAGCAAACAATTATGGCTTTTTCAAAGCAATATATTTCCTTTATTTTCTAAAGCCTCTGCAATTTGAAATGCATAAGAAAAGTGCTGGGAGTAGCCAGGCCACCATAAATTCCCTACTGGTGCTTTTTGCAACTCCATCACCAGCACAGATCCTGTCATTGATCTGCATGTGCTGCAGTTCCCCTGAAATCAATGGAGACTGCTATAGCAAAAAGGTAATCAAAGGCAGGAAACTGTCCTCTAATGAACAGACCTAAAGTCTGTCACAACTCCCATTAGCAAAGCAGACTCTACAGAGAGTAGCTAGCTCAGTGCCAGTCAGGATTAGCTCGGGGATATGGACATTTAAACCATTGTCACAAACAAAAAATCTGCTTTTCTTCACAGTTCTCCTCCCAAAACACGAAAAGTAGCTTTGTTATTTTGCCCTCCTTTCCCAAACACACTCTTAGAGTCCCTAGGCACAGGATGCCTTCCTCAGTCTTGGCCATCCTTGGCATTCCTGCCTGAGCTGAGGCAGTAATGTGCTTGGAACAACCATCCTGTGTGGAAGAGCATTATCAGTAACAAGAAGGACCATGCAGACAGAACAGAACAGCTCCTGAACAGAACATGGTGGAAAAGCAACTCTAAACTCTTCCATATTCACCTGGTCTCCTGGAAGGTGTCCCTGCCCATGGGATGAGCTTTAAGGTCCTTCCCTGTTGCTGTTTTAACCCGGAATGGAGCACACGACCCAGCGCAGTGAGAAGCAGCAGGAGTTTATTGTTCTATTTTCCCCTTATATATGGTAAAAACCCATTAGGTAATTGGTCAGTGGTCACCCACCCCCCAGGGTGATTGGCTGAAGTCCCACAACACCCAGTTCCAAAACACACTCTGAATCAAAACAGATCAGGAAAAACAGCAGGTGTCCAAGCGTTATCTTCTTGTTTTCATAGTTTGCATGGGAAAGAAGAATTTCTCAAGAGAGCCCCTCTGCAGCCACACTTCCCACCCAAACCCTTCTGAGATTCTGTGATTTATACCCCACTAGTTCCAACCTGCCACAAGCTTAGGGGAAGCATAAACGGGAACAAAGTTTATTCAGTTTTAGAAAATCCTGCTTGATTTCTGAAACTACATTACGTGAATCATAGGCACAGGTAGCCAAAAGGAATCTTCCAAATTCCCAGTAAGGGAGAATAAACCTATTAATTTTGTTGACTTTTTCTCACCCAGTTCATCTTACTCCACACACAGCCTTCCTCATAATTAATTTTAAAATAATTTAAACAATATATAGTGATCTAAATTATATCTAGTGATCTAAAGGATCATGAAATAATGTCTTACTGGTTATTTAACCATGTGTAACTAGTATGAAATCTGTCAGTGTCATAAAATAAAACTAGACATAGAAAATGTCTAAAGAGTTCTAAAGTTATCATTTTTTCTCTTAATATATTAAAAATGCTTCAAAATAAGAATTCAACATATATTCAGAATCAACAAAAAACAACTTTTCAGTTTTTAAGAGATTCTTTATTTTAAATTCTTCAAATTACAAAAAAATACTTCTTCTAAGCATAAAACCATATGCCTAAAACCAACTATGTCATATTAGGCAACAACACTGAAATACAAGATGGTATACTGAGATTTGATGATAGCAATGATTCCTAGTGGAATACAGTAAATTCTCCTTGAACAAAAATAACCTGGATTTATACCAGAAAAACAAAACCTGATCAGATAGTTGTAGAGACATCCAGGAGGAACATTTATAATACAATGATGCAGGAAAAGCATGGTCACTTGCTAATCCCACAAGATGTGAAATATTCAGAGAAAGTGAGAAATATTATTTGTGTATTTTCACAATGTTGGTGCACAGCCCTTGAATGAAATCTTGGCAAAACTGAAGGCAACTGGAATTTACTATAGACTTGGGAAAAAAACAAGAATCCATTGTATGTCTAAAAATAACAGCATAAACATTTTTTTGTTTGTTTCTACTTGTGTGTTTATTTTTTATTATCTTCATTGAACTTTTCTGAAAAAGAAATGCTACAATAATCTCTTCAATAATTATGAACTTTGTCAAGGCCATTAGAGAATTCAGAGTGCCTGAACTGGTACTGACCTGCCATCTGTTTCCAAAAGGGCACATCCACTTTGGAATCACCATCTGATTTACCACGCCAGAGGTTACGTGGGCATGAATAGCCACTTGTGTAAATAATAGATAATGCTGGGGGATTCAGTGTGGCAATGATTCTTCGGAAGCATATTGTTCAAAAAAATTAAATATTCAGAGTAATTAGATACTTTAAATTGTAACTTTGATTCTTAGTTTTGCACATTAATGTTGTAATTCTCTGAGTTTGACATGTGCAAGGTTAAATAAAAAAATTAAAAGCGTATCTAAAGTACAAAGATTTCCTAGAAATAAAGCATTATGCAGATGAGAGTTTCAGCCTGGTCTATATTTTCATACTCTGTGTAACCTGTCGAAATGGATAGTTGGCATCAAGTGACAGAAAAAGTCTTAAGGAAATCTGTATATTCTTTATGCAATGAAGCATGAAGTAATTGCATTGAAAATATAGTCTCTGATCCTGCAGCCATTCCTTTCCCCAGCATAGCTTCCAAATAATTGGCTTTCACATAAGTGAAAACCAGAGGAGCTTGGAAATGAAAGTTCATCCATCCAGACTGGGAACTGGGTTTCATGAGACCTACTCACCTCAGATTATCCAGTTTCATTTCTGTTTGTGGAGAAAGTAAAAAATTGGCATTGATCAAATACCGTAATTTTATAATCTGCATAAAAATGTTTCAGGTATAAAATTATCTATAAGTATCTGTGATTATGGGATATCAAAATCCTTTAATCCAATGACATCTTCTCTGGGAAGTGCAAAGAAACTTTGTCTCCATCAATGTGATTCTTATTATCTGTCATTTGAGCTGGTCCATCAGATCCTTCCATTAATATTTTAGTTTTAATTGTAGTTCTTGGCTACGCAACTGCTCCAGGAAATTCCAATGGCCCTACCATGTAATACTACATCCCCTAAATTGCAACTGGTTTCTAATTATCCCATTTTACCACTTTTATGTTATTAATTCCATATGGAAGCAAAGCAATCTGAAGGGGGTGAGTGAGAGTCAGAGAAAAAAACAAACAAGTTCTTTCTTGCTCCTCAGTGGTGCAGGCAGCTGGATGTCACATTGCCTTCAGAATTCCAAAGGATCTCAGTTATCAGCAGAAATATGGGACTTTTTGTTTTAAAGTCTCATATTTGTCCTCACACCACATTTAATTTAAAGCTAATTTAAACTACAGCTACTGTAGTAGTAGAAGAGCAAGAAGGAAAATCCCAGATATAGAGCAGTGAATTTGTACACACAGCAGAGAAGTCAAACCCTGCTTGTTTCTCACATGGTGCTGACACTGCCTGGAAGAGCAGACACAGGGATACTATTCCACTGAATAACAATTAAATACACCTTCCCTGATCGTGCTAATGTGCAAGTGCACTCAGCAAGAGCCGAGTTAGGAACTTCTAGATGGTACTAATATTGTTTCCAGGGAGCAAACACATCATCATCCCCTAGCTGTGCTGCCTCTTGCCTTCTTTCCAAGCTTTGCTTTCTGTCAGGCTGATGTGAGTACAGCTACACAGCAGCAGGAGCAGTCACTTAGCAACTTAGCTGTACCCACTTGGGAGAGGAATGTTTCCAGGGAAAAGTTGCTTATTGATCCAAAAGAACTTAGTGTGACTCTGCTGTGCACGCAGATAAGGGTGAGTTTGGCAGTGCGATTTATACAGATGATTGATAGATATGCCTGGAATGGATGTGAGCATGTCACTTACACCCTCCAAAAATAGAGTCATTAAAAATGAAAACCAAACATTTTTGACACTTCTTCAGCATTTAAATAAGTTTATAAGAGATGAAGTACTCAAGGGACAAGAAATTTGGAAGAATGGCACATTTCTCATCACAGAATGGTTTGGTTTGGAAGGGACCTTACAGATCTTGTTTCACCCACTGCCATGGGCAGGGACACCTTCCACAGTCCCAGGCTGCTCCAAGCCCCATCCAACCTGGCCTTGGACACTGCCAGGGATCCAGGGGCAGCCACAGCTTCTCTGGGCACCCTGTGCCGGGGCCTCCCCACCCTCCCAGGGAGCAATTCCTGTTGCCCTGAGTTTTGCAGTTCTTCGATGTTTTCATTCTTCTGTAACAGTTTCTCATGCATTCTCTGTAAACACAGCCATGTTTTCCTAACTGTGTTCTATTGTTTGCATTCCTTTCTCCTGGGTGGAGATGTTTGATGGATATTTCCTTTGACCAGTGTGACTGAGGGACGGCAAGTTCTCCCTCCAATCCACTGTGGTCTCTAGGAGGATATAAAATAAAGTGCAGGGTCTGGGAGGCGCAGTCCTGCCCAGGTTTTGGCCCTCAGTTTGGCTCTGTCTCTCCAACGTGTCTGTGTCTTTCTTTCATGTCCAAAGTGCGACAATTCCTTCCCAATATCCCATCTGACCCTGCCCTCTGGCAGTGGGAAGCCATCCCCCTGTCCTGTCCCTCCAGCTGCTGATGAATTGTCCCTCTCTGGTTTCCCTGCAGCCCCTCAGAACCTGGAAGGAGCTGTGAGGTCTCCACACAACCTTCTCCTCTCCAGGCTGAGCAGCCCCAGCTCTCCCAGCCTGGCCCCACAGGGGAGGAGCTCCAGTCCCCTCAGCAGCTCCGTAGCCTCCTCTGGGCTCTCTCCAGCAGCTCCACGTCCTTGCTGTGCTGGGCCCAGGGCTGGGGCAGCTCTGCAGGGGGGGTCTCACCTGAGGCCCAGAGGGGCACAATCCCCCCTGCACTGCTGCCCAGCTGGTCAGGCTGCCTTTAATGCCCTACCCAAGAAGCTGTGTGAAAAATAACTAAAAAATTAAGAAACTTGCTTTGAAGAAGAAGAAAATACTTATCCCATAGTCTTAGGTGATTCAATTAAATTCTTCCTGCGCATCAAGATCAAGCAAGAGTGCAAGAGGAACGGGCAGGAACTGATGCCCAGGGAGTTCCCTCTCCCTGCACAGGAGGCAGAACTTCTGCCCTGGGCAGTGCCCCAGCCCTGCCCAGATTGTCCAGAGAGGCTGTGCAGGCTCCTCCCTGGGGATATTGCAGAGCTGGGTGGGCACAGCCCTGTGCCCTGTGCTCTGGGATGGCCCTGCTGGAGCAGGGAGGTGGCACCAGGGGAGCCCCTGGGGGCCCCTCCAGCCTGGCCCAGCCTGGGATCCTACAATATATGTCTTATCTACCTACAGTGCCTAAGGACATGCAGAGGAGAAAACCCCAAAATAAAGCTGAGAAAACATATTTTTCCATCCTTTCTGAGCAGCTGCTGCTGGGGCAACTGAACAAAGCAGTGTGATCCACTGCCAGCCTTTCCTGTATAAAGCTGTGGTAGCATTGCAGTCATGGTCGGGCTTTAGGTACATCAGGATCTCAGGGAAAGAAGTCGTGGGAAAAACCAGAAAGAACTATCTATGCCCATGCTGTGCTTACTTAGCTTTCCCTATTATCTCTAGAGAATGCAAGCACTCCTTTGCCCATGTACAGTATTATATATACCTCTACAAGGGTATATTATTATATAAAATAACTTATTATATAAAACAAATAAAAAGCCCCATGACTGAAATATCTGACAAAGAGAAGTGACTGCTTTAATAGCACCATGCTTTTGCACCCTGTGGTATTTCTATTTGCATATTAATGAAGTTGAAGGTCAGATGCCACTAATTACAACCTATCCACTCTGTCCAACATCCCACCACTGAATACTCAGGAGTGGACCTCTTAATGTCATTATGCAAATGACACTTAAGTACAGAAATAAATTCAAAATAGTGGCATCTAAAGCAGCATATTAGCAGGAGGTAAATTAATAAATATATTCAAGAAATTGAAATTAAAAATTATTATTCAACATGAGATTAATCATTACTGAATGATATGTGAAAAAATAATTATTTCTTTCTCCCTAGTGTAACAGAATAAAGCATCCAGTATCTTGGCAGGATGTACTACCCAACATTCCAGCATGGATCTGATAGAGAATATGTTGCAGTACATATTAAAGAACCATCCTGATCAGTAGAAAAGTGAAGAACTGATGTCAAATTATTTGAAAATATATTGATGTAAATAACCTCCAAGAAACCACCCAAAAGAAAAACCCAAAAAAACCAAAACCCCACATCATCTCAAAGTGTAACAACTTGGTACTGGAGATGATCTATATTTTCTATAAATCATGGCTAATGTAAATAATAAGTAAATAGTTGCTTACGACTACAAATTAAGTATCTTTCACATATAATTCCATGGCATTAAAAAATGTGATGATTAGTTTTTTGATGAAGAGTGTGAAAATAAATCAACCTTTTTTTTCTAAGATCCCTTTTTCTACATAAAATCAGAGTGTAAACAACTGCATAACTTGAAAGAGAAGATCCCGTATGAAAAACATCCCTGGAAACATTGAATTCAAACAATGCAGCATTTACAGACACTTGCTGAAAATGAGGAAGGAGGGAGTACAATTCTTTTGTCTCTTGTGGGAGAGCAATGACAAATTCAAGACTTCCAAAGACAAAGCTGTCGTGTTACAGAACTCCTGAAGACATGGATGAGTTTTTCACTGTAAAGAAAGTGATGGAAGTGCAAGGAAAGCATCTGCAAGACAACAGAACAGATTGAACCTGTAGTAAAACTCCGGAAGGAATTCTAGTGACATACAAGATCGAGGGATAGGAAGGGGTGGAGGGTGTGTGTGCTGTTGGTTTCAATCACACAGGAAGAGAAAAATTAGTTCCATCTGAGAACAGACAAAAAGCAGAGAAGCATAACAGAGACTGAGAGTTCACTGAAGGAGAAAACAGTAGGAGTGTAGAGTGATAACTGGGTAAAACACTCAGGCAAGAGTTTGAAGGCAACTGAGTGAAAGAAGTAGAAAAACAAGTGTGATGTTATACAGCAGTACAAGGACTCAGGCCACAAAATAAAAGGATGAGCATTCGTTCTGCAACAAATCAATGTGGCCTTAGTCCTTTACCCCAATGTAAAATATAAAGGAGGGCAAAGCTAAAAAATACATATTAATGATTGCTCCCCCGAAAAAAAACCAACTCTGTCAAACCAGTAGAAATATGCACTTTGTTTACATAAATTAAAGTTCAGTTGTGCAAGAACTTTACCATTGTGAATATTTCAGACTTTAAAAATTTTATCTCCTGTCCCACTGTCTTTCATATGCAATTTTTACTCATTCTCTTGCACCAAGAATTTCTTCTTTGGTTGCTTGCTTGCAAATAAAGGTTCAGCTTTAAAATGATACAATTTCTCTGCAGAACAGAAGTCAAGGTCCATGACAAGAGGTATAAGGACTGAAGGGTAGGAGGGGGAATATCACCACAGTTTAAACTCACAATATATAAAACTATTTTTAACATTAGTGTTAAAACAAGGATAACGACAACTGCTACAGAAAAAGCCTGGGACAATACAAGAATGCTCTCAGCACCTTGAGACATGTCAAGAAAAATCATCAGTAGTTCTTGGGGATAAATTTCTCCCAGAGTAGAAATATGTCACAGCACTATCCAAAATCAGGAAGTGCCCACAATGCTGTGTAAATCTTTGTTTGTAAGGTAGGAAACAAAGCAGAGTCTGTTAGAGTATCCTTCAGAGGATGGCGGAATAATAAATCACCACCTCTGGATCCTGAATTCCATCATATTTACCCAAGCAGTCTTTCATCTGTTTCTCAAAAATACTTTATCAATAAGGAAAATAAACAAAAAAAACCAAAACCAAACAAAACAAACAAAAAACAAACAAACAAAAAAACAAAACAAAAAACCAAAACAAAACCAAAACAAACCAGGCCAAAACAAAAAAAAACCCTCCTCAAAAATTTAGCTAATAATATCTCTGTCCATTTTCAACTTAATACTTCAGTCTTACACCTATTTTATCTTTTTATCAGTTCCTTTGGATGAAAGACTCTGGAGGAGAGCTTAGGAACTAATTACAATTTGTATTCTCCTTCCATACTATTGTTG